>CM029655.1:33274658-33444952 GCA_017311315.1 Dendrocalamus latiflorus | reverse complement strand
TGTCCAGACATACAACGAGTACCTGCAGTGGTACGTACTCGGTCACACAGTAGACTCATGATTCCTCCACCAGATCGCTCCAAGCAGATCACGCTACGAGGAACGTCTACAATGCTTGATCGATCCCCACAATGCTTCGCGGTGGTATGACAGCGTAAGACGGTTCGAATATCTTATCGTTTCATTCAAGAAATTCACACTGGTCATTACTGAACCTATTTCGTATGTCACTTCAGTTGGAGCGGGCGCAATGCATCGCAAGCGCGTCGGAGGCCGCCATCAGTAACCCGGAGACACCACCGGCCCTGCAGAAGACTATGGGGATCATCCTAAAACATGCAAAAAAGATAGTGTACAACCTAAGCTACAGCCGTTCCACAGATCATAGTGCGCACATGAGTCACCCAGTGGGGGCACCATGCTTACCCACCAGGTCATCGTGACCTAGCGAGCCCGACCGACCATTACAACCTACTGAGTCTGCACGGTTTCATAGTACTGGCCGCCGATCATTTGTGCACTGTACCGACGAGAAGGTAACTTACGTACGAACTACATTTTGTTTTCCTATTATGTCTTGTGTTCCACTAACATCATAGCATTCTCCCACCGCAGGTCCATCGTCGAGATGCATCACTTTTGTCCGCACCACCTGCACAGAATACCGCTCTCCGTTGTTCATCTTCGCTGCAAATTCGGGAGGTATGAGATTCACATTGTGCATCCAAAATATTTATTGTGACTAATATCTTTTCATCTTGCAGCCTGCAATTCAACATTGAGGTGATGACGAGTCCACCGATGACGACATGGGCCTCCCAGATGCTTCTAGAGAGTAGTACACGGTGCCAGGGTTTACAGCGTACGCAAGGCAAAGCTCAACATTCATAGCATACCCAAGGTTTGGACACTTCGGTGGGCGGAGCTCTTCCGGCTTCACTGTCACGTCGTACGGTCAAGGCGAGAGCTCCTTCGCACCACGAGGGAGATTTCTAGAGTTCTTCATACACGACATTATTGCGGGCAGCTCGCAGTTCAGCATATCTCAACTGGAGGACTTTGACCATTACCAGACCCAGCCTACTGTACCTCAGCCTACTGAATCACCACTGGCCACTGAGCAGACAAAACAGTCTCCATACCTCCTTCGACCCAAGATACAACCTTCGAACTGACTAACGTAACCAACAGGACATGCTTGTGTGCAACGGAAGACAAGGCTATGTACGGGGAGGCAAACACAGCGAGAAGATAGCAGTGGCTCTGATGGGTGAGCCATATCGCATCTAGTGTGATACATTTTTTGTAATACTATAATAACTTTTAAGTGTACAAGTATTCCTAATGTATAAAATTGTAAAAAATCATGAAATATTCATAAATTCATGATTAAGTTAATCTGAATAAACGTGATGAATTCGGACCACATAAAATTTCCAAAAAATTATATAACTATGACTGTGTCAGGAGGCTTCACATAACATTTCGTAATTTTTGGAGTTCGTTTGCTATATGTAAAAACTCATAAAAATATCAAAATTATATAAATTTTTGAGTAACATTCGCAATGGATACAATTACCCAAAAATTACACTACGAGGTGCATTGTGTTTGAAGGTTGTGCATAAATTTTTGTAATTTTTTTAGCTTATTTGATATATTTAAAAATTCCAATAATTACTAAATATAAAAAATTAAGGCAGGTAACTAAGCCGACTTAATCACCTGCCCCCCTCCCCCACCAGAGGCAGGCAAGTCTGCCGTCCCCCCACCGGGCGACAGGCTGCCTGCCATCTGGTGAGGGGGCAGCAGACGCCGGCCGGCAGCGGCCTCACCATGTGTCGCCTAGCCAGCGCTACCGCCCGCTTACCAGATAGCAGAAGTGTTATTTTTGTAAATACGGTGCGCATATGACTACTTTTATAAATAGAATGCGCAACAGCACCAAATCTAAGTTTAACTCGTCAAATTCAAGGCACTATAACCAGTGGTACTAATTGATAGCACTAGTTGCCAATTACTAGCTAACCATAATCAGTCTGTTTCAATTTATAACGCCATGTGCTTGCTAGATTAAATCTCTGTCCAATCTGAATGCCTTGCTAGTAGTATTGATGGCAGTGAGGTAGACCTAGGTCCCATGGAAGCGCATCCCTAACTGAACCAGACAAAACCTAGATGCACATTGAATGGGAAAATCTTATGCGGATATATAGGCCCTAGTTCAAACAACATGGTTTCTGATTTTCAAAAGTCAATAACCATTTAGAACACATTGATTTTTTAACATAATTTTTCTTTTTTCTTTTTTCAATTGCATTATATGTGGTCCATTTTTCTCTATATTTTTTTAATTAAATACCTCAGAAAAAACTAACGCCATTTCTGTTGGAGTACAAGCAAATCGTCCGTCTCTCCTTAAAAGCTTAAGCTTTTGGGTGAATTGACTGGTGCATGTAACTCAATATGATATCAGAGTCATGGGGTCATAGGTTCAAAACTTGGTTGGCGTAATTAAATAAAATAATTATAGCTCACTTCTATTCCACGTCTTAGACTTAAGAGAGCCTGAACATGAGAGCAGTATTAAAGTATAGGTGAATTGCACGTCTATCCTCATCATCAGCTTAAACTTTTGGGTGAACTGATCAGTACGTGCAACTCAGTGCATGCAACTCAATAATTTAGTTCAAAACCAAAAACCAAAAGACACACACTTTACAGCATGCCCTAGCTGGAAACCATTCCCACATAGGAATAAGGGATGCCTCTCGTTACCATCCGATCACGATTTTATCAATGTCGATGCACGATCTGACGGCTGTAAGAGGCATCTCCGTGTGATGCTCATCCCCATATGGTCGTGATCGGTTCAGCTGAAAAACTCATGGCTTATGGCTGAAAACACTGTAGCTGACTGAACAAAGCACTGTAGCTGACAGAGGCTTATTTAGCATAATTAAATTTAGAAAAATTTAAAAATATAAAAAATATGTTAGCCCATTACGTATAATACAAACAAATACGGAAAAAAAAGAACCGGCAAAAAAGCTCAACAAAAAGCCAAAAGTTCAGAAAAAGACGAAACTTATGAATAGTGAAAAATAAGCCAGAAGCCGAAGCCGAGTTGATCAGGGCTCTATAAGGGGGTGTTTAGTTGCCAGCCACAGTTTACCACGCCTAAGGTTAGGCAAATTTGACCAACTTTGGAAGCTGTTTGGTTGCAGCCACAGTTGTGGCAAGATTCCCTTCCAGCAAACTAGATCCCACGCATCAATGACTCAAAAAAGTGTGGCAAGATTCCCTTAGACTCGCTAAGGTGTGGCAAAGAATTTGAGCATCTCAACTTAGGTAAGTGTGGCAATTTTTGTTGGCAAAGTGTGGCTAGCAACCAAACAGCCCCTAAATCCTCTCATATTGAGCATGCCGAGTGGGACAAAAGTACCACGTCATGCATGGCCGCTCGGATCGGCATCGGACGACCCTTGTGCCTCTACCACCATATATCATGGCACTTGATCGACCACTGATCATTTTGTATTTTATTATTGTTGCATGGACATGGTATCTCCATATTAATTATGAGTAGAACTAGTGGGAGCAAGGACAAAACTTTAGAAAGAAGAGGATGCATCCCCTTTGGAAATACTCCAAGCATCTCTGGGACCGGCCCCTAAAAGCCTCATCCAATGGATAGTAAAGAAGATACTACTTGATGTGCAAGGCATGAATGCGCTAACAAAGCAAATACTATACCAAGGCCGGTAGAAAGAGTCTGAAAGACTACTGTATCCATGCCCATGCCCAGCATTAAACGGATCATACTCACTCTCGAAGCGAGATGTGAGACCTGAAAGGCCTTTTTTTTGTTTAATTGTATGAAAGAGAGTGCGCCGTCCTGTGAGAATCTTGTGTGCATATGCCTGTTGATGAGATTCTTATTGAGCACCGATGACAGAGAATTTGCGATTGTATGAAATGGTAATCAGTAGCTATTTATTGAAAGCAAAGTCTTAGTACAAAGTCAATCGGGACAGATCTCATATATGCTGAAGTGGATTTAGATGTACCTGCCTTCAAATAGTACTACCAAGTGATCTGTTAGTATAGAAGAATTAATTTTGGGTTTCTATTATTCATTCAATAATTTTGGATTTTAATTTATATTTTTCTATAGGATGAGATAATGACCGAGGCTCCACTGAAGTATGATTAGAAATGATTTGCTGCTAACTTTTACTAGACAAGACTTACTTTGTGATTTGTGAACTTGTCATGTGATGTAATAAAGTTAAATGAACTAGTGATGTACTTAGCTATGGTCTATGGGTAGTTCTTACTTTTGAACCATGTGACGTGTAACTACTACTTACTTAACTAGGATCTATCATCTACTTGCTATCACTACTACAGAAAGCCTCATAGTAGACGCCTCATCACAGACGGTTTTGTGAAACCGTCTGTGATGAACACTATTACAGACGGTTGTAATTTAGAGGCCGTCTGTGGTATTTGTGGCGGGAAAAAGGAGTATCACAGACGGTCGGTCTATATTAAAAACTGTCTGTGATAAGCTGGTTATCACAGACGGTTTTTAATTAAAAATCGTCTGTGATAATGGCACTAAGGCATTTATTGCGCTGCTCAGACCGCATCTGTCTTCATTTCGATCCAGATCTAGCCACTCTGCGCACTTTTTCACTCGGGAGGAAGCTAGGCGATTTCAGGCCAGTTAATTTGGTGGGAAGAGGCAGGGATTGAACTTTGAAGATTCATACTTTCCTGGTTGCTCTAGATATGGTTAGTAATGAAATTTATTTTTTCTTTAATTGCATTACAATTTAGGTCTAAGTAATCCATGAGTGTTATTGAAGATGGTTAATTTGCAAAATTGTTGGTTATATAATAGCTGTTGTGTTTATAATATGAATTGAGCTAGCAAATTAAGTCTCAATATAATAAATGTGGCCGGTATATATGTAGTAATAATTAGTTAATCTAAATTTTAATACTAAGTTGTTATATATGTACGTAACGTAGGAACGAAGCTGGATGTATGCCGCGAGCCGTGTGAGTGAAGAGTACATTAATGGCGTGTCTGCTTTTATAAGAGCCGCCGAGGAGGATATGTTGAATAAGGGGGTCGAATATATGTGCTGTCCATGCACTGATTGCGAGAATTTGAAGATGTTTAAGAACCGAGGGCAAATTGAAGCGCACTTGATTCGGAGGGGTTTCAAAAAGGATTATACGTGTTGGACCAGTCATGGCGAAGTGAATGATCATATGCCACCGGATGACATCGCCCGTGAAGTGAATGATATGCCACCGGATGACATCATCGGTGAAGTGAATGACATGCCGCCGGATGATATCGATTGTCGTTTGGATTCGGATAGGTTGCACGATGATAATCTGGATCAGATGCTTCGCGATGTAGAAGAGAACTATGATGAGAGAGAGTATGTTAAATTCCGGTGCTTGATGGAGGACTCGGAGAAACCTTTGTACACGGGCTGCAAGTACACGAGGTTGTCGGCCATGCTTGAACTGTTGAAATTGAAGGCAAGCAACGGTTGGTCCGACAAGAGTTTCACAGCGCTGCTAGGTCTTTTAGCGGACATGCTTCCGGTGGGAAATGAGTTGCCAAAAACCACGTATAAATCCAAGAAGGTTCTTTGTCCGTTGGGATTGGAAGTAGAAAGAATACATGCATATCCAAACGACTGTAACCTCTACCTAAAGAATATGCAAACATGCATGTATGTCCGGTGTGCAACGCATCCCGATACAAACGTAACAATCAATCAGATGATGGTGAGGGAACAGAGACGAAGAAAGGACCTCCTGCTAAGGTGGCATGGTATTTTCTTATAATTCCCCGTTTGAAAAGTTTTTTTGCAAATCCAAAGGAGGCAAAACTGCTGCGTTGGCACTCGGAGGAGCGCAAGAAGGACGGAATGCTAAGACACCTTGCTGATTCCGCGCAATGGAGAAACATCGATAGGAGTCTTGCAGACTTCGGTGCAGAACCAAGGAATATAAGGTTTGGACTGAGTACAGATGGAATGAATCCTTTCAGTAGCATGAGCAGTCGACATAGCACATGGCCCGTGACTCTCTGCATCTATAACCTTCCTCCTTGGTTGTGTATGAAACGAAAGTATATTTTGCTGTCGATACTTATCCAAAGGCCAAAACAACCTGGGAATGATATTGATGTGTTCCTAGCACCGTTGGTGGAAGATCTAAAAGTACTGTGGAACGAAGGGGTACAAGTATGGGATGCATACAAACGAGAGAACTTCACTCTCCGCTCCTTATTGTTCTGCACCATAAATGATTATCCTGCTCTTGGTAACCCATCGGGCCATAGTACAAAAGGTGACAAAGCTTGTACTCACTGTTTAGATGGTACCGAGAGTGTGTGGCTGAACCACTCATACAAAACCGTGCACATGCGTCACCGCCGGTTCCTTCGGAGGGCTCTCCCATACCGCAAGATGAAGAAACAATTTGACGGAGAGAAGGAAGACGATTCAGCTCCAAGGCATTTAAGGGGACACGAGGTTTATGATATGGTTAAGGATTTAGATGTTGTCCTCGGAAAGGGACGTAAATTGAGGGCTCATGAGAAGAACACCTGGAAGAAGAGATCAATATTTTGGGACTTACCTTATTGGGAGTACCTAGATATTCGACACTGCATCGACGTCATGCACGTAGAAAAGAATGTATGCGACAGCTTGATTGGTCTCTTACTGAACATCCGTGATAAAACAAAGGACGGCGTCAACGCACGACTTGACTTGGCTGACAAGGACATCAGGCCTGAGTTAGCACCGACATGCACTAGTAATGGACGAACGTACATTCCCCCTGCGTGTTACACATTGTCCAAGGCTGAGAAAACAGAACTATGCCAGTGCTTGCATGGTGTCAAAGTTCCGTCTAGTTACTCCGGCAACGTGAAGAAACTTGTTTCGATGCAAGATTTCAAGTTAAATGGCATGAAGTTTCATGATTGTCATGTGCTGATGACACAGATGCTCCCTATTGCAATTAGAAATATTTTGCCGATCAAAGTCCGAGAGACAATCATGAGGCTATGTTATTTCTTTAACACAATTGCTCAGAAGGTCATCGATCCCGAAGGACTAGATGCTCTGCAGGACGAGGTGGTGATGACTCTATGTTACATTGAAATGTATTTCCCTCCTTCGTTTTTCGATATCATGGTCCATCTCATTGTTCACGTTGTGTGGGAGATAAAAATGTGCGGGCCCGTATTCCTACGTAGCATGTACCCATTTGAGAGGTTCATGGGAATTCTCAAGTCCTACGTACGGAACCGTTCTCGGCCGGAGAGCAGCATCGTCGAAGGTTATGCAAGCGAAGAGGTCATTGAGTTTTGTGTCGATTATATGGCTCAGATTCAACCGATAGGTGTCCCTCAATCTCGTCATGAGGGGAGGCTGAAGGGTCTTGGAACTATCGGAAGGAAAGCAATCACTCCAGATATGGACACGCATACTCAAGCCCATTTCACGGTACTGCAACACATGACTGAAGTAGCGCCTTATGTGGACCAGCACAAGGATGTGCTTCGGCAACAGAATCCGGAGCGGCCGGATGTTTGGATCATGAGGCAACACAACCGTCGGTTCAACCAATGGTTGAATGAGCAAATCGCTAGGAGCTCGCCGAGTGAGACGCTGACATGGTTGGCAAAAGGGCCGACATTTACAGTTGTGACATAGCAAGGATATGATATAAATGGGTACACAGTCTATACGCAGTCTTAGGATGTCAAGAGCACTAACTAGAACAACGGTGTCCGCATAGATGCATTCAGTACCGATGGGTCGAGAAACTCGTACTATGGCTTCATAGAAGAGATTTGGGAGCTCGACTATGTGGTTTTCAAGATCCCCTTATTTCGCTGCCGTTGGGTGCATCTCCCACAGGTGAAGGTTGACAAGTACGGTGTCACGACCGTGGACCTCCAACGTGTCGGGTATAAAGACGAACCATTCGTACTCGCCAATCAAGTTGTTCAAGTTTTCTATGTAACCGACCCGGCAAATAAGAAACGCCATGTAGTTCTTCATGGAAAAAGGAGAATTGTCGGAGTGGAGAATGTAGTGGATGAGGAGGAATACAATCAATTTGACGAGTTACCTCCTTTTGGAAATGGCATAAGGGTCGACGATGAACAACGTGACGAAACTAGTTACGTACGCATTGATCATGATGAAGGGCTAATTTTTAAAGGAAATAAGCAAGTACAATAAGAATGTATATGTGAAAATGTGTGACAATTTTGAGATGTATATGTGAAAATGTGTGATGTAGTCAATTTTGAGATGTATATGTGAAAATGTGTGATGTAGTCAATTTTGAGATGTATACGTGAAAATGTGTGACAAAATGTATATGTGAAAATGTATATATGTATTGGCATTTATGTATATGTGATGTATATGTGTGATGTACATGTGAATTGGCATGCATTTATGTATAGAACAATGCTGCAGTGCGATGTATTTGAGAATGACAAAATGTATCAAGAAATACACTGTGTGAATGCAGCTGGTTGGTATTGTATATGAATGCAGCTGTTTGGTGGTTGATATGAATGCCGCTGTGGTTATTGGTGTTGTCTTAATAACTACAGTCGCAAAGGCTTATCACAGACGGTTCTGAACTTAGAACCGTCTGTGATATCAATATCACAGACGGTTCTAAGTTTAGAACCGTCTGTGATAACCTCCCTATATATACCCACTGGCTAGGGTTTTCCGTGTGCGCTGCGCAGTTATTCGATCTAGATCTAATTAAATCCCGAGCCCGTCGTCGCCTCTGCCTCCCCGAGCCCTCGTCGGCCGCCTCCCCGAGCCCGTCGCCGCCGCCGTCCCCGAGCCCGTCGCCGTCCGCCTCCCCCAAGCCCCTCGTCGAGCCCGTCGCCGGCCGCCTCCCCCGAGCCCCTCGTCGAGCCCCTCGCCGGCCACCTCCCCTCGATTACCGTCTGCATTGTGAGCACTTTCTGTGATGGACTAGAGTTTTGCGTATTGTGAGCAGTTTCTATGATGGATTAGGGTTTTGAGCATTGTGAGCATTGTTTACTACAGTAGCTTAATTAGTTTGCTATTTGGTACATATTACATTGGTACATTGTTTACTGCAGTAGCTTAATTAGTTTGCTATTTGGTACATATTACATTGGTACATTGTTTACTGCAGTAGCTTAATTAGTTTGCTATTTGGTACATATTACATTGGTACATTGTTTACTGCAGTAGCTTAGTTTAATTTGCTATTTGGTACATACTACATTGGTACATTGTTTACTGCAGTTGCTTAGTTTAATTTGCTATTTGGTACATACTACATTGGTACATTGTTTACTGCAGTAGCTTAGTTTAATTTGCTATTTGGTACATACTACATTGGTACATTGTTTACTGCAGTTGCTTAGTTTAATTTGCTATTTGGTACATACTACATTGGTACATTGTTTACTGCTGTAGCTCAGTTTAATTTGCTATTTGGTACATACTACATTGGTACAGTGGTAGCTTGTGGGATCGGTTGTTGCTCGATGATGATATAAATCATATACTGAGATTGGTTGAATTAGTCTTTGAGCTCTAATTACTGTCAACTCTGTTATCACAATTAAGTTTGTACTCTGGAAGACATTCTCTAGACATTGATATATTGTTCTTGTGCCATTCGGTTCTTGCTGTTTTCATATTATACCAAATCCATATACTGATCTGTTAGGAATTAATTTTGACAAGTTAAAGACTATTTCATTGAGTGAAAGTTAACTTGTATTTGCATGGATTTGCTTTATTACATACTGCTGTCTAAATATATAGATGCTGGATATATTGATCTTGAGATTGTAGAGTTTGTATCTAAACTCAAATGACTGAATTCATTATTTGGCATAACTAATCAAGGAAGAGTATATGATTCAGTAGCGGGACGGCCAAGATTAATATTGTGCAACCCTACAATTTGAGAGCACAAATTAATCAATTAATCATATTGCTACCATTATATATGTACATATCGCCAATATTGAGCGAAATAGATAGATATTGCACTTTCTTATCTTATGGTATGGCACTTTCTCATCTTATCCTAATAGACCCACAAAATGAGCAACATGTCACCCGCGCATTCTTCAACACCATCGCCGGAAGCGTCCGCTCCAACATCAAGACGCCAAGGAAGAGGGCTATCGAAGAAGCCTGAGGGCCGACGGACCATCACAGCGGTGGATGCATCTGGGGGTCCCTATCCTTCCTCAGAAAGCAGTAAACACATTCCGAAGCATGGTCGGAATAGTTGCACGAGAACGAATTGAGATCGCATACAATTCATGGAAGAACGTGCCTGACACTCGGAAACGTGAGCTGTGGACCAAAATTTTGGCATCGTTCGAGTTCCCAGAAGAACACCTATACGCTGTGCAACGACAAACCTACCTAGCGGCGTGCAAAGCATGGAAGAACTTCAAGAGCACGCTTGTCAGGAAATACGTGGAGACGGACGAAACGCCTTTTCATAAATACCCATTCCTGGAACCACAATGGGAAGAGTTCAAGGCGATGAAGACGTCCGAGGATTTCAAAAGTACAAGTACGGCGCACAAGGCCCTCTAGGCAAAAAACACACACCCCCACAGACTTGGCACAGCTGGGTATGTGGGTAAAATACCGCAGTGGAGGAAGGAGGATGACCTGGCAGCTGCACAGGACATCGCCCCGCCATTTTCCAATATCCCGGATGACCGCGCTCGAAATTGGATTAGAGCAAGGTCATCTACAACGACATCGGGGGACATCTCCTTTCGAAACCCTGCAGACCAGCAAGTGTCCCAGCGCTTGGTAAGATATCGATCGAACTACGTAGCTTGTAATTACTCCACAACTTCGTACGAATTGAAATGACATGTCGTGCTCTTGCAGGAAGAGCTGAGTTTTGAATCTACCCTGGGATCATTCCAGGGAACAAGGGAGAATGATATGCTCTCCGTGGCCCTGGGAAACAAGGAGCACCCGGGTCGTACGAGAGACCTTGGGCTTTACGTTCCTTGGAAACATGGTTTCCAAGATGACTCCGGAATGTATCGGCGTAGGAAGAGAAACAAAACCGAGCGTGACGCACAGCTACGAGAAGAGATCAAGGAATCTCTTAGAGAGGAGCTAATGGGTGAGCTGGCTTATGTAATCAGAGATGAGGTGCGGAAACAAACAGAAAGTCAGCAGGCCGCTACCGCCGCTCCTGTGCTAGCTAGCCCGCACAACTGTCCGAGTATCTGCGCGTCCAATCCGACGCAAACCCAGTCCAAATTTCCTGTGGTCGACATCCTGGTAATAATTATTACCTCTCGAATGCTTGCTCCATTGATAGGCCTATTCGAGTAGCTAATTTTGTATCGTTATGTAGGAGCCTACGAAGTGCAGGCTCGATGTGAGATATGGCTCCATTCCCTTGTACGCTGCTTGGGGCCAGGCATATTCGTATGGTATCGGGGCCATGGTGCACGGTCAAGTTTTAGCGCCAGGCTTCGCAAAAGTTAATGTGGATGGTGTGCATGTTAATTTTGAGGTGGTCCCGCTTCCGAAGCCCCCCAACGACGAGATCGTGACTCTAGGACAGGCCATTGGAACATTCATCCAGTGCCCCAAAAGCGACATCTGCCTGGAGGCTTCTTCACCGGTGGCAGGATCAGAGCAACATGCACTGGTGCCATCTCCATTACAAGACCAGTCGGTTCCACCACCGGTAACTGCACCCGTGCCATCTCCATTACAAGACCAATCGGTTCCACCACCGGAAACTGCACCGGTGCTATCTCCACGGGTGCTATTCTCGCCAGAGCAACTTGCACCGCTGCTACCTTCAAAGTCGACTGCCGTGAAGTCAAAATATAGCCGAGGCAGCAAGGCCAGCAAGGGCAAAGCAAAGAAGACCAATAATGATATACTGTACCTACCTTTGGCCCGCAAATTCGTGCTTGGCGAGCCGTTGCTCGTGCAAAAAGCCCTCGAACGCCTAGCATATAGTTGCATACAATTGCACACGTGGTATATGCAGCAGTCCAATAAGCCAGAGGGAGAACGGACCTCAAGTATCACTGTCAAATTCACGTCGGATGATTTCCACCACAGTCTTTAAGAGTGTATGTTCGTGGTCGCCTTTGAGGATTTATTCGATCTGTTCACGCTCAACGCTCTCGACGTCTCAATCATTCGATGCTGGACGCTGTAAGTGTGTACAATCACAGTCTCCGTTCATGTCATACCGATAAATGTCATATCTAATTTGTTGCTTTCGTGTGTATATATATAGATACATACTGACTAAAGCTAGATTATCCAACTCATCGGCTGGTTTCTTGGACCCACACTTGGTTGCCAAGGATACCATCGACCGGGATACAGCCCTCATCGAGAGGTACATTGCAGCAGGACTGATGGGTTGCCTCAATAAGGAATATGTACTTATGCCCTTCCATCAGAACTTTCATTGGATTTTAATAGTAATTGTACCAAAATGGAACAAGGTATATTACCTTGATTCCCTAAGTAGGAATAAAATGGACTTCACAGTTGTCAGCCAAGTAATCGATAGGTAAGTACATATTCTCAATACATACCTATATTGTACTCTTTCTTTCCTTCCGAATGACTAAGGTTAATTTTTTCGAATCACGTAGGGCGTTCGCGATGTACATTGAAATGGAGGTGACTCCAAACGCGGGGCCAAAGGCCTGCTGACACATGCTCGAGATTTTAAGGTATTCGCTATTTCACATTAATTAATCCTATGCAACAGCCTCTTGAACTAACACATTCCTTTTTTTGCAGTGCCACCAGCAGCAGCCGGGCAACACATGTGGATACTACGTTTGCCAATATATGGAACTACTCCTCGATTCCTCGAGGATCACCAATTCCAAGGTTTGTCAATCTTCCCATAATTACTTCATACTTATCACGTTACATATATACGCACATTGATATTCCTATCGACAGACTGCGTACATCTCGTCAACTCCATTGAAACAGCCTGATCTTGGACGGATTCGAGCAGAGTTGGCGTACTTTTTGCTGACTCAAGTCATAAAGCCAGAAGGCCGGTTCCATTCCGCACCATAGATACATAATCAACGAACCTTTTTTAAGTGCAAATGCAGTGTACATCTTTTGTAATTGTGTATTTGTTAATGGATATTTTATTTCAATTCAATTAATTGATTTGCAAAATGGATGCTTTATGTTTGTGATCAAATGAAATGCGTTGTCAATTGGATGTTTTATGTCTGTGAAATGAATTGAGATGTGAAATGTATCTGAAATGAAATGAGATGTGTGAATTGTATGTTTTATGTCTGTGATTATCTGCTTGTTTCAGAGGGCATGGCTAGCATTTCCTGAGGCTAGCCAATAAACAGAAATAGATTTAGATTTTGGAGGAAGGAATATCACAGACGGTTTTTAAGTAAAAACCGTCTGTGATATGTGATTATCACAGACGGTTTTTAATGAAAAACCGTCTGTGATATCTGATAATCACAGACGGTTTTAAAACCGTCTGTGATAACCTTGGATTATCACTGACCCATAAATTCAGACGGTTCGGAAAACCGTCTGTGATGACATTTCTGAACCGTCTGTAATGTGGTTTTTTGTAGTAGTGTATAGTTAAAATTTAGTGCTTAGTAATAACTACTAACTAGTTACCATTTGCTTAACTAGTCTTGTCATTGTGTGATATAGTTAAATTTGATTGTTAAACTATTTATGTAGTTCCATTTTGGATATCTAGTATGGTTGATTAATCTTTATACGTGTGATATATATGGTTTTTGTTTTCGTGTATAATCCGACTAAATATTCGTGACTGGGATTAACCGTATTCAGAGCGACATGTATTCGTTCCGTATTCGTAATCGAGAATATCCACATTCATATTCAGCACTATCTATATTCGACTCTGATTCTAAGAAAAACATGGAAAAAAGATATGAAATGAGCGATATTCATCCGTATTCGCTCCGAAAAACATTGAAAAAGATATGAAATGAGCGATATTCATCCGTATTCGCTCTGTTTGTACCCTACGTGTGGTATAGTGGTATTTATGCAGTGATGTTTTGGCTGATTAATGTCGATCGGCACCAACGGAGTTATATAAATCAGTTCTTCTCATAGTTTCGCACCGTCGAGAATATCAGTGTCATGCAAATATATCATGGGGAAACACCGCGTGGAAACTAGCACAAAAGTCTGCAGGAATTTCAAAACACGGGGCGGGGGTACTCGATAGATGTGGAAAATTTTAACATCAAACTTTCTCTCAGTTGAAAAATATGAAAATAACAAACAACGAAAAGAATAGCATGTAGAATTGGTCTTTTTCATCTAGAAACTTTACACGGATATAAAGTACCCTATTCCCTACATCTGCAATTTGTTTCCTGAGAATTTTAAATTTGTTCAGGGAGTTTTCCACTCTATTTAGGGTTTTCATCTGATATTTTTCCGGCATTTCAGCGATTTTACGTATAAAAACTACGCAAGCCCAAGGCCTGATTCCGTCGCTGATTCTTGCAGACAAACCTATGAATCTCCGACAACAATATGTACCACACGTTTTGACGTACACATATATTGGGCCCTCCAGGTTGTCTAGTTGACGCGTGGTCGCCAGGACTAGGAACTGAAAGCTGATCTGAAGCAGCAGCACACTGCAGCAGCATCACCGTCCCCGTGCAAACCCTTATAAATATGTCGGTTGCCGATCCGATGATGTTCGCCACCTCCAATCTTATCACATCCACTAATACAGTCAGAAGAATCTGTTCTTCAACACCAGGCTTTTGCGTCTCGACTCTTGGCGGTGAGCATGGCGATGGCCACTAAGTAGCCAACGATGACAGGACCGGCGGAGCTGCAGGGCATGCAAAACGTGCGGTACCTCCCGAGAGATTTTTCTTGGGGGTTAAAATATCTGATTTTTTTGGGTTTGTTAAACATCATCTGGATATTTTCTTCTTAAATATTATCTAGATTTAGGATTATTGGATTAGAGATTCAATGGCTATGAATTCTTCCCCTCCTCCTTAAATTTTACCCCATCCCCTTTGAAAAAAATCTCCCCCTTCAAAAACAAGGGGCCCCTAGATCTCTAATCCAAATGTCACAAATTTGGATGATAATTAGGAAGAAAACATCTGGATGATGTCTAGACACTCCCAATTTTTTTATGGTACTGATGATATTAGGTTCCTTTTCTTTATCTTTTGCATTTCTTATCCCGCTACTCTCAATACCTTTTTTTCTTCCTTATTTGTTGGACCGGATGGCAACAAAGAGGGTGAATGATACCAACTCGAATTTCTCCAAGTACTCAATATTCTATTCTCATATAACTACATAGTTACAGAAAATAGAATTTTTATCTAAAAACTCAAGACAAATAGCTTAAGAACACAAAATCTTGAAGCAACCACTTTCCGGCGGTCTAATCGACATAGAAATGGTGGCCTGACCGGTCCTGGCGATCTCAATGGTGGTTTGACCACTGCTACAGTAAAATAAGCCTAATAAATAGTATTTTTAACATGATTTCAAAAACAAAAATCAAAAGAACTTTCGATCCGTAGATATAAAAGATATAAAAATTTGCAGAGATATACTCTAGGGTATGAAGAACCTATTCCAACAAACGATCATGAAAATCATAACCAAAGTTGAGATCTTTTTTAGTTAAAGGAAAGGTGCATCAAAACCGAGCCAAAACCAAAATCGGTAACTACAACTTGGTCATGTGTGGACGATGGCCAAGATGGCTTTAGATATATTCTCGCATGTCCTAGCAAGCAAGAACATGAAAGAAACCATGTCAAAAACTCTCGGATCAAGAAATCACACTTTGAGACCAAATCAAGCAAAAACAGGTTTTCTTGATAAACTTGCTATCAAAATGTCTAGATGGGTGGAGATAGATTCTCAAAGGTTGTCTCCATCTCTTACACGTCCTTGACCCAGTAAGATCAAGAAAAGGAATGAGAAGAGATAAAAACCAAACTAAACAAGAGTAAATCAATCAAAAAAAGAGAGACACATGAAGAGAAATAAATATTGATGTATTTCCACTTTAGGAAGCAAGTTTTACAGTCACTCCACGTTGAAGGATAGAGAGTACACCAAGTGCTCTACTCTTCAACCCTAACCCTAAACAAGAGAGCACATAAGAGGGGTTGGATGGTTAACCACATGTCTCCATCCCAACCCTCTTTTATAGGTGGGTAACCAGACACCTGTGATCTTTAGTGGATCCCATCCACTATTACAATAGGGGAACCTATTAACCCTACACATACGGGTTTTACTCACACAAGTTCAATTATATATGCTTTTCAAAGCGCATAAGTTTGCATCTGCTAAATCCTTAGCATTGATTCGTCTTAATCAAATCAGCTCCACCTTGACCTAAACCACTCATCCAAGCGCCACACATGCGCCATGGTTTTGATTCAAGGTACTTCCCGGTATTTTGGTCATACTACCAAAATACCCTCCGTTGACCCGGTCTTCATCTCCTATTACAAGCAATCGCCATACTTGCCACGTGTAGGTGCACTGCTACCTTGACACACGCCGCCAAGTCTCTCTTGTCCCGGTTCTACTAAACCACAGCTCACTTGACCTGTGCAAGCTATATGGTGCCATCCAGCCGTTCGAACTTGCCTTTAATATTTCCAGCCTTTCTCGTGCTATGCTTGAACTCACTATCTCATCTGGCATCCTTGATCATTCTGGGCCTCAGCTCCTCTATAAGCCTAGCCTCGATTCTCGCCGTTGACCACAGTTGACTCCAAGCGTTCTTGCACATCCAAAGACAAAGAAATCGTTTTTGGGCATAAGTTCCTCACAATTTGACCCACGTTAGCCTAGCATAGCTCATGCAACATGCATCCACTAAAAAAATGACCAAAACCTCTTGCGCGATTCAAAATCCATAAATCTGAATTCTAGTCGAAAATCTCCATCTGGACAAACTTTAGCCAGTCAAACGGCCATCCCTCAGGCGGTCAGACCGCTGCACCACTTGGTTAGACCGGTGGCATACTGCCAGTCTGACCGACCTTCCTCTGATCGACCAGCAACACTGTCAATCAAATTTTCAAGTCTTCCAAATTGCAATGGTTCATAATAAACTAGAACCTTCTCACATGGTCCTTCAATCTCCCCCTTGATGAACTCATTGGCAATTTCTTAAAGATACATTTTGGAGATGATTTTTGGAGAAGAGGCGAAATTTGCAAAAGAGTTCCAAATAGTCAAAATATTTAAATTCACCAAATGAATCGAGAATCTCACTTAGGTCCATATGAAAGAACAATTGTTCAATTTGATCTTGATCATGGTGAGAAGAGATCAAAGGCTCCAACTTAGCAATATTTTGCACAAAACATCATATCATGATCTAGATGTGTATTTTTACCAATCTTTCACCCCCCCTTGACAATGGAGTCATCAAGATGCATGGAAGAAAATGGAGCATGAATGAAATGGAGTGACTGTATTTTATTAATTTTTAACATTTAGGAGCCATAAAGATTATCCAAAGTGACTTTCTAAGTATCACACCAAGCCATAAAAAAGTGAAAGTGCTATCTAAATCATGGCAAAATATGTATAGCCAAACTAAAGCTATATAAGCAATAATATGAAATTAAATGGATTGTAACATGTCAATGTGCTCAAGTTCATAATTTAGCCAAGGAAATCCAAAAATGAGCTAAGTCATGTCAATATACTAAACGGAACAAAGAAGCTATTATTGAGTAAATTTAGAGTGTTACAAGTTTAAGATTGAAACATTTTATTCAAGCACTTGATATTACTTGTAGTTGAGCAAATTTAGTACATTTGGCAACTTTTTTTGAATTCATTTTTGGTTTTAGATGAGCTTCAACCATTTTTCACAAAATTTAGTTTCTTTAGCTATGTGCTAGATCACAAACCTTATGTGACCATTCCAAGCAAGAAGCTTAAGCAAGTGATCTTGGTTATCCAAAACTCTCCCTGAGTTCATGCCTAGTGCAATAGTAAGTCGTCTCATGAGAAAGAATTGGTGATATTAGTTTTTTTGCACAAAAGATATCTTTTTACATTTTCTTGACTTAATTCAAGAACAAAGAGTTAATACTAACTGATACTTCACTAATAAATTAGCATATCTCAATCTTAAATTCAATATAGATTGAAGACTCAACTTAACTTATTTGACATAGCATGAATCATAAGAGGATTTAATAGAAAAAGACATGATTTAATTCAAGTGTTTCATTTTTAAAGAAACTAGCATAGCAAGAGTTAAGCTACACATAGAAGAGTATGATAAATAGCAAACTTAGCACATGACATGGCAAGATATAAAGTAGTTTATCATGTCACACAATGATAATAGTCAATACTTCTTGTATTTATGTTACAATGCACATTGCTGAAATTAAATGCAATATGATGCAATAAAGATCCTAGCTTCCCCTTAGCAAGTGAGTTAATTTTAAAAGCAATTTGGTTCACATTAAGTTATGTCAACATAAAGCTCAAAAAAATCTCAAATGAACTTTTCCTGAATCAAAGCAACAAACAAGAAAGAAGAAGCTTAGGAAAACAAAGAAATAGTAGTCCTTAAAGCATAGACAAGATAGAAGGATTACTATGGCTCAAATTCGCTCTCATCTACCTCATATGACTCTATAACTATTAGCTGGTCATCTAAAACACAAGGGAGTAAATACGTTCCTTGTCTACCCAAGGGGTCCCAACCCCTGCTATACCTAAAAGAAGTGAGTGAACTCAACCTAGTGAGAAGAGAAGTAACTAATAAGCAGCATCCTAAGATCACAAGATGATAAGAAGAAGTTAGAACAGCTGAGAACAATAACTACTCTGATTTATACTAGAGAGACTAACCCAAATGCACCTATCAACAAAGTACAATAGAAGGTAAATATACATATAATACAGAAAGTGCATGACGCCCCCTCAAATTAAGCCAGAAGGACAAACCACCCTAACCTCTCCTCGCAAGGTCATGAGCCTCGAGCTATCTAAAGGCTTGGTGAAAATATCAGCCAACTGGTAGTCACTCTCCATGAATTGAAGCGCTGTATCACCTTTGTCCATATGGCCTCTAAGGAAATGATATCTGATATCTATGTGCTTGGTCCTAGAGTGCTGCACTAGGTTCTTGGCAATGTTAATGGAAGAAGTGTTATCATAGAAAAGTTAAATACTATCTAAAGCTAACTCAAATTCTCGTAAGGTCGAAACCATCCAAAGTACCTAACTACAACAACTAGCAGCTGCAATATACTCGGCCTCTATGGTGGATTGTACAATATTAGACTGTTTCCTAGAAGATCAAGAAACAAGAGAAGTACCAATAAATTGACAAGTGTCAGAAGTACTCTTCCTATCTATCTTACAGCTAGTAAAGTTTGCATCAGAATGGGATCTAAGGATAATACAGGAAGAAGAAGAGTGCAGATACTATAGTCTAGAATAGCTCGAAGGTGCCTGAAGATATGCTTCACCGTCTGACGGTGAGAGCCATGAGGAGAGGCCTGAAAATGATCGCACAGAAACACGACGAAGTGCATGTTCATCCTTGAAGCAATGAGGTACAAGAGGGAGCCAATCATGCTGCAGTACTCTCTCTGATCTACCGGCTCACCATCCTCATCAGGCTCAAGTGTAGTCGAGGTCACCATTGCAGTTGATACTGGTTTGCCATTACTCATGTTGAAGTGCCTCAGAAAATCTTGGGTGTACTTGCCTTGATGCAAGAAGGTGCCATCTCGAGTTTGCTTGATCTGGAAGCCGAGGAAAAAGCTCAACTTGCCCGTCATGCTTATCTCAAACTCTGTGCTCATGACATCAAAAAACTGGAAAACAAGTGCATGAAAGGAGCCACCAAAAATAATGTCATCAACATAAATCTGGACGAGTAGAAAGTCATTACCATGCCTATGAATGAACAAGGTCTTTTCTAGTTTACCCATCTCAAACCTATGACTCAATAGATAAGATTTAAACCTCTCATACCAAACTCTAGGGGTTTGCTTAAATCTATGCAAGGCTTTGGAAAGCTTGAAGATATAATTTGGGTATTTGGGGCTCTCGAAATCTAGAGGTTGTCTAACATAGACCTCTTCCTCAATAAACCCATTGAGTCATAGGAGAAGTACCTTCCTCGTGGCTAAATCCTCAATAGCAAAATGATTGGGGTAAAACTCAACATAACATCATTATCAAGAGCAAATTGATGTACTGATAGAAGATTCTTGGAAGCTTTCGGGACATGGAGCATATTTTTCAAGTGGAGGGTCTGGCAAGGAGTATGAATCTGGAATGACCAATGTGAGAAATGTGCATACTTGAACCATTTTGCAGCCTGCACTTGATCATTTTCACCGTACTTCTCTGGAATAGTGAGGCAGTTGATCTCACTAGTTATGTGGCCGGTCATGCCTGTATCAGTATATCAGTTCGTGTCCACCATGTACCCTGGTGAGGCATGCACTACAGCAGCAAACGTGGTCTTCTTTGCCTGGTAGGAATGATTAAAATAGTGGTAGCATTTGAGGGCAACATGCCCTATCTTTCCACACAATTCACATGTTGGCTTGCTCGTGGTGTACTTGTTTGATTCTTGGCCTTGGCATTCACGGTCGTCGTGGCTTTGGCCTTGGCCATCGTGGCTTTGTCCTTGGCCGCCATGCCCACGCCCACTGCGATCGTGTCCTCAGCCATGGCCGCCGCGAGTGGTTAGGTTCACCTGCATCGTAGCTTGATTCTGCTCCTAGCACATCTCAAAAGAGAGGAGGTGAGCATAGGCATCATTGAGGCTAACTGGTTCCAACTTGGTGGTGAGTGATGTCACGATCGAGTCATAGTCAGCGTCCAGGCCAATGAGCATGTATGCCACGATCTCTTCCTCGAACAAAGCAACGCCGCAGGTACTCAATGTGTCAGTCAGGGCCTTGACCTTGCTGAGATAAGTCTCCATGGACATGTCCTTCTTTTGGATCATGGTGAGCTGGTGGCAAACATGCTTGATCTACACCCTCGACCGTGATGTGAACCTACACTCGAGAGCAACACACACTTCGTGGGATGTGTTTAGGAGAAACACCTGAGAAAGCACTTTTGGAGCTAAGAATGAAAGGATGGTGCTGAGGATGGCTTGTTCATGCTACAACCAGGTTTGATACACCAGGTTGGGGACCTGAGTTGCGCTGCGCTCCATGGTGGTGGTAATCATCTTGTTAGGTGCGCTGATGAAGCCATCAACATAGCCTAGAAGTTGTTGGCTGCAGAGATAAGGCATCATTTGTGCCTTCTAGAGGAGATAATTCCCCTGACCAAGCTTGACATTTATCAAGTGGCCAAACGTCGACGTCAGGAGCAAGCTAGCAGTAGCTAAATTCATGGCGCAGGTGGAACCAAAGGTTGGAAAACTAGAAGTGGACATTTTGTGGGAGAAGAGGAGGCTCTGAACCATGTGAAATTCAATCAAAAGAGAGTTTGGGTCTGTTCATATTAGCTTTTACTAATGACTTTTAGTTTTACCTTATAAATAGTAACAACTTATAGAGAGCCGTACGGAGAGAGAAATACGCATGCGATTTCGGCCAGTATAAATGAAATCACTACAGTGTGTACTACAATCGACTAATAGATCTCAGCTTAAAAATAACCCATTTAAAAACTAGATACTATAGAAAAATAAATTTTAGAAATCAATATCAATATACCCAAAATGTTCGCAATCCCACACACAATACGTTGCTAGGTACTATTTATATTGCCAAAACATATATAAAAAAGTTAGACCCTAGAGAGGTGGCATTAGTTGCTGAGTACATAGGGAGAACGTGAGCTACTGGCTAGCCTAGAGACTAGGATCTAAATGAAGAATGGGACTTACAGAAGACTAGGTGGTGATCGGTTCGGCTGAAAGCCTCATGGCTTATGGCTGAAAACACTGTAACTGGTTGAAAAAAACACTGTAGCTGACAGAGGCTTATTTAGCATAATTAAATTTAAAAAAAATTAAAAATATAAAAAATATGTTAGCCCATTACGTATAATACAAACAAATACGGGAAAAAAAGAACCGGCAAAAAAGCTCAACAAAAAGTCAAAAGTTCAGAAAAAGATGAAACTTATAAATAATGAAAAATAAACCAGAAGCCACAAACCGAAGCCGAGTTCATCAGGACCTTAAGTACAGTGTCATTTCTTTTACACGATGGACGCCGTGGATGCATGCATTC
Organism: Dendrocalamus latiflorus; assembly: GCA_017311315.1. Taxonomy (NCBI): domain Eukaryota; kingdom Viridiplantae; phylum Streptophyta; class Magnoliopsida; order Poales; family Poaceae; genus Dendrocalamus; species Dendrocalamus latiflorus. Next base: position 33,422,571 of record CM029655.1, on the reverse strand, counting down.
GTTATAAGTTCGTACGTATATATATCGATCGTACTCAAATCTGATGATGGGGTCAAATTCAAGGCACTGTAACCAGTGGTACCAATCGATAGCACTCGTTTCCAGTTACTAGCTAACCATAATCAGTCTGTTTCAATTTATAACACCATGTGCTTGCTAGATTAATTCTCTATCCAATCTGAAGCCTTGCTAGTAGTACTGATGGCAGTGACGTACATCTAGGTCCCATTGAAACCCATCTCTCACTGAACCAGACAAAACCAAGATGCACATTGAACGGAAAAAATCTTACGCGGATATATAGGCCCTATTTGGAACAATATGGTTTCGATCAAGCTAATAGCTATTTAAAATATATTAGTTTTTTAATACGATATTTTTCCTTTGTATTATATATAGAGATATAACTGTGTTTTTTATTTATTTTATATTTTTCTCTCTATATTTTAATTAAATATTTTAGAAAAACTAATAGTCACCGTGTCATTTTAATAAAAAAATCAAAAAAGAAAGCCACGACACTTTACAGCATGGCCTAGTTGGAAACCATTCCGACGCGCAGGGATGAGGGCTGCCTTTTGTTACCATCCGATCACGGTTTTATCAACGACGATGCACGATCTGACGGCTGTAAGAGGCATCTCCGCGTGAGGATCATCCCCATAAAAAAGCTCAACCACATTGAGCATGCCAAGTGGGACATAAGTACCACATCATGCACAGTGACGGATCCAGGATTTTATTAAAAAGTATGTCACATCAAAATTTTCGTATGCAATTCGGATCATGCATGGCCGCTCGGATCGGCATCGGACGGCCCTTGTGCCTCTACCACCATATACCATGGCACTTGATCGACCACTGATCATTTTGTATTTTATTATTGTTTCATGGACTTGGCATCTCCACATTAATTATGAGTAGAACAAGTGGGAGCAAGGACAAAACTTTAGAAAGAAGAGGATGCATCCCCTTTGGAAATGCTCCAAGCGACTCTAGGACCATCCCCTAAAAGCCTCATCCAATGGATAGTACAGAAGATACTATGTGCCATCATTTGTATGCCGGTGCATGAAATGGAAGGGTGTGCTAAAAGTAACCAGTAGGTCAAGGGGAATCAAGGGGATATCGTATATGTGTGTGTGCCTTTCTTTGGATGTGCCTGAGATCTGATCTGCAGATGTTTGGAGTACAAGTGAAGTGAGTACTGGTTTTCATCAGTGCAGATGTTTGGAGTACAAGTGAAGTGAGTACTGGTATTCATCAGCTCAGTAAAGATAGGTGTTAAGCTAGTGTTTACCTACTAATTAACTAGCTTTAGAATTGTAAAGTGTACTGAGCGTAGTTTTTTTTCCTTTTTGAAACGCCTACTAAACGCATTTTGGTATAGCTTGCAAGTGAAAGATTGTGTTTTGACTCTAGATAGAGGGAAATTAATGTGAGACCGGACTGCTGTAATTGGGCTTATTTATTTGCTCAGTTGGGCCAGGGTTGAGAAGCCAGTACTATATGAGGATTTGGGCTTGGGTCGGGCACCAATGGGCTGGGCCGGATGTCAGGAAGTAATTATTCTCTTTCGCTCGGTTCTTTTCGCATTCTGTCCCATCTACGTATGCAACGGAAATTCTATTCAGTTTTATATCGTGATGTTTTGGCCGATCAACGTCGATCGGCACCAACAGAGTTATATAAATCAGTTCTTCTCATAGTTTTGCACCGTCGAAACTATTAGTGTCATGCAAGTATATCATGGGGAAACACCCCGTGGAAACTAGCGCAAAAGTCTGCAGGAATTTTCAAAACAAGGGGAGGGGGGGTATGCGATAGATGTGGAAAATTTTAACATCAAACTTTCTCTCAGTTGAAAACTATGAAGATAACAAACAACGAAAAGAATAGCATGTAGAATTTGTCTTTTCATCTAGAAACTTTACACGGATATAAAGTACACTATCCCCTACATCTGTAATTTTTACCTGAGAATTTTAAATTTGTTCAGGGAGTTTTCCAGTCTATTTGGGGTATTCATCTGATATTTTCCTGGCATTTCAGTGATTTTACGAACAAAAATTACACCATAAGTCCCAAAGCATGATTCTGTGGCACTAATATATGAGATTGTAAAAAAAAAGAGCAGTTTTCCTATCCTTGAGGAGGTACCAAGAGGTACAAGGTACCAAGAGGTACCAAATTAGATCCAGCCGTTCAATCAGTGCGATTAACGGCTCAAAATTTGGTACCTCTTGGTACCTTGTACCTCTTGTTACCTCGCGTCCGGTACCACTAGGTACTGTCAAATCTCAACCGTTCGATCAGTGTGATCAATGGCTCAAATTTGGTACCTCTTCCCCCTCAAGGATGGTAAAATTTCCCAAAAAAAAAACTCATGTAAAAGTTGCACTCAAACCTATGAATCTGACAATAACATAATATATACCACAAGAACAAGTCCACCTTACAACCCTGAAATATTGAGTTGGTCCGAAAAACAACTTTGAACTCTAAAATGGTTTGAATATCAACCCTGAACTACCGATACTGGTTCATATGGCCGCCGTCCGTGGCTAGTTCGTCGAGGGAACGACGATCACCATGTGGGCCTTTTGCCAAGGTGGTTGTGCTGCTTCCTTCCGGCACGATCAACACCCTGCTGGGAGCAATGCTACTACTTACCGGCATGGGCACGGCGGTGATGCCAACTTCTTCCAAAGGCGGATCCGGTGGCAGGCCACTAGCTGTTAGGCCAGCCGGTGACACCACGCTGATGGTGATCTCTTTCTGAATTAGTGGACGAGGATCCATCGGCGGCAGTGGGAGATGCCTCCCAGTGGCGAAGCCAGTATGAAAATGGAGCGTGGCCTCAAAGGACCTAGCCCTTTCTACAAGTTTGCTCTTTTTCGGATTTCTGTAGTCTGGTTTACTTGTCTGCATATTCATCAGTGTAATATTTGTTATTTATTATTTTTGTATTTTTTGATCTGCTCGGTAAATAGAATATTTCATGGATTATATGTTTAATTTGTTTTCCATTAAGCTGCTTAGTTAATCTATTTCTATACTCTTCGAAAAAGCTACTCAGTTATTTCGGATATCTTTCCTGGGAGCAATAATATCCATTGGCATATCTTTGCCTACAATGTCAGGCATATATTCTATATATTATTTTATTTCATGCAAGAACAACGGGGTACCATCTTGTATTTGTCTGATTTGCTACAGTAGTGTTGATGAAACAACAATGCATATGTGTATGCAGAAAATCGCTGATCATTGAACCAATCATCAGAACACACTGTAAATGCTGCAAGTTAATCCAATTACTACTTGTTTACTTTACATCTCTCTCTTGAGACCAGTAATATCCATTGGCACGTGTATGAATTGCTATTATTATTGAATGAGTACTACTTGATCCTTTGCTCACAAGGTTCTTGATCGAGACCTAACATGGCAAGCAGAGCCGGAATATAGAGCCTAAATATGTTCAAAACTATGCTGGCACAAGAATGTTAACACTTGGCTTCAAATAAATGATAGATGGTTTAGCAGCTGACTGTCCAGAAATGTCTACTCGCTTATGTTGCTAGTGACATGAGAGCAATACCTTCTCATTCATAAGCGCATTTTAAACATTATTTATTTTATTATTTGCAATTCTGACACGTGAACAATATAATTCAGGCATTATCTCCCTCCCACACACAAGCTCAAACATAAGCAAGACTGTCCACTCATATTTAACACTATCATAGCTTTAACATAAAGAGGAAGTTTGATGACAGCAGGCTGTGTTACTGGAAGATGCCTAGTGTATAGGATACACCATGGAGGATTCATAGGAATAGTCTGATCCCAAGAAATATAATTTGAAGCAATGTTACTCTCAATTGATTGCTGCCAACACAACATACTAGTCTTGACACTAGCATTAGATTTGTACTTCTACTTCCTACCGAACTATATGCAGGCATATAATGTGAATCAATGAAGCCAACATATCTACATGCATGGAACTAAGTGCTTCTCTTCTCGTGCCGCAGAATGTTGGCTACCAAACTCAGTAAGTTGATAGCTGAGTTGGGAGTCAACTTCTGTGAGTTCTGTCTGTTTGTCGAACTTTACAAAATTGTATGGATCTTTCGTAGCATAAAAGCATTATGATTTTCCTCTTTGTCAAATGATCAAGCATACTGCAGAGAATGATCAGGAGAACAGCTTTTAGGATAAGAGACCACTACCAGTTACCTCACTCATGCCGAAGTTAGTGTTACTCGGTCGCTTTACTATTACTCTGATTCTCAAGTGATAACCAACATGTTAAAAACTGTAGAAACAGAGAGAAAAAAAATCGAGATGTCAGAGCGGTGTTGACGTATATTGAAGTCAAAACTGATGGAAAATATCTAGAGCCATCCTCAGAATAGGATGACACAATTTTACTACAAGCTTATGTTTCAACTGATACTACAATGGAACACCAAATTATTCTCTATTTGGGGCAGTGCAAGAGAAGCATGCCCCTGCTGGAGAGAATTAAGAATACATGCAAATCAATCACATAATTTTCAGGCAGCATTAGCATGCTGCTTTATCAATCACACACAAACTCTCTGTTGAGTCTTTTGCAAGCAACACTCTCGCACCATGGGGTTATGTTCTGTGACTAACAGACACACACTACGGACACATCTAACCCTCTTATTTCAAGCACAAGCACACACATAACCACAAATCAAACCAAATAGATGGAACGTTAGTCACATAAGAGACACACGCAAATTAACATCGTATGAAACACACCGGCTTGGTGGATGCACGCAACATCAAACACCAATTTATTCTTTAGAAAGCACACCAACTTGGCAAGCAAACACTTGATCCATTGTAGCAACGGCGGTAGTAGCAAGTAGCAACACGTCCTTGTCTTACCACCACCAAATCTACATTGGTCACAAATACAACCGATTAAAGGAAGCTGGATGGACCGTTGAAGACAAATGAATAAATAAGCAGCAAATCAAGGAGTTTAGTACACAGAGAGATTAACATGTAATTCAGATAGTTTGTATATGTATACCTCAACATTCAAGTCGGTCCACCTGAGAACTGAGCCTCTGGGTTGAGGCTTCTTGTAGTACTGTGAGTGGCGCGGGTCGTAGAGGGACGGGTCGTGGCCGACATGCAGCCCATCCCACTCTAGCTTCTCCCACCAGTCCTTCTCGCAGTCCACAACGGGGCGGCTATCTCGGCGATGGCGATCGACAGCCGGGAGGCGCCTGAGGCTCCAGCAGCCCCTGAGCCAAATTGTCTCGAGCATTAGTGAAGACATCATTGCCTCGCATATCTGCTGTAGCTTGGGGAGCTCATGAAGGTGGATGTGCTTCAGCTTTGGGAATTCCAGTATACCTTTTCCATGGCCAGTAGCTATTTCATTTAGAAACTCTGGCTCCACGCGGAAGACCTGCCTGAGATCACCACAACAAACGATGTGGAGGGTCTCCAAGCTGTTCAAGGTGTAGAACCACGCCAGCGGGAGGACAAATACGAGCCTCGGACAGGAGTACAGGTGTATGCTCCGCAGCGTCGCAAAGGACATAGTGCCTTCACTCTTAACTATCCTTCCTTTGCTCCAAATGCAGTGGGCCATCAGGAGATCAGCTGCCCAAAATGTCTCCAGTTGATCAAAGCATATGATATCATAGTCAGTGGTAAAGACAGTGTGCAGCTTGGGGCATCTCTCGACACGACACTGCTTGAGATGACGCCATCCAATTTGCTCCCTTCCTGTGGACATCATGCATTCAGGGATCACAGTGGTGATAGAAGAATTGTCATGCACGTGCATTGACTCGACCTTGTTCATCACAAAGATGATAGCCTTGATGCCTTGTGCACTCTCCACATTAGTGTTGATGATCCCCTCACCGATCTCCACATGGCAATCCAATTGTTGAAACTGTAGGGTAGTGCTGTCATCATGATCAGTAGTTATCTTGTCAATAGTGACATCAGTGTAGCTGCAGTAAGTATTGGGGATTAATGACTTATGTATAAGCGGCCCAATTATTTGTCCAGTGCTATAAGTTATCTTCTCCTTGTTGCTTCTTTGTCTCTTATCTAATTTGTCTCTGCTAGCAGAAGATATGCAGAGATTCAGATTAAATCTACCAGTGTTCCAGCAAAATTGTTCATCATGTCTTAGCACCAACAACTGAACAAACTTCATGTCCATAATAGCAACATATGCATGACAATATTCCTTCGATGCAAGATGGACCAAAGAATTAGGTGATATTTGTTTGACCTCTTCACTTCCTCGAGTGTTAATGCATAGCACCCTTAGTTGTTGCATCCCTTTTTTCTGGCCAATGAATTGTGCGGAGTAGTTCACATCCCAATAGAATGACTCGTTGGAGACATGGGACTTGCACCACTTGATCTTTGAGGTCAAGTGTTTTGACTGAAGTGCCAGAGATGTCCAACTCCTCAAGTTTTGGTAATGATCCACGCAATACGAAGTCTGCCAACCTTGCACAACCAGCCAAGGAGATACGGGATATTTTAGATTCATTTTTATTATCCTCTCTTACTCGTGCATCTAAGCTGAAAGATTCAAGTGATGGAGGGAGTCCTTCAGGGCCAACATGTTCCAACCCAACACAACCATCTAGAACTAGAGTCTTGAGGTCAGTTGCCCCTGACAGGATTGGTAAAACTTGTATTGTAATATTCCCAGACAGGTCAAGGAGCTCCAGCTTCACCATATCTATGAATTCTTCCTTATGGCCTATCTCCCAAGGGTGGGTAGGCTCAATTACTCAAAGCTTGCGTAGATTCTGCAGTCGTCCCCATGCAAGATTGTTGCTCCAAATCCTTCCCCTCTTTATATTTACCTCCCTAATGTTTGTAGCCATTTTCTCTATTATCTTTGAGGATAAAGTCAATTCCCAATCCGTGTTGCATATGTCTAGCACCCACATGCTCTCAAAAAATGTCATTTCTGGTCTATCTTGCTTCTCCTCTTCTTTTTGTGGCTGATCCTTGCATAAATTTAATCCAAGAAATCTTAAGCAGTGACAAAAACGGAAAGGAGGTGAAGAAAAGCTGAAGCTGCAATTAGAGAGCTTTAGTACATTAAGTTTCTCTGAGTTTTGAAATATGTTGTTGGGTAATGATGCTATCATATGATCAGATCCACTTTCGAATGCCAAGAAAAATGATGATGACTCTGGACGTACAATCAGTGTAGTCCCTCTCCTTTGTTGTTCATTAGAGTATGTGACCCAACGGTTTTTTGGAGTATTCAGTAGACGACCAAAATGGGGCAGTTTATTAGATGAATAGTCCTCTAGTCGTATCTCTTGATGCAGAGCAACACCAACCTCCCATGCTTTGTCCTCCTCACCTTGTTGTATAATCCCATCACAAACCCAATAGTTGGAAGCATGGGTAACCCAGTTGTATTCCATGATGTCGCCATCCTTACTATTCAACCACAAGAGATACAAGCAACACTTTGTAGCTATATCTGGGGAGACACCAGGGTTACGTGTGTATCGGACTATTTCTTTAGCTTCTTCCTGTAGCAAATCCGTCCAATAGGATATATAACCCTCAATATATGAGAAAAGGTAAACATGTGAATTGTCCACTCCCTCTTCTAATGGTTGATCATCAGGATTGATTGATTCCATCCTTGAAATATGATGTTCTGGACCTTCTAGTTCCATTTCAAGATTGACTGATTCCACCCTTGAATTTTGAAGTTCCGGTTCCATTTTTTGCTTCAGCCTTCCTCGGAATGTCCATAGAACCTTACTAACAACGTTTGACCATCGATCTCCATGTCGAGGAATACCAAAATCATTCAAGTCAACCGTGCTGTTGCTCCCATTATGGAACACTACTAAGCACCTTTTTCCGTGTAGGGCTTGATGGATCGCTGTCCCGATATCTCCTATCTCGGTCCTAGAGCCTTGATCTACCCCATTGAAGTCATCCTCTAGGTCTTGTATATCAAAAATAGCCATTACTTTTTGAGGAAGCTCTAGTTTAAGTGCAATTTCCTTCTATAGTGCTCTTCAGTTTTTCCATCTTGAGCAGTCAGCATGGACAATCTTATCAAATTTCTTCCTCAGGGATGGTGGAGGGTCTTCAGCTATAGCTCTAAGGACTGCGGATGCAGCCAGTCCACTCCATCCATCAAAGTAGATGACCTGATTTGCTTCACTTGTATCTTCTAAATAAGGAATTATCTGCTCTACTGCCTCTATAACAGTGTCAGCGCCAATGCCCTGCATCAATTAAATAATGGTAATTAGTTATTGAGAAAAATTCAAGCAAAGTAACGAGGGATGGACATGGACCATGCAAGTGACAGTGAAACGACTTGCTGTGTATGTGACCAGTTTAGGTAAAACGCCCTCTGACTTATCTAGGCTTCCAAGGATAGGATTTGGAACCTAGACTTGTATAGTTCCATTTCACTTTTATCGGATTTGGAAAAACATGTGAGGTCGCGCCGCAAATGTCAAGGACGTCACTTTCATGTCTAAATAAGCAAAATTGTTTGTTCAATCCGAAGGAATCAAAAATTAGGGCACACATACGCATACGTAGTGGAAAAACATGTAAGGTACACAGCGTATGATGGTAGGAGTGGTGTGTAAGTTGTGTGTCTATGTTGTACTCTCTCAAAAAAAGTGTTCGTGGGTCCTAGTACACGGGTGCATTACTGTTGCACATATGTACTGCCAAGTGATTTCTTTAACCATTGGCAACTTAAAACATTTTAAACTTCTCCTTGAAATTTTAAATTTGTAACTCGAGTTTTTGAACTTTTAACTTGGATTTTTGAAATTTTTAGCTCCAAAATTTGAACTTTTAACTCATATTTCGAACTTCAACATAGAAAATGAACTTTCAACTCAAAATTTTGAACTTCTAACTTGGATTTCAAAACTTTCACGTGAAAATTTTAAATTTCCACTCAAGGTTTGAGTTTAGTCACAACTTTCAATTAAGGATGTTTGGGGGTATGTAAAAAAATAATGAACCATATGGGACAAAGGTTTCTGGAAAACTTTGGACTGGAGATTGGAAAACTTTGTATTGATAAACTTTCAACCGTGGGAAACGTTCAACCGCGAGATTTTTAACTTCAAATTTAAACAAAAACTGACAAAACGTAGTGTATGCAAATCATTACGATCCCACTTGCCTGCATAACATTCATCCGAAAACAGGAAGAGAACATGACAGTGATGTTTGCCGACACTTGGCCTGTCCATGACAGTTACGTGCCAATTAGTCTATTTGTCTGTACACCAAATATGCTTATATGCATCCTTGAACGAGTTGAGCTCAAGGTATCAACAAAATGAGTTGAGCTCAAGGTATCAACTGGGGCCAAAATGGCAACTCACCGTCCACCGTGCACGCTTGATGGGTGCACGCTCCGCAGGGATGTCGAAGGGGCTGCGTTGTGCATTTATGTACGCTTCGAACCCTGCAGATTGCCGTACTCTCCGTATGTGGGGGTGTTAGGGGGGGGGGGGGGGGGCGAGGGGGGACATCATACCTAGGGCCCACATTGTAGCTGCCATAACAACGTGTTAGTTAGTTTTCTTGAATTGGGAAGAGAAAATCAAGGGGCATTCATTTTCTATTAATATTGATCTTTTTTAGAGTGAATAACGCGCTACATCTTCCATATTAACGGTATCGATTGGGTGCCTAGCTAGAGCCCTAGACACCCAAATCCATGAAACGGTTGTCCAATATGTCAATAAAAATATAATATTTGTGAGAGTAATATTGATGATAAATCTACCAACATTTCCATTATATAACAAATTGAAGTACTTTCGTGTACAAGGGTGATACAAGTTTAACAATTTTGACTTTATGCAATGTAAAACTGCATATATCTTGAACATGCGCAATTTATGTTAGGAGTTATTCAAAAAGGTCCTTCAGGGTAGAAAACGGCACACCTAATCTGTGATATCATCTTGATTGCTGGCTTCAAAAGTAGACTAGGCTCACTAGCATCGTTTACATGTGCCCACTCTCATTAAACTACCAAAAAGCTCAGCATAAACCATACCAATAACAGGGGCATATGAATGGTTCAATCTCACCAACTATTTTATAGATCTATTTGGTTTATCCTTAATATGGTTCAATATGCTTAGACTTTGAGAAACGGAGGGCATAATAACCTCGAAGGAAAGTAAAAACAAAAAAGAAGGTAAAATAGCTAGCTCTTACCGCGCAGACGTTGTGCTGATCAATGACATAACAACCCTTTTGGTCTTGTAAAATTTCTCCAGGGAAGCAAAATATGTCTCTTAACAGTATCGATTGGGTGCCTAGCTAGAGCCCTAGACACCTATATCCATGAAACGGTTGTCCAATATGTCAATAAAAATATAACATTTATGAAAGTAATATTGGTGATAAATCTACCAACATTTCATTTATATAACCAATTGAAATACTTTCGCGTGCATAGGTGATACAAGTTTAACAATTTTGACTTTATGCATTGTAAAACTATATATATATATATATATATATATATATATATATATATATATATATATATATATATATATATATATATATATATATATATATATATATATATATATATATATATATATATATATATTGAACATGCGCGCTTTTAATATTATTGAAAAAGGTCCTTCAGGGTAGAGAACGGCACACCTAATCTGTCATATCATCCTGATTGTTGGCTTGTTTAGGATCATTATCTTCAAAAGTAGACTAGGTTCATTTGCATCGTTTACATGTGCCCACTCTCAATTTAAACTACTCGAAAGCTCAGCATAAACCATAGCAATAATAGATGTACTATGTATGGTTCAATCTCACCAACTTTTTTATAGATCTATTTGGTGCATCCTTAATTTGTTTTTGCCCATACGGTGCTTAGACTTTGATAGAAGGAGGGCGCAATGTATAACTATATTACAGCGACAGTAGCTACTAGCATAAGAATCGCGAAGGTGAGTAAAAAAAATCCTTGGAAAAAGGGTAAAATAACTAGCTCTTACTGTACTTTGTGGAATAGCATGTAGAGAAGCATACCTCTTCGAGCACGATGAATCCCTCTATGAAGGACCAAAAGAACGTATGAATCTCCACGGATCTAACCCATCTGCTCATCCAGATCTCTTCACCTGCAATGACATATATAATTAATAGGTTTGAGCATCTACATTGTAAAATCTATAAGCTTATTTTTCATGGAACATAGTTGTAAACAACATGTGGTGGAGGAAGGAGCTCAGTACTTTAATCGGCAAATAAGTACATATGTTGCGCTGATGCTGTAACAACCCTTTTTGTTGATTTGTGATCCAAATTCTATACATTAGGCCAGCTTCTGGACAGAGCGTAGCGGAGACCCGTCGCCGGAGGCTTAGGGCCGGAGCGGAGGCTTATACTTGCTGTTATATGTTGATGATATGCTGATTGCTGCCAAGAGCAAGAAAGAAATCACTACATTGAAGTCTCAGTTGAGCAGTGCATTTGAGATGAAGGATCTTGGTGCTGCTAAGAAAATTCTAGGTATGGAAATTACTAGAGACCGTGCTTCTGGTTTATTGTTTCTTAGTCAGCAAAATTATATTCAGAAAGTGCTTCATCGTTTCAACATGCATGATTCAAAGCCTGTTAGTACTCCCATTGCACCTCACTTTAAATTGTCAGCTTCACAATGTCCTAGCACTGATGAGGAGGTTGAGTACATGTCCAGAGTTCCGTATGCTAGTGCTGTAGGGTCTTTGATGTATGCCATGGTTTGCTCTCGTCCGGATTTATCTTATGCTATGAGTTTGGTCAGTAGATATATGGCTAATCCTGGTAAAGAGCATTGGAAAGCCGTTCAGTGGATTTTCAGGTACATGCAAGGCACATCGAATGCTTGTTTGAAGTTTGGCAGGACTGAAAAAGAACTCGTTGGCTATGTTGATTCAGATTATGCTGGTGATTTGGATAAGCGTAGGTCGCTCACAGGTTATGTATTTACCATTGGAGGTTGTGCTGTGAGCTGGAAGGCACATTTGCAGGATGTTGTTGCGCTGTCCACCACTGAAGCAGAATATATGGCTATGTGTGAAGCAAGTAAAGAGTCAGTTTGGCTGAAAGGTTTGTTTGCTGAGCTTGCTGGAGTTGATTCTTGCATTAATTTGTTTTGTGACAGTCAGAGTGCAATTTATCTCACTAAAGATCAGATGTTTCATGAGAGGACAAAGCACATTGAGATTAAATATAATTATGTCAGAGATATTGTTGCAAAGGGTAAGCTAAAGGTATGCAAGATTAGCACTCATGAAAATCCTGCTGATATGTTGACAAAGCCAGTTCCTGTTGCTAAGTTTGAGCTTTGCTCAAGCTTAGTTGGTATTACAGCTTAGCCCAAGAGGCTGTGTGGCGCCGAAAGTATTTCTTTCTTTGTTGTGTTCAGGGTGAAGGATTGATTTATGCTATAGGAAGGAATTTGTCTCAAGGTGGAGTATGTTGATTTGTGATCCAAATTCTATACATTAGGCCAGCTTCTGGACGGAGCGTAGCGGAGGCCCGTCGCCGGAGGCTTAGGGCCGGAGCGGATGGATTCTAGTCGAATTAGGGTTTCCCTGTTATATATATTTCCTGTAAGCCGCCGTTTGGGATATGAGATTAGAGTTGTAAATCCCCGGCATTGTAACCTCACCCCGATATAGTGAAGATTGTTGCTGGCTGGCGCCCGTGGTTTTTTCCCTCTCGCATTGGGAGGGTTTTCCACGTTAAAATCTCGTGTCTCTCTGTGATTGATCTTGTTTACTTCGTCGTTCCTCCGCCGTCGCGTGTAACACTTTTGGTCTTTGTTTAATTTCTCCAGGGAAACAAAATAGGTAGCTTTACTCGTAGCAGGTAGCAGCCAAAGCAGATGAATATGAAATAGTGGAAATAAGAGAGTGAACTCTCAATGCTAGCCAGTCGCAAGCATGCATGGTTCTTGCTTGGTTTCGAGCTAAAGAATAAAGACAGGGAACGGTCGTCACGTTCGCTAAAGTTATACCCTGACATGTCTGGCTGCAAAGCGTAATGCGTCAAGCGCAAATACAAAGGGAAAATGGAACAAGATAATATAGGCGTTGCATTCGTATTCTGGACCAGGCCACGAGCTCTACAGAAAGAAATGAAAAAGCAACATGACAGGGTGCAATGCAAAGCAAACCTGTAACACCTTGTTACAAAATACTCTCCACCTCACATGAGCAAGCATCATTACAGAATCATCCTCTATACACTTCAGCTTTCAAGTCTCCGTACTGTTGGCGCCCAGCCTCTGCTGCCCTGCAACACCTCCGCTGCGACTTGCCCCAGCAACTTGGCGCCACCATGATTATCCCCTGTTCTTCCTCCTCCTGCAAGTTTGCCCAGCAATTTAACCAATGACACAGCATAAATCAGAGAAACTGGATCATGAGGCATTTTCTTCTGGAAATGCGCCAGATTTCTTGCCTTCTAGATCGTCCAAAGGACTGCAGCTATGCCAACAACCATTAGTTTTTTTTTCATCTTACCAGTAAAACTGCCCAGCCATGAACCAAACATGTGTTTGACATTTACTGGCAATCTGGAAAAACCAAAAGAGCAGCTAGCCACCATCCAGACAAATTTTGCAACCAGACATTGGAGTTGGGTTTTGTGAACCTGTTCTGCACTTCTCTTCTTGCCCGTGCCTCCTTCACCTTTGCTTCTGTGTCTTGCTTAGCATCCTGGCGTCCGTGACAATTGGCCACGAAAAAGAAAAAGAAAGGCCAAAACTTTGAAGAAAAAGACTGTAGGATCATCGATGACAATCAGAAGGAATGAATGATGCAGTGTCTAACGGAAGCTTTTCAAAATTTATTATTATTTTTAAACCTAATTACCTATCTAATCACTCACGGCTAATGAACCTGAATTTAGCAGGCAGCCTTCTATTTCAAACTGCTCGTGTGCATGCAGACTATGCCATCATCCTTACACTCACCGCCGCTCGTTTTTTTCCCCCGCCGACGACACAGCCAGCGCTCAATGCTTCGATCCGCAAAAAAGAACGTCGCCTAATACTTTTTCTTTTCAATACGGCGCACTGGCGCTCGCTTCTTTTTTCCATCACTCCCAGTCGGCCGCCGCTCGCAATTTTTTCTTCTTTCTGTTAGTACTCGATGCTGCCGGCTCGTTTCCGTCAACCAACGAATCTTCATTGCTGCTCACAACTTCCGAACACAAAAACAAACACAGTTGTATGCATGCAGCCGTCGCCGTTTTCAATCAAAAGTCTCGGCAAAAACAATCAACACATGCATGCCCACGAGAACTCATTATCCATCAGCCCCTCGTATGCATGCAAACACAACTTTCATCAGATCTCGAAAATCATGCCCCTACTCATTGTTTGTTTTTCCTGTCTCTATTTTCTTTGTTCGTCATCTACCACACTCGAGCGGCGTGCGTGGAGTTGTGAGCGGCAATCGAGTTGTTCGGTTTGCATTGATCGCTGTGTTTTTTTTCTGCCGTTACTAGCTCTATGGAAGTCTGATTGCTGTACAGCCAGCCCTCGAGAAGCCGTGCGTCTTCCTGCCCGAGAGGCACACCTGTATTCTGGTTCTGCAGCAAGACTAACCGAGGTGTTGATTGCATGCATGCATGCTGTAGTGAGTGGTGTATTCTCGTGATTACTTTGGAGATGGAAATTGATTAGCGGCCAGTTAGACAGAGATCATTAGAGGGAATCAATTAGTTGTGCTAATCAGCATTCGGATGCACTACTACAGAAAGGCTAATAGTAGACGGCAAATCACAGACGGTTTTGTGAAACCGTCTGTAATGTAAACTATTACAGACGGTTTTAATTTGAAGGCCGTCTGTGGTATTTGTGGCGGGAAAAAGGAGTATCACAGACGGTTCTTACTACTGAACCGTCTGTGATACTGGAATATCACAGACGGTTTTTATTAAAAACCGTCTGTGTTGTGTCGACTATCACAGCCGGTTGTTGTTAAGAACCGTCTGGGAATGTTCACAGACGGTTTTTCACAAGAACCGGCTGTGATGTCCCTTTGTCTGTCATATTCTAGATCAGAGGTTAATATATAAGTACACATTGCTTCTAATAACTTAACTACAGAACTACTGAGACAAGAGGTCACAAATTAAAGGCAAATTTATTAATTTCAATTAGAGAGAAATTCATTACATAAGTCGCACAGGTAAAGAGTTTCCCAGATTGTAATCTTTTGGGCTTCGTACGCTTCTTCTTCGACTTTGGGACTTGGAGGATCAGCCGCTGAATTCTCGAACGCTGTTAAGATTGCCCTTGTCCTCTGCACTTCCTCGTGCAGCCTGGGCAAATGATCAGCAGCATCCATCATGTCGTACAGGATAGCATTAAAACATTCCTCACAATCTGCCGTTTCTGCATGAGCGGCAAGGCTATCCATCAGTCTGTGCAATGCGAGTAGAGCTTCTTCCGCATTGCGCACATTGTGGAGAAGAACCAGGGTGAGAGTTGTTTCCCTTTCTTGAGCGGCAGCGAGACGCCTCCGTCGACGGCGGAGGATCAGGTCAAGCTGACGGATGCAAGAAAGTCGGGGAAGGAGAGCAGGGCGGGTGCGGAGAAGCTGCTCCAGATGCAAATTGCTGGCCGCCTGTGTAAGGTTCCGGCCGAACAATTCGTGATGAACAGATGAGAGGAAGGAGATGATCACAAGAATAGTAGAAGGCGCCATATTGTACGTACGTAGAAGAGACCTGGATTAGGCGCGCATATTTAACCTTTAGCACAGACGATTCGTATACCCAAACATTAATGATATAGATACTTCGTATAACGATCGAGAGACGTTAATTAGACGATCGAAACCCGAAGCGTTCTGGCAATCGAAACACGAAGCGTTCTGGCAATCGAAACACGCGCGAAGCGTTCTGGCAATAGAAACACGCGCGAAGCGTTATGACAGACGGTTTTACTGGCAACCGTCTGTGATATTTTCATAGACGGTTACTAACCGTCTGTGAACTTTCACAGACGGTTCTTAATACGAACCGTCTATACCAATCGAGATAACACAGACGGGTCCTGTTAAGAACCGTCTGTGAAAAGCCAGATAACACAGACGGTTCCTGTTAAGAACCGTCTGTAATAATCCTATGTCACTGATAATTGGTGTGTAATAATCACATGTCACCAATAATTGGCGTATACACAGGATTTCGATCTCACCCGTCTATTCTCTCCACATCGAATGGCTGGCACCAGTTCCTCCCACGGCCAGGCCCTTATTAATAACTCCCCATCAACCTTTCCACTGGTACTAGTCACGCGTGAGTTCATCCACTAGCTAGCTTCCTGCATGCATCTCCCCTCCGCTGTGAGCTAGCACCTCCATCGCGGCACGACCGGTTCATACTAAACAACACACTCTTGCCGTAAGTGTGTCTTGTTTAGTGTGAACCGTCGTGCCACGAAGGGTTTGTTAGCTTGTTATCCTGTAATAGATCGATCTGAATGTGTTGTTGAGTTTTTGTGCTTGCCTCTGTATTTGCATGTTCCTCGACCAGCTCAACCAAGAATCTTGAAATGTCTTTTCTTTGCACTATTGTAATAAAATTGCCTTGAATTTTGTCGGGAAAGATGAACTGTTTCGTCAGGGCATGACTGCCAACTCGAAGCATATATAGCATAGCATTCGAGGCACATCCGAGGCCTGCAGCTGTGTCTTGAGGAATGCCAAGAGCTGGTCTTCAGATGTGGCAGCCACACTGGTCTTCAGATGTGGCAGTCCCTCCCGACGCCGCCGCTCCCTCCCGACGCCGCCGTTCCCTCCCGACGCCGCTCCCTCCCGACGCCGGTCCCTCCCGACGCCGCTCCCTCCCGACGCCGCCGATCCCTCCCGACGCCGATTTCTCCCGACGCCGCTCCCTCCCGACGCCGCCGCTCCTTCCCGACGCCGCTCCCTCCCGACGCCGCCGGTCACTCCCGACGCCGCTTATTTTATGTTATATGCTTCACATGAATTTTATGTTATATGCTTCACATGTTATATGCTTCACATGAATTTTATGTTATATGCTCCACATGAATTTTATGTTATATGCTTCACATGTTATATGCTTCACATGAATTTTATGTTATATGCTTCACATGAATTTTATGTTATATGCTTCATATGAAGTTTATGTTATATGCTTCACATGTTATATGCTCAACATGTTAGCTTTATGATATATGCTTCACATGTATTTTATGTAGCATATAATATATGCTGCAGGTGTTTAGCTCACTGTAGGCACTTCATAGAACCTTGTAACAATAATATATGCTGCACTTGTTAGCTGCAAGGTCTATTTAGAAGGCCCATAGCTCACTGCAATTAGTTAATCGTTAGAACTTTGTCAAAGAGCATAAAGCAAGTGACACACTCCAGTGTATCTTGTTCAATAAACTTGATGCACTGGTTTGTGTCACTTGATTCATAGAACTTTGACAAGCTGGGTCCATAGCTCACTGCAGTTAGTTTTTTCTTAGAAGAGAGATGGCGTCCACACAGTCTTCGTCGTCGTCATCTGGGTCTCACGCTCCCAAGATTGCGAAAAGTAAACGTGGCCGAGGAGTATCGAAAAGGCCAGAGGGCCGAATGACCATCACGGTGGTCTCTCTGAATGGGACTCCTCTGGAACCGTCGAAAGCAGCGTCATCATTTCGGACTACCTGCGGGATAATTGGAAGGCAACGGGTCCCCATCACCATAGCAAGCTGGAAAGATTTGACAAAGGATCACAAAAATCAGCTATGGGAGGAACTTACAAATTCCTTCGAGTTCCCAGCAGAAGCACAGGGACTCGTGCAACGGCAGGCGCTCCTCGCGATGGGAAAAGCATGGAAGAATTTTAAGAGCATTCTTGTGACGAAGTACGTGGCCGAGGATGTCACGCCCTTCACGAAGTATCCTTTCGTGTCGCCGGAAACATGGGAGGCCTTTGTGCAGATGAAGACGACGCCTGAATTTGTACAACAAAGTGCGGCGCACAAGGATCTCCAGTCACAAAACACGCACCCTCACAGACTCGGCACTGCTGGGTACGCGGGTAAAATCCCGCAATGGAGGATGCAGGATGAGGTCGCAATCCGATCGGAGGCCTCTCCGCCATTTGCCGGGATCGCAAACGAGCGCGCTCGAAACTGGTTAAGAGCGAGGTCATCAACCACATCTTCGGGTGTCTCTTTCAAAAACCCCGCAGATGAGGAAGTGTCCCAACGCATGGTAAAATATGTTAAACAACATAGTTGTTAAAACCTCTTGAACTTCATGGGTTCAAAAATAACATGATTAATTGCCTCTTGCAGCAATCATTGACTACCGAATCTTCTCGTGGCTCCTTTGAAGAATATAGGGAGATAGATTTACTATCACAGGCCTTGGGAAACAAGGAGCACCCAGGTCGCACACGAGGCATGGGGGTTTATGTACCTTGGAGGCAAGGATTTCCAGATTACTCCGAGACATATAGGAGTAGGAAGAGATCCAAGGCGTACCGCAGCGAACAAATAAAACAGGAGCTTCGTGCTCAACTTGTGGAACAACTATCTGCCTCACTTCAAGAGCAGACTGCCTCACTTCGAGGAGAGATAGATTCGTTGCGGGAAGAACTGAGACAAGTCCGCAACCATTCGCAACCCACTCCTAGTACTGCGGTACCCAGTCCCCCTCAACGTCGCAGTAGCTGCGCGTCCACACCAATTTCTGAACATAGCGACGACCACTTACGTATTGATGACATTCAGGTAATGTACCTCTTTAGAATGGTACATAGATCTCTCTGGTGGACGCCTTAACTCAGCTCTTGTATCGTTATGTAGGAGCCCATCCCTTGCAGCCTCAGAGTCAGGCTTGTTGGCTCTATTCCCGTTGACGCTGGGCGCGGCATGGTGTATCCATTGCTGCCAGGGACGCTGGTGCACGGTGTACAAGTACACACCGGTTTCATAAAGGTCCAGGTGGACATGATTAATGATATTTTTAAGTCCGTCCCTCTTGAGAAGCCCCCAAACGAAGAGATTAAGACATTAGGGGATGCCGTCCACACATTCATTCAGTGGCCCAAGAGAGACATCGTCCTCGACATGTCCGTGCCACAATCTTCACATCCAGTGGCCCAAGAGGGACGTCGCCCTGGACCTGGCACATCGGCTCCGGTGGTTTCACCTCCACCTCCAAATCCAGTAAAGTCTGTTGCATCGGCTCCCGCCGAGACGCCACCGAGAACATATCATAAGCGAGGCTCCAAGTCCTCCAAGGCTCATGCGAAGAAAATTAAGCCGGGTCCCGTGCCATGGAAGTTTATTCTAGGAGTGTCGTTGGTGCCCGATTCACAATTACGCCAACTTGGTATGATTTGCAATACATTGCATGCCTGGTACATGGAGAAGTCCAACATGAAGCCAAACCGGCAGAGTGCATTCACTGTGAAATATAACGAGACGCATTTCCTCCATGACTTGGGCTACATTGTCGTGACATTCGAAGATTTATTCTTACTATTCAATCTCGACGAACTCGACGCCTCACTTCTACGATGCTGGACACTGTAAGTGTACTGTACAATGAAGTTCTACATTCACGTTATACAGATAAATGTCATTACTCTTTCTTTATGTATAGATACATGATCCAAGAAGCCCGGAAATCGCGACGACCGGTGGGTTTCCTCGACCCTCACTTGGTCTCCGAGCAATCTATCAACGCAGATGCATCCTTCGTGGAAGGTTACATAACGAGGGGATTGATTGCTCACATCGACAAGGAGTACGTCATGGTACCCTTCAACCAAGGGTAAGTGCTTCACTAGTTGCCACACATATGTTTCATTTGTACTTTACATGCAGCATGAACTTAGGATTAATCACTGTGGCGACACATATGACTAGGAATCACTGGATTTTGATTGTGATTGTACCAAAGTGGAGCAAGGTAATATACCTTGATTCCCTCCTTAGGAGCAACCACGACTTCAGTCGTGTGCAAGAAGTACTTAACAGGTAAACTCATTTCCTCCATACATAACTCTATTGTAATATTTCTTTTGTTTGCCACGGCCGAGGCTAAGTTTTTTGAATCACATAGGGCGTTTGCCGAATATGTTGCCCAAGGAGGAACACACGACAAATCCAGTGACACGCTACGACACAACACGCGATTTCCGGTACCCGCTACAACACAATAATCCTATATCATACTTTGTAATAATGCCTCTAGAATTGACAATACCGATGTATGTAATTCTATTTTTGCAGTGCCACCAGCAGCTACAGGGCAACGTATGTGGATTCTACGTTTGCCGCCATATGATGGAAATCATGGGTACTAAGATCAATGATCCAGAGGTTTGTCAGGTCCTTCCAATAATTATTATTTTCTGATTATATTACACACACATGCTAATTAATGACTTAACATTGCTCCTAGCGACAGCGGGTGAACTTCGACGGAAGTGCATATGATCTTGACAATCTCGTCGATATTCGTGCAATCATCTCCCAATTCTTGATAGCAGAGGTCATAAATAAGAGGGGAGAGTTCCACGCCGGCGATGATGATAATTAGATGTTGAAACATTGGATTCAACTGTACAAATCAAACAATTCCTTCAATTGAATACATTTGTCAGATTTTGTGTAACAATTTTCATTCTATATATGTGATATTGTTACATTCATCTGTGTATCGAATTTTGTTGTAATTAGTAATGAGTTGCAATTAACTTATATCTGTCATTTATCTGTAATCTGCTTGCTTTCAGAGGACATGGCTAGCATATCCTGAGGCTAGCCAAGAAACAGCATATAAAATGGATGATGCACTTGGTATCACAGACGGTTCATTGTTAAAAACCGTCTGTGATACCATATCACAGACGGTTTCAAAGAGTGCCGTATGTGGTGTGACTGCTATCACAGACGGCTTTACTACTGACCGTCTGTGATATACACAATATCACAGACGGTTAGTAATACAAACCGTCTGTGATATTGTGCATATCACAGACGGTCTTGATTACTAACCGTCTGTGATAGGCGAGTATCACAGACGGTTTTTTATAAACAACCGTCGGTGATACTCGCCTATCACAGACGGTTAGTAATCAAGACCGTCTGTGATATTGTGTATATCACAGACGGTCTTGATTACTAACCGTCTGTGATAGGCGAGTATCACCGACGGTTGTTTATAAAAAAACCGTCTGTGATACTCGCCTATCACAGACGGTTAGTAATCAAGACCGTCTGTAATGTTTTTATCACAGACGGCTCGGGAACCGTCTGTGATAACCACCAACTATCACTGACACCTAAACACTGACGGTTCAGGAACCGTCTGTGATGACGGTTCCGAACCGTCTGTGATAGGGCTGTCTGTAGCAGTGATGGTTGTTGCATGCAATTTGATCTACTTATAAAGTGGTGTTTTTATTTTCTTTGTCTTTTGTTTTTTACTTTTGTTTTCTTGGTGCATTGGCAGGTTGGAGAATTGGAAGAAAGCAGATTGAAGAAAAGCTTCTGCTAGGCATTACAATCATTCACCCCCCTTTGATTGTCATCGATGATCCCACAAGTGATATCAGATCATGTTGCTATGGTGTCAAAAAGGTATGTGAATTGTCCCTCCATGCTAGATGGTACTGATTTTGCTTTTTGGAAGTGTCGGATGTAAGCTTATATTGAGGCTCAAGGTAGTGATGTTTGCAAAAAAAAGTTTCTACACTATATGAGGTTCCTGCTACTGTTACTAATTTAAATAAAGTAGACGTTGATTTAAATGCTCAAGCTCGTAACTTGCTATTTTAAGGGATTTCTCGCAAAGAATTTGATCGTGTAGCCCAGATTAATTCTGCCTATTTAATTTAGAAAACTCTTTGCGATTATCATGAAGGAACCACTAAAATCAAGAAAGAGCGTAAAAATCTTTATCAAAAAGAATATTCTGATTTTGCCATGAAGCCTGGTGAATCCATTGATGATCTCTTTGCTCGTTTTGAGAAAATATTGAGTGATTTGTGTGGTGTTAATGTTATTCCTGCTGATGAAGAAAATGCAACTAAAATTTTGAGATCTTTAGGGTCTGAGTGGTTGATGGTTGTCACAACTATTAATCAAACTGTCGATCTAGATACTTTAACCATGGATGATCTTTATTCTAGATTGAAAACCTATGAGATGGAAGCTTTGCAATCTAAGATTAATAAATCTTCATCTTTAGCACTTGTGACTAACCCCGTGCAGGCTGCTTTGTCGAGTGCTTTTTCTTGTGTTTCTTTGTCTGCCTTATCTTCTTTTTCAGATGAACAGTTCGAGTAGCTTCCTGAAAAGAACTTGTTGTTGATCTTCACGGGCATACAAGGCACTCAACAATGTGAGGATGAGAAAGCGAGGTGGCATGTCAGGTCCAATCAGATGCTTTGAGTGTGGCGAGCCAGACCACATTAAAATGAATTGTCCCAAGCTCAAGGGAAAGGTGCTGAAGGAAGAATTATCGTCGTCGGCCATCCAAGAACAACAACACCAAGGGTGGCAATTTCCGTTGCAAGTTTGCTGAAAAGATCATATCGGCTATTGAGCGTTTTGATTTGAAAGATGTGGAATATGAGAGTTGCGATGACGACAACAACGATGATGCTAAAGGTAAAAAGAAGAACAACGTTGACTTTACGGGCATGTGCTTCATAACAGGTAACAACAATGATGACAACGACAGTGATCCTGATGAGGTAAGACCATCATATGATGAGCTTGAAAATAGTTTGATTAAACTTGCTATTGAATTAAAAAAGACAAAACAGAAATTGAAAGAAAATAATTGTATTGTTGAAAGCCTAAATTCTAAAATTAATAGACAGAGCTTTAATTCATGATGATGAATCATATGAGTCTTGCCAAGTTTTACATTCTAAGTTGAAGCTCGCTAGGTCTATTAGTGCATAAAACCTGGTTCAACTTAGAGATATAACTGACAAATTTGATGAATTAAAATTGATACATGATTCTTGTGATGAAAAATTAAAATTTTCTAATGATGAAATTGAAACACTCAAATCTAGCTCTTCTACATGTTTAGAGTCAAGTATTTCAAATGCTCAATCTAAGGCTTGCTCTAATTGTGAATTGCTAGAAGCTAGACTTAACTCATCTCAGGAATTTATTCAACAAATGCTTTATCATGAAAACATGTCTTGCTCAAATTGTTCTAAGTTAAATATTGAAATTGATGTTTTAATTAGACAATTAAATGATTTTACTGAAAAGGAAAGATTAGCTCAATCTAGTGCTTCTAAGAATTTTGTGAATGAATCTGTTAAATGCATTGCTTGTTCCACTTTAGCTAAGGAAAATGAGTACCTTAAGGTTACTTTAGAGAGATTCTCTTTTGGTAAGAAAAATCTTAATATGATTCTAGACAAGTCAAGAACAAGTGTGAAAAATCGTGATCTAGGATTTAATTTTGTTGATCATGCCAATAATAATCCTCCTAAGGTTGTTAAGGTTTTTGAACCTGAAAAAATTAAAGTAAAATCCGAAGCAAAACAAATTGTGTTTAAATCTGCTGGCTTTGTGTAAAGTTCATCGAATAATAATGTAGGTGCTAGCTTATCATCTCAAAAGAATTCTGGTTATGTTAAATTCCATTGCACCTACTGTGGAAGAGATGGGCACTTACATGAATTTTGGTTTAGGCGTGCTAAAAAGAGAAGAAGGAAAGATTGAATGCTTTAAGACAAAAACATGCAATCTCTTTTATTCTTAGAACTAATGTGAAAGCTAAGTTTTTCGAGAACTTTTATGATGATTTTAAATCTGCTTCCTGTGATATAAGAACAACTGATGAGGATGGAGAACATGAGTTTGAGTGGATTCTGATCTTTTATGTCATTGTTTGGTTGGAATACTTGATAGTTCTTCACTCTTTTGATGGCTTCCAAAAGATTCCACGTTTTGAGAGATCGTGTGGAAAAGGTGATGTTGTCCTACACCTTATTGAGTTAGACTCTCAGGTTGCTGATATTCTTTCAAAACCACTTGATTCTGCACGTTTTGCTCTTTTGCGAAGTGAGTTGAGCGCGTTGCATTCTATAGGATTATTCTGAGGGGGAGCTTGATGTTTAAGAATTTAGGAAATTTTGTTTCTTATACTTGTCAATTAAATCAACAAGTCCGAGCCATCAAATTTAAATGAGTTGTAGAGCTCTCTTTACTATATTTATTCATATGATGTGTAGTTTTGATTATGACTAGTTATAATTAATTTGTTACACTTGAACTAAAATATGACATGGCGGAATATTTTGATTAGATTGATTATAAATAGTACTTTGCGATGTTTATAAAAAATGATTAGCTTGATTGTGAGTCTTATTTTAAATCTCGGCTATGAGGCTCATATTACAATCTTTTTATGATCATTCAATTTGACGTGTTATTAAAAAAAGTGAGAAAGAGACATTTGAAAAGATATATGCTCCAAGCATACCATGGTAAAAAAAAGGCACAAAATAAAAAGAAGTATGCTTGAAGCATAACACCATTTGCAAGAAGTAAACTATCATGAAAAGAGAGAGTGAACTCTCAATGCTAGCCAGTTGCAATGAACTCTTTTCTTGCCATTGGCCCATATAGTCTTATGGATGGTTTGCTTTTAGCCTTTTTTTACTAAAGCAAGCATGCATTGTTCCTTGCTTGGTTTCGAGCTAAAGAATATCCCCTGACATTGCTGGCTGCAAAGCGGAATGCATCAAGCGCAAATACAAAAGGGAAAATGGAACTAGATAATACAGGCGTTGCATTCGTATTATGGACTGCTAGATACAAGTGTACTGGTAATTTGGAAGGATTAAAGCAGAATTGACAGTATCTGGAACTGGATTCGAGAGGAACAAGAAGAGAGGACACGGGACAGAGTTCAGATAGAGGACAGACTTGGCTTCTGTTTCGGTTCTTACACAGGCTATGGATTGGTCTTTATATGAGTCCCCTCCAATTTCCGTTAGGAGAAACCCATTTGCTACATAGTTAAGAAGAAAAGAAAAGCAGAAAGAAAGAAATGAAAAAGCAACATGACAGGCTGCAATGCAAAGCAAACCTGTAACACCTTGTTACAAAATACTAGTCTATACAACATCATCAGACCTCCAAAAACTCTCCACCTCACATGAGCGAGCATCATTACAGGACATCCGAATTTATCTCCAGAATCATTCTCAGTCCGCCATCTTCTTTACAGGACATCCGAATTTATCTCCAGAATCATGAGCGCCCAGCCTCTGTTGCTCCTCCTGCAAGGTTGCCCAGCAATTTAATCAATGACATAGCATAAATCAGAGAAACTGGATCGTGAGGCATTTTCTTCTGGAAATGCGCCAGATTTTTTGCCTTCTAGATCGTCCAAAGGACTGCAGCTATCCCAACAACCATTAGTTTTTTTTCATCTTACCAGTAAAACTGCCCAGCCATGAACCAAACATGTGTTGGACATTTACTGGCAATCTGGAAAAACTAAAAGAGCAGCTAGCCACCATCCAGACAAATTTTGCAACCGGACATTGGAGTTCGGTTTTGTGAACCTGTTCTGCACTTCTCTTCTTGCCCGTGCCTCCTTCACCTTTGCTTCTGTCTTGCTCGGCATCCTGGCGTCCGTGACAATTGGCCACGAACAAGAAAAATAAAGGACAAAACTTAGAAGAAAAAGACACATCTGACAAAGTCTCTATGCCAGTATAATGTTCTATCTATGAGGCCTCACCTGTAGTAACCATTGCAGTTTTCGACCAAATTCAACATGGATGGCACGTCATGTTTGCAGATATAATGCCGCCGGACAATTGAAGCTACAGTCTACAATCTAATCTGTCCTTGAGCCTGAAAACTTCTGCATCACTTAATTTTTGCGATGACTTGATTTTCCAATTTTCAAACACGTAAACTAAGTTCGTCAGCTCATCCGTGTGCATGCCGCCAAAGCCAGAAGGTACGAAAGACTGCTGGAAGCTTCTTTGAAAGACCCTGACAGATAGCATGCTAAATGTAATACCATGTGGTGATAATCCCATGAGAATAATGAGTATTTGATATTGCTTATGCTTTGCTTTTATTAATTGAGTTTGATTTTTGCGAGATTTTGTAGTGTCACCTCTGTTGTCTAAAAGCACTAGTCAAACCGGCCTGAATCGGCATTGGCTTGTGGTATGACCGGTGGGACTTGGTGGCCTGTCCGACTTGCTAGTCGTGGTCAGACTGGCCCTATGCCTAGTTGCCATTTGGTTCTGGTTTTGGGTGTTATTCACGGCGAGAGTACGTGCAGGTGTTAGTCTGGTGCATCCATGAAGTGTTAGTCATGAGGTCTCCATGCAAAGGTTAGTCATGGCGTAGATCCATACATATGGTTTACTAATTGAGAGTCAAGTGTGTGTGATTTATGCTCGGATTGATTGTTTTGTCTTCGATGTGCACATGCTTTGATGATAGATTGCGGCCAGCGGCAACACTGTGGCTTGGTGGCCATAGAGTGTCGTGTAAGTCCGAGTAGAGCATCTTCTCAAGTTGAGAATACCAAAGAAAGACAAGAATCGTGAGGAGGCAATGCGTGTATATGGTGTGCCAATTGGTCTTGTTCGTTTCAAGTGGTGACGGTTCTTAGAGCAGAAATACGATCTTAGCGGCAAGCATTGGGCATCACGGACTATCGTGTGATGATGATATACCATGGGACTTGAGTGTTTCCAGTGGTGGCAGCCTCGGCGTAGGTGTACGATCTTAGCAACAAGTCATGGGCATTGTATCGTCGAGAAGACCGATGGGTGACAATTATAGAAATTGTTCAATACCAGATAGAGTGACGGTTTGCAAAACTATAACGCTGACCTAAGTGGTTTAGATCACGTCTTTGTGGATGGAATGCCTTATCGGGCTATTGAAGCTTTCGGGAAGTCGCACTTTAAAAAGCGTATAAGTTTGTAATGTAAAATCCATTTGTGTGTGGCTTACCCGGTTTCCATGTGTAAGTGGTGCGATTTACTAAAGATATACTAGTTGTTAGGGTTCAGTCAAAGGTGAGTAGCCTCCACTATTTACGCTTTGTGTTGAGTTAAGTCATATGAGACTTGAAAGATTAAGGTTAAGGTTTTTTTTATGTTGGAGCCCTTTATATGTGTGCTCTAGGCTAGAGCTCTACTATTCTAAGGGATTTGTCGTAAAATATTTCTTTTCAAGTGAAATAAACATCCAAGTTTGCTCCAGTGAGTTGTGTCATGGATCCCCTCTTGTGCTTTTGATTGGCTTGGTTTTTTAGCTTGTTTAGATTTCTCTTGCCTTGATCTTTTCTAGTGCTAACGACGTGTAAAAGGTGGAGATATCTCCTAGAAATAAAGGGCCTATTCTTTTTGGCTTCGGCTTATAGCCTATATCTTTTAGACTATTCGTGAGAGAAAGTACGGAGTAATAGAAACTCGCGTGCAGTTTTCGCGGATATAAATGAAGTCGTTAGAGTGTGCACTACAATCAACTTGTAGACTTACCTTGAAAATGTACTCTATTTGAAAACTAATTACTATAAAAAAAAACCAAAAATCAGCTTTAAGTAACTGATAAGAAGAGGCCAAAGATTCTATCCATCTAAGCATGATTTAGAGGAAATTCCTAAGTGTGCTCTTTTTTTCTTAAGAGAGATTATAGTTTTGTTTTTGTGAGTGATTTTGGTTGAATTCGTGCTATGATCTAGCATGTTGTGGCATGCGAGAATCCATCTAAAGTTACCTAGATCATCTAAGACTCACGAGCAAGTGCAAATTGAGATTTCCCTCTTTTGTCCGATTTTGGTGCAATCTTCTTTCAAATAAAAAAGGTAACAATTTTGGTAACAATTCTTCGTTGATTGGAATAGGTTTGTAACATCCTAGAGAAGATGCATACCAAATTTTAAGTCATTTGAATCATTGGGTCAAAAGTTATATGGATTCTTGGATTTGAAATAGTGCTGATTTTACTGTTTTCTAAGCTGATTTTACTGTTCACTGGTCTGACCGCAAATCACCAAAGGTCTGATCAGTTTTGGGGTGCTTTTTTGGAGTTTCGCCCCCCTATGGTTCTGGTTTTGGTGAATTCATGAATTTGTGTTTCCGCTGTATATCATTGTTGATATTTAGGAGAAAATTTTGAAATAATTATTCACCACCCTCAGAGTCGCCATACTTATTCAACATTGAACCAAACCTGTCGACTAAACCAATCAGCGCAAGCATCACTATTCCTGGTTGACCGACCATCTGCAGGCAATGTTGTCTCTTTGACCAGGCGTGATCTGCACTTGAGTAATATTATCCAACAGTACAAGCTACTTTTGTAAAAAAAAAAAGCTACTGATGTAATGTTTTAAGACTAAGCGATATCCCTTGATGTCAGGCCACCCATACATATGCTCTGTTAATTCACGGAAAAAAATCACTGTGGCATTTCCGATAACAGGTAACATGGACTACCCTCCTGCTCCCTTACCAATGCACCTAATTTGCAAACAACTCCTCCCATATTCTCACAGAAATGACATTGTATAAGAACTAGGTCATTCATTCATGGCCACTCCCAGAATAGCTGAACAAGTAAGTTTGCAGGCAACCGTGATTAGATCAAATTCAAAATATATACATACGAACTATATACATATATAAGAACCGTGATTAGTATGTACTCCTGGAAATACAGAAAAGACTTCCTCTCTCTCTCTCTCTCTCTCTCTCTCTCTATATATATATATATATATATATATATATATATATATATATATATATATATATATATATATATATATATATATATATATATATATATAGGAAAAATACCTTTTACTCCCGGGTGTAATTACACCCACCTCTAATATACCACCTAAATAAATTTGAAATACTCTTTTATCACTTTAGGTATACTCATATACTAATTATAAGATATTCTAATATGAACCACACGAAACAATTGCAAGGGAGTCCATAGTTTTTAGCGTATTTTGTAAATACCTTTATATACGTACATAAAAAGGAGTATGTTGAAAAAAATGTACATACCACCTCTGAAAAATTGTTCATACCACCTATATAGTCTTAAATACTCGTATACTACATGTACATACTCCTCGTTACGCAAGATACTCCCTACGTTGTGAGATACGACATAGGGTGCAATTACATATATATATATATATATATATATATATATGTATATATATAAAATTCAAGCTAGAGTGCCATCAGCAATGCTGCTACAGTTGAACGCACAAAATTGGGAACTACTATACCCCAGTTCAAAGTTAAATGATCTAAAAATAATAATGACTGTAACTGAATAATAATAATCCCCAGTCACACCGAACTGAGTAGCACACAAACTCATTTTCAGCAAGCTCGGCATGTTCGGTAAGGCTTTTGGCTTTTGTTACAGTACCTAACTTTTAAACGGAGTATTTTCTCAAGACGGAGTCTACAAGTTAAACGTAGTACACGTTAAAAGCCTAACATCTATACCAACTAAAAGCGTAAGTGAATATCGGTCTCTCCGTAATCTGTACCGTAAACAGTCAAAATTTAAAAATTTCAGCCAAAAACCATAAACCGCAACCAAAAAAGAACAGGCCCTGAAGTTCAAAACAGCACCAAATGTAACACATGCAGTTACATCACGAAGAACAGAATAGCAAACCAAGTTATTAACCCGCATGCTGTCGCATGTATAAATTTAAATCACACAGAAATCAATCTGTCTTCTTTAGGTGGTGATCGGTTCGGCTGAAAAGCTCGTGGCTTATAGCTGAAAACACTGTAGCTGGCTGAAAAAAGCACTGTAGCTGACAGAGGCTTATTTAGCATAATTAAATTTAAAAAAAATTAAAATAAAAAATATATGTTAGCCCATTACGTATAATACAAACAAATACGGGAAAAAAAGAACCGGCAAAAAAGCTCAACAAAAAGCCAAAAGTTCAGAAAAAGACGAAACTTATGAATAGTGAACAATAAGCCAGAAGCCGAAGCCGAGTTGATCAGGTTTGATAGGCAACACTCGTACTGGATGGGCTCCGTGACTGACAGCGGTGGACCCAAGAACAAAATTTAGAGGGGTGCTAACGAGACAATGCTAACACAAGACAAACAAAAAAAAATAGAACAATCTCCTGCGATCCAAAATCATACGAAACATAGTGAAAATATAAAATACAATGAAGATAATACATAATGGGTAATGCGCTCCTAAAAATCTATAAATATGTGTAAGCAATGTTTAAGAAGGCGTTAGGCACTAGGCGGGCGACGAGGTGGGGCCTAGCTTCTAGGGGGCTTAGGCGGCCGAATTACAAATGAGGACAGCAGCTGAAAATAAACAATCGTGTGTGTGTGTATATATATATATATATATATATATATATATATATATATATATATATATATATATATATATATATAATGCTTAGATGAAGAAAATTATTACCTTGAGCAATAATGATCGGTGTTACCAGGACTCAACATGGGTGTCGGAGTCCGACTCGGATTCGGGTGTCCGATTCAGCAAACTTTAGAAATTAAGATTCTAGAATTCGCCTAATATATATATTTAGAGAGATCTAAATAGAAAAAAAATCCATTGAGAAAAGATATATTCATAATTTTTAAAAACCCTAAGGACTAAATCACGAAAAATTAACCAAACCTAACCCCTTCCCACCCACCCGGACCCCACCACCTATCTAACCCTAACCCCTTCCCATCCCACCCCGACCCTGCTGCTTGCCACACCCCACCCCGCGTCATCTCCCACCCTGAGCCACCTCCTCCATGCGCCTCCCTCCGCACAACCCCCTCTGCACCTCCCTCCGCGCCGCCCCATCAACGCTGCTCCCTCCCAACCACCCCCTCCGCACCACCCCCTCCACGCGCCTCCCCTGCCGCCTAGGGAGCAGCGGACGGGCGGGGGGAAAGATGTCCCCTTGGTTTCCAGGAGTGGCGGCCACAGGAACAGTGGACGAACGGCCTTGTATGTGGTAACTCTTTTCTCCACCCTCGGTTTATATACTTCCTTCTTTGTTCTCCACCTTGACGTCACGCAACCGCCCGCCCATCCGCGGCGCCTATGTTGCCTGGTCCCACCTTGGACCTGCCTTGAACCGCCTCACTGCCCAAGGCCAGGCGGCACCCTGCAGCCCAGCATCTACACGGCGCCTAGGCGGCCGCCCAGGTCGTCTTCTTGAACGCTTGTGTAAGTAGCTATCTGTACGCTAAAATTATTAAAGTCAATCATGCAATCATAAAATCCACCCGGACCTTCTATAGGTAATTCATGTTTAGTAATGAGAAGTACTACTTATATTATTTAAAAAATATTTATACAATATTTGTTTCTCCATCTTTTGCAAATCTACAAAACGATAAGCGATAGCAGGTGAAACTAAACTACTAAATCACAATTGCACTAATTGAAAACTGAATTTGATTATATTTTATATACCGCACGCAGCTCTGCTCACTCACTCGGCTCAGTCCGCTGCTCGCCTCCGCACGCCCGCCTCCACTGCTCGCCTGCTCCGCACGCCTGCCGCCGCACGCCCCGCTCGTCGTCGTCGCACGCCCGCCACCCGCAGGCCCCGCGCGCCGCCGCCACACGCCAGCCGGCCACCGCAGCGCTCGCCGCTCGCGTTGCTCCAGGGTCCAGGCCGATTGCAACTTGCGATTGGGATTTGGGGAATTCCCTGTTGCCTGGATCTGGGGAGAAGAGACAGATGGGCTTTTGCTACTTTGGTGGGCTGCTGAGCTTGGATAGCGTGGTTCGCCGAGCGCGCAAACAACAGGTTTGGAGTTGAAACGTCCACGCGACGCAATTTAGGGCCTGTTGCAACCCACATCTCTCTAGCCTTCTTCTGCTTTAGGGCCTTACATAGAGACTTTTGATTTTAGCTTTTACCTTTAACTTGTAAATAGTAATAGCTTATAAAGAAGTTTACAGAGAGAAACACTTATGTGCGATTTGGGCCGATATAAATAAAGCCGCTGCAGTGTGTACTACAATCGAGTATTAGACTTTGCCTTGAAAAGACACTTGTTTGAAAGCTATATAAGTAGGGTACCCACGGTCTGAGTGGAGATAGGGTGCTCTCATCCTGCTATCTAAGCAGAAAACCTAAAACATCGCCCCTAAATCTTCTTCTTATGCCATGGTTCTGGTACGTAGATCGCTAATTGCACTCCTATCCAAATCTAATTCTTTGGATACATTCCAATCTTTCCAGTCTATTTTAATTACTTCCTTTGCCTCTTCTTTCGTTTTCGGTACGTCTTAAAATTTCACTACGTATCGGTGCTTCAGAAGACATCCGTTAGAGATATCCAAATTATTTTAAGCAATATTGGACAGGCTTCTTTTCAATTGGTGCTACCCACGCTATCACTTATATCCTCATTGTGGATTCGTTCCCGCCTTGTGTGACCATAAATCCACCATAGCATTCTCAACACTTATTTTCTATATATGTTGTCATTTAGTTGCCCAGTATTCTGCTCTATATAGCATTGCAAGTTTGATCTCCGTCCTATAAAACTTACCCTTTAACTTTTGAAATGCTTTTTCATCACATGGGACATTCGATGCTTGGCGTCATTTCACCCACCCCACTCTTATCCTTTGGCTCACGTCTTCATCAATCTTGTCATCCCACTGTAGCATCAATCCCAAATATAAAAAAAATATCCTTCCTAGACACTACTTACCCATCCAAACTAATATCTCCATTATCTTCCCTAACACCATTGAAGTCACACATCATATATTCAATTTTAGTTCTACTAAGTCTAAAGTTCTTCAGTTCTAAGGTCTTCCTCCACAACTCCAGATTCATATCGACATCTATCCTACTCTCATCAACTAGCACTACATGTTAAGCGAAAAGCATACACCAAGGGATATCTCCTTGTATGTCCCACGTGACCTCGTCCATCACTAGAGCAAAAATGTATGGACTTAATATTGACCCTTGGTATAGTCCTATCTTAATAGGGAAGTCATTAGTATCATCATCGCATGTTCTGACGTTAGTCACAACATCTTCGTACATGGTTAGGGTAACATACTTTGCTGTGACTTTTTCCCTTTAGAGTGCCCACCACATGACCTTTCTTAGCACTTTATCATATGCTTTCTCCAAGTCGATAAACAGCATGTGAAGATCCTTCTTTTGCTCCTATACCTCTCCATCAACTATCGTGTCAACAAAATTGCATCCGTGGTCGACCTCCTAGGCATAAAACCAAATTGGTTTGTCGTCACACTAGTCACTCTTCTTAAATAGTGCTCAATCATTCGCTCCCAAAGCTTCATTGTGTGGTTCATGAGCTTAATTCCTCTATAATTAATACAACTTTGAATGTCTGCTTTTTAAAAAAAATGGTACTAATGTTCTCCTTTGCCACTCGTTAGGCATTTTGTTTGACCTAAAAATGTTATTGAACAAATTAATTAGCCAAATAATCGTTACTTCTCTAAGGTATTTTCACACCTCAATAGGAATATTATCAGACCCCAATGCTTTACCCATTTTTATTCTTTTCAAGGGCTCTCTTACTTCTGACTCATGAATCCTTTGAACAAACCGTTTCTTGGTGTCGTCAAAAACATCATCCATTTCAATCAAATTATAGTCATTGTCTCAATTGAATAGCTCGTCGAAGTAATCTCTCCACCTATCTTTGATCATATCATCTTTCACCAAAAGTTTATTAATGTCATCTTTGATGAATTTAACTTGGTTGAAATCTCTCATCTTTCTTTCTTAAAGTTTAGCCATCTTGTAGACATCCTTCTTGGCCTTTTTTTACTTAGCTGTTGATAAATTTTCTCATAGTCCTTGCCTTGTATATCATTCACCACTTTCATTGCATACTTTGTACTTCTGTACGTTGTAAGTTGTCGTCACTTCTATCATGAAGCAGTTGCTTATAGCTTGTGATCTTCTCCTCGATAGACTTTTGCACTGACAGTGGTGGACCCAAGAACAAAATTTAGAGGGGTGCTAATGAGACAATGCTAACACAAGACAAACGAATAAAATAATAATAGAACAATCTTCCGTGATCCAAAATCATGCGTAATTAGAAGGGGAACATAGTGAAAATGCAAAATACGATGAAGATGATACCTCAATAATGGGCAGTGCACCCCTGAAATCCTAGAAATATGTGTAAGTAACCATCTATACACTAAAATTATCAAAAATCAATGATGCAATCATAAAATCCACCTGATCTGTCTTTGGGTGATTCATGCTCTCATTAGTAATAAGAAGTACTACTTGTATTGCTTAAAAATATTTATGCAATATTTGTTTCTCTATATTTTGCAAATATACAAAATGGTAAATGACAGTAGATGAAACTAAACTACTAAATCACAATTGCACTAATTGAAAACTGTATTTATTTATATTTTATATACCACACGCAGCTCTTCTCACTCACTCAACTTAGTCCGCTGCTCGACTCCGCACAACTACCGCCGCACGCCCCGCTGGCCGCCGTTGCACGTCCACCACCAGCAGGCCTCGCGTGCCACAGCCGCACACCAGTCGACGACTACAAAGCTAGCCACTATGGTTGCCGCTCATGTCGCTCCAAGATCTAGGCTGATTGCGATTTGTGATTGGGATTTGGAGAATTGCCTGTTGCCTGGATCTGGGGAGTGTTGATCCAACTCCAGGAGAAAACTCATATATTACACAAATAAAAAGAGAGAACATAGGATAATTTATGAATTTCTATATTCTCTTTTTCTTGCTTCTTACACAATTTGTTACAAGCTTCCTTATTATTTAGGCTAATACTCTCCTACTAATATAGGTACTAAGACTTCAAGTTGATCATGACTTCAACTTGAGTAACACACAGAGACAGATTATACTACATCTCAGACTCGATTTAGAACTCTATATCAAGATTATTTCCAACAGGGAGAAGAGAGATATGGGTTACTGAGCTTGGCTAGCGTGGTCGCCTAGCATGCAAACAACAAGCCTGGAGTTGGTTGTTGGAAATCTAGTCAATTTTCGGCATATTTTAATCCAGAAATTCAGCATATAAAACATGACATAAATATGCATAAGTGATCTATCAACGATGTATTCATATTCGCTAACGAACAAGCTAACAGAAACATCTATTAACATATTCATAGCGCACAGAAACAAATACATCAGAAAAGTTTTAGATTTATACCCTCGGGCGGGGCCAGTGCCGGAGACACCGGAGGCGCCGTTACCATCAGTCGACACGATGGCCTATTCGATGTAGTCGATCAAGGCGTGATGCAGGATGAAGCTTGATGCAGGAAGATGTTCGCAGTGCAGTCCCGCGAATGGTTCACCACCAGGAAGTAGACGTCGTAGATTGAATAGTCGCGCCGATGCGCTCCCCAAAAACTTGATCGCCCGCCTACCCGTGCAGGTACACAAACGGACGAAGTTCCGGAGGCCTACTCGCCCAGAAACTTGTGCGCGCAAGGTTCTGGACCGGAGATTGCAGAGAGCAGCAACAAAAACAGAGGGAGAGAAAACTGTTCTTTCATATGGAGAGGAGAGCCTTCTTATGCTGTGTTCTCTTGTAACAGCAAAAATGAAGAGACAAGTAACTGCCGCCATTAGTCACCAGTAACTGCACCCATTACTCGAAAGTAACCGCAGCCATAATCCACTGGTAACTGCACCGTTACTGTCAGCGAGTCAGTGCGTTTCGATTTTCGAATAGATAAAGAAAAACGCGCCCGCACCTGACACGCCTGCGCGCGTACGTACGTACGTACGTACGCACGCACACGCACACGCACCGCACCGCACGGCGCGGCGTGGCGTGGCGAGGCGAGCGAGCGAGCGCGTGTATTGGCTCTCTCCAATTCCACAAGGGGGTTACCACGTTCCACCTTTTAAAGTGGTGTAACTCCCATTCAATTCTCCATATGGGACTAAACAATTTTCTATCTAGCATTAGTTGTGGGCCTAGGAATTTCATTTGATTAATTGCTAAATTTAAAATGGGCCAATCCCAATTAATCCAACAATCCCCACCAAATTTCAAGGCACACGAGAAATGCTCTCAATTCTGCTGTTGTTTGATATACCAGTGTTTCGATGGAGACTGTTAAGTTGAACATCCACCTAGGAAAGGAGTTACACTCATCCACAACTGAACAATGGACTATGCCTTGAATTGACAGTTTTGTGCGAACAAGCTTTACCCAATTCCTTTACTAGTACTAGGCTGCCTAAAGCATCCCCTCTGGTCGGAGCGTATAAGTCATAGTCCATGCCTATTCATGAGTATCTAGAGATCACCCAAATCTCATAGACTGTGACCAGCAGTCGAACTCATATAGGTGTGTTCCTTCTAAGATGTCCTGTAGGCCGACATCTCTGCTTTAAATAAGCCACTCGGATCACATTGAGGTAAAAACCAACCTGCCATACAGAATAAGAGAGAAGTGCATCACTGAAGAAATGAGCCTTGTAAAGGTCTCTCCTCCCAGTCAACCAACAGCTTGTTTCACCATCCTACTTCACGGGATCTCCAATCACGTAGAACAGGTTACCACTATGGTACGACTCATGTGGGTCTCAGGCCCATCTCACTCGATGCACTATCTATCACATTACGTGATAAACCCTTTGTAAATTGGTCGGCCAGATTCTTAGCTGTCTGGACATAGTCTAGTGCTATCACTCCGGAGTTTTTCAGCTTTCTGACAGACTTCAACCGCCTCTTAACATGCCTAGATGACTTCATGTTGTCCTTAGAACTGTTCACCTTGATAATTACAGTCTGATTATCACAGTTCATCAGGATAGCCGGTATCGGTTTTTCAACCACCGGCAGATCCATAAGGAGTTCACGAAGCCACTCAGCCTCAACAGTGGCGGTATCTAACGCTGTGAGTTCTGCTTCCATTGTTGACCTCGTTAAGATGGTCTGCTTGCAAGACTTCCAGGAAACAGCACCACCTCCAAGTGTGAACACATATCCACTCGTGGCTTTTATCTCATCAGCATCAGAGATCCAGTTTGAATCACTATATCCCTCCAGTACCTTTGGGTACCCAGCATAGTGAATGCCATAGCTCACAGTTGCCTTTAGATAGCGCATCACTCTCTCAAGAGCACGCCAATGATCATCTCCCGGATTTGAAACAAACCGGCTTAGCTTGCTCACAGCAAACGAGATGTCAGGCCTCGTAGCACTAGCTAAATACATCAATGAGCCAATGATCTGGGAGTATCTCAATTGATCCCTTGTTATTCTTCGGTTTTTCCTCAATAACACACTAGGATCATAAGGAGTAGAAGCAGGCTTGCAGTCACTATAACCAAAGCGACTCAAGACCTTATCCACATAGTGGGATTGCACGAGTGTAACCCCACCATCACCTTCTCTCAGTAGCTTAATGTTAAGAATCACATCAGCCACTCCCAAATCTTTCATCTCAAAATTCTTGGACAGAAAGTCCTTGACCTCCTCAATCACATTGAGGTTGGTCCCAAAAATCAGTATGTCATCAACATACAAGCACAAGATCACTCCTTCTCCCCCACCATAGCGATAGTACACACATTTGTCAGCTTCATTCACAACAAAGCCAGCAGATGTCAAAGTTTTGTCGAACTTCTCATGCCATTGCTTAGGTGCTTGCTTTAGGCCATACAAAGACTTTAACAACTTGCACACCTTTTCTTCTTGACCTTCTACTACAAACCCATCTAGCTGATCCATATAAATCTCCTCCTCCAACTCTCCATTTAGGAAAGTTGTCTTAACGTCCATTTGATGAACGAGAAGACCATGAGAGGCAGTCAGGGCAAGTAGTACTCGAATTGTGGTCAATCGGGCAACAGGTGAATAAGTATCAAAGAAATCCTCGCCTTCTTTCTGGGTATAACCCTTGGCCACAAGCCTTGCCTTGTACTTTTCAATTGTACCATCAGGCCTAAGCTTTTTCTTGAAAACCCATTTACATCCTACAGGTTTACACCCATAAGGACGGTCAACAACCTCCCAAGTTCCATTAGACATAATAGAGTACATCTCACTCCGTACTGCTTCCTTCCAATAGTCAGCGTCAGGAGAAAAATATGCCTCTTCAATGGTTCTTGGAGTGTCATCCACGAGGTATACAATGAAATCATCATCAAAAGACTTTGCAGTCCTCTGTCTCTTACTCTTTCGAGTAACTTCATTGTTATCCTCCTCAGGATTTTCCACAGGCGTTTGCTCAACATGTTCTATCGGCACAAAAGAATCAAGGGAAATTATAGGTTCTTGACTAGATAAGCTAGATACATCACTTTTCATAGGAAATTCATTCTCAAAAAATGTAGCATCTCTGGACTCTATGATTGTACCAATACGCACGTCAGGTACTCCAGATTTTATAATTAAGAACCTATAACCTACGCTGTGTATAGCATAACCAAGGAATACACAATCTACGGTTTTTGGTCCAAGTTTGCGCTTCTTGACAATTGGCACGTTAACTTTGGCCAAACATCCCCAGGTGCGCATGTATGAGAGAGTCAACTTCTTCTTTTCCCATTCCTCGAATGGTGTTACTTCTTTGTTCTTTGTAGGAACTCTATTCAGGACATGACATGCGGTCAATATAGCCTCACCCCACCATTCCTTAGAAAGTCCCGCAGTGTCTAACATGGCGTTAACCAAATCAGTTAGAGTGCGGTTCTTTCTTTCGGCAATCCCGTTTGATTCAGGAGAATAGGGAGGCGTCCTCTCATGAATAATTCCATGTTCCTCGCAGAATACGGTAAACTCATTTGAAAAATACTCTCCTCCACGATCAGACCTTACCCGCTTGATTTTCCTTTCAAGTTGGTTTTCTACCTCAGCTTTATAGATCTTAAAGTAATTCGATGCTTCATCTTTTGTTTTCAATAAGTACACGTAGCAAAATCTAGTGCAATCATCTATAAGCGTCATGAAATATTTCTTTCCCCCTTTAGTCAACACGCCATTCATCTCGCATAAATCAGAATGAATGAGTTCTAACGGTGCCAAATTCCTCGCCTCTTTTGCTGCCTTGTGAGGCTTGCGAGGTTGTTTCGATTGAACACACGCATGGCACTTAGAACCTTTGACCAAAGTGAATTTCGGGATTAAACTCATATTAGCTAAGCGCGTCATACACCCAAAATTAACATGACAAAGTTGTGAATGCCAAACATTAGACTCATCATCATCATTACACAGATGGTTCACAATTTTATTACAGTATTCCATCAAAGAAAAACGGAACAAACCTCCGCTCTCATAGCCTTTACCAACAAATGTTCCATACTTAGACACGACACATTTATTGGACTCAAAAGCAAGCCTAAAACCATCTCTACATAGTAGAGATCCGCTAACGAGATTCTTCTTTATGGAGGGGACATGCTGCACGTTCTTCAACTTCACAGTCTTTCCCGAAGTAAACTTCAGATCGACCGTACCAACACCATGAACAGCTGCATGCGATCCGTTCCCCATCAACAAGGAGCAACCTCGACCGACCTGATAAGATGAAAACAAGGAAATATCAGCACAAACATGAATATTAGCACCAGTATCAACCCACCACTCAGGTGATTGACAAACAGAAAGAACTGTAGGTAAATAATTACCGTACCCCGATTTTCCTCCAGCGTCACTAATAACCATGTTGGCAGACTTCTTCTGCTTATCCTTGCGATCTGGACAATCCTTAGCCCAATGGCCAGAATCACCGCACACAAAGCAGCTGCCCTTTCCTTTGCCTTTCTTCTTAAACTCAGTAGTAGCCTTGGGCTTGACAAAATGCTTATTTTTCTTTTTGTTGTGGAAAGCCTGAGGATTCTTCTTCTGCACCAAATTGGCGCTAGAACCTCCCTCAGCAGCAACTTTCTTGCCACGAGTATCTTTTGCCCTCGCCTTCTCTTCAACACCAAGAGTGCCAATGAGATCAGTAACACTGAACTCTTGCCTCTTGTGCTTTAGAGAAGTAGCAAAATCCGACCAAGAGGGTGGTAACTTGGCGATAATACCACCAGCCACAAACTTGTCCGGTAACTCGCACTTATTGTTCTCAAGCTCCTTTGCCAGCGCCTGAATCTCATGAGCTTGCTCTACTACAGAACGGTCATCGACCATCTTGTAGTCATAGAACTGCTCCATGACATACAGCTCACTGCCAGCATCGGAAAATCCGAACTTGGCCTCAAGTGCATTCCACATATCTTTGCCCGTAGGCAAATGCATGTACACATCCACAATGTTATCCGCCAGTATGTTGACAAGCGCACCTCGGAAAAAGTTATCCGCTACATTGAACTTGCGTTCATCCTCATCAGACAGAGGCTCAGTGGGCTTTCCTTGTGCAACATGAAAACATTCCATGGCAGTAAGCCACAGGATCGCGCGTGCACGCCATCTCTTAAAATTTGAACCATCAAACGGAGGGTGTGGCTTAAGCGACGCAGCAAAGCCAACTACCGAAAAAGACCTATCAAGTTTTTGGATTGTTGGAAATCTAGTCAATTTTCAGCATATTTTAATCCAGAAATTCAGCATATAAAACATGACATAAACATGCATGAGTGATCTATCAACGATGTATTCATATTCGCTAACGAACAAGCTAACAGAAACATCTATTAACATATTCATAGCGCACAGAAACAAATACATCAGAAAAGTTTTAGATTTATACCCTCGGGCGGGGCCAATGCCGGAGACACCGGAGGCGCCGTTACCATCAGTCGACATGATGGCCTATTCGATGTAGTCGATCAAGGCGTGATGCAGGACGAAGCTTGATGCAGGAAGATGTTCGCAGTGCAGTCCCGCGAACGGTTCACCACCAGGAAGTAGACGTCGTAGATTGAGTAGTCGCGCCGATGCGCTCCCCAAAAACTTGATCGCCCGCCTACCCGTGCAGGTACACAAACGGACGAAGTTCCGGAGGCCTACTCGCCCAGAAACTTGTGCGCGCAAGGTTCTGGACCGGAGATTGCAGAGAGCAGCAACAAAAACAGAGGGAGAGAAAACCAGTAACTGCACCCATTACTCGAAAGTAACCGCAGCCATAATCCACTGGTAACTGCACCATTACTGCCAGCGAGTCAGTGCGTTTCGATTTTCGAATAGATAAAGAAAAACGCGCCCGCACCTGACACGCCTGCGCGCGTACGTACGTACGTACGCACGCACACGCACACGCACACGCACACGCACGGCGCGGCGCGGCGTGGCGAGGCGAGCGAGCGCGCGCGTGTATTGGCTCTCTCCAATTCCACAAGGGGGTTACCACGTTCCACCTTTTAAAGTGGTGTAACTCCCATTCAATTCTCCATATGGGACTAAACAATTTTCTATCTAGCATTAGTTGTGGGCCTAGGAATTTCATTTGATTAATTGCTAAATTTAAAATGGGCCAATCCCAATTAATCCAACATTGGTATGGTCCATGCGAGATAATTTAAACCCACATCTCTCTAGCCTTCTTCTACTTTAGTCTTCTTCTACCCACATGTTATCACCATAGCTAGGGTGCTACAGGATACCTATGTCCAAGTGGAGGTAGGGTGTGCTCACCCACCCTAGCCCGCCTCGGTCCATGTAACATCCTGATTTTCAGAGCCTTTTTGAAGTTTTTAAAATAAAATTCACCATTTGGATTTTTCTGGAATTAATTAAAACTTAATGGGAATTTTCATTACTTTAAAAATTTTAATATGATTAAATTAAACATTAATATTTATCAAAAAAATATTTTATTTGTGTTCCTTGTGTCACAATGAATTTTTCTATATTTTCTGGTATTTTTTGGAGTTTGTTTGAGCTCAATTTGGAATTTCCAAAAAAACGCGGTAGTGTTCATCCGTCTTCTTTCCAGCGCGCAAGCAGGAGCTCGATCTCTTCGGTCTGTACATGTTTTCTTCTTTTTCCTCTCTCTTCATAACTTCCAATCCGAACCTTATTTCAATGTCCTCCCAAAAGGAAAATTGTGCCAAATCACGCAAAGAATCCATCCCAACTAGCCTCTTTCCGTTTCGTTCATCCGTTTGCCTTTTATCTCCTATTTTCTAAAACGGACTCTAAACCGAAATCCACGAATTGGAGTCGGTTTCTACCTCTTCCAAGCCTAAAAATACGACCCCTTGACCCCCCTAAACACATCACAAGCCGTGCCAAGTCCCCTCAAAGCTCAGGACGCCGTCGGCACCGAGCCCCTTTGGTCCCGAATTTGCTCGTCGCGTCTCGAGCTATTCGGTGAGTTTTTCCGTGATCCTTCTGCGTCACATTGTGCCATCATATGTCATCTACCTTCTTGCCAAGTTAATTTGGTTT
Source organism: Dendrocalamus latiflorus (assembly GCA_017311315.1). Taxonomy (NCBI): domain Eukaryota; kingdom Viridiplantae; phylum Streptophyta; class Magnoliopsida; order Poales; family Poaceae; genus Dendrocalamus; species Dendrocalamus latiflorus. The sequence goes on along the minus strand of CM029655.1, from coordinate 33,380,076 downwards.
TGGTGCAGCCAATCTCCCGGAATCGAGTTTTCCCCAATCTAGGTCAAGATCGCTTCCCGACGTCGATTCGTCATCTCCGGTAAGCTTTAGCCCTTGCCGTAATTTTTCTTAGACTTGCCTCGCCGCGTTCTACGCCGTGCTCACTTTCTTTTCCCCAAAAGCCTCCACAAATTTTTGCCTCCGAACCTCGCCATGGCCGCCAATGGCATCTCGTGTCTCCATCTATCCGGTGATGTTTTCTCCCAATCCGTTCGCGTCATATCATGCCAAACCATCCCAAGTAGCTACCCTCCAAGTGGTTTTAGATTTCGTTCACCGAGCAACAAGATATTAAGTTTTTCTTTTTTCCTTCCTGACGTCGTTCAAACGTCGATTTCGCCGTCTCCGGTGGGTTTCTGGTGAAGCCCGATAATTTTCCTAGCTTTGCCAAGCCACGTTCTAGCCCGTGCTCACCCTACTTCTCCATGTTCCATACCCGGATTTTATTCTTCTCCGCGTTGTAGCCGCCCGTGCCGTCAACGGTCTCCGTTTGGCGTGCCGTCAGTTTCTATGTGTGCCTTGAGTCCCTAGCAACCCATTTTGCTAGTTAGATTCACCTCCCATGCCTCCTCTCGCCAGCGCTAGCGTCGTTTCCAAAAATTGCTCTCGGGTGAACAGTAACATCTGTGATTTTCCAGCATTTTCTCGCTCCGGCAAACTTTAGATCGCTCATCCTCCTTCGTCCGAACTCCGATCAACCCGATTCTTTTTCCTAAATTCATTTATTATGTATTATTTTGTCCTAAAGGCAAGTCGTGTCCTTTGATCATATTGAACCCAGTTTTCAAATCTATTATGTATTATTTTGTTTTAAATTATCATGCATTGCTGCTTTATTATAAAACCCTTGTATTGGTAGTTATTGTCCAAATTGATTATTCCCTCCTTGGTAATTTGGTTGCCATGATTCCATTGTCACCATAGAATGGGTAATTATCTAGTGATGCAATATTAGTTGTCACATGGGTTGTGTGTTTAATTTGCTTAGCCATGCTTACCACTAGTATGTTGGGTCATCATCACATGTGTTAATAAATCTTGACTTAATGATATACTGGAATGTGGTGGTCAGCCACAGTTATAAAATTTGATTGTCATGACATGGGTAGTGTCATTGGTGTTGGTTATACAAAATTAGTTTTTACTTGGGCGAATGATCGTGCAGTAAAGGGGAGAAGTGTGGTTAACACTTCAGGGATGTGGATGTTTCGCCTGGGTAATACTTAAGGACTTAACTTTGTGCGCCATTGATCTGAGCCTTACCGTACAACCACATGTCCAGTATGGGATGGACCTGGCTAATTAATTTGTGATGTTTCAATTTCGGTTCCGTCATTGGGATGAGTGTGGTTTGGTCGTGGCCATGAATCCACATTGGCGCAAGAGGGGGTGTGAGGCGAAACCTTAGCGAGGCGGAACTAGGTTGGAATTGAACATTGTAAAGGCCTTGTCATGATCTCCTCGCCGCACACCTAAGGAAGTATGTAACTCGCGTGGCAATCCGGGATGATCATGTCTTGTGGGTAAAGTTGTACAACCTCTGCAGAGTGTAAAACTATTTGAATAGCCGTGTCCTCGGTCATGGACAATGCTCGGTGATTTCACACGAGGGGTAGAGTTTTCATAAAATCTTGGTTGGTTTAAGTGAATGGGTAGTTCACTGGTGGTAGGGGTGGGCGTTCGGGTTACCCGATTTTTTCGGGTCGGGTAATTCGGGTAATTCGAAATTCGGGTAATGAAAACTACTACCCGATATTAGCCCCAAAAAAATACTACCCGCAATTTCGGGTACCCGATAATTCGGGTTCGGGTTCGGGTATACCCGATATACCCGAATTTCAGCAAACTGCATCGAATTTCAGCAAACTGCACAGAATTTGCACATAATTTCAGCAGCAATTTGCATAGAATTTCAGCAGCAATTTGCATAGAATAATATATCACAGGCAGTTGTTCAAACAGAGAGAATCATATACTAAATTACTAATAAAGTGACATGATTACCGGGTAGTTCGGGTAGTTCGGGTACCGGGGGATATTACCCGAACTACCCAAACTAATTTCGGGTAATCAGAATCGCTATCCGAATTTGGGATCGGGTACCTCGGGTTCGGGTATTTCGGGTTCGGGTTCGGGTAATTCGGGTACGGGTAATGGGTAGCGGGTATTTTGCCCACCCCTAACTGGTGGTTCCTTATGTGAATCTTGGTTCGTGGGTGTTTCATTGGAGTGAATGGCCAGTTTACTTGGGGTTTGTCTCAATTCCTTTGATTAATTACTTATTATCATTTTCTAATGTTCGCTTTTCAATCTATTTATTGTATTTACTTTAAATTGTTGCTTTATGCAAAATTAACCTTTCAGCCATCCTTTGGTAAGCCTTGCATACTATATTGCATTATTTGTTACAAACGACTTGCTGAGTACTCTATATACTCACGACTTCATCCATATTTGCTCAGTTGAGGAAGAAGGACCAGATCAGCAGGAGCTACTAGAAGGAGGATTCTTCGACGACTTCGCAGATTAGGACTTCGCTCCCCAGTCGATTGCCTGTGGGCATGTCGAGTGGCTACTACGCTTATTTCTGGTTTTCCGCTGCTAGCTTCTTTAAGCCTTTCAGGCTATTAATTGTAAGCTTGGCCATAAGGTCGTACTCTGATATTTATTAATAATATTTGAGTCCTTTTCTAATAAATCGTGATATGGTCGATATTTCATCTTTGTTTATACTGTGTGCACTAGCGTGATCCTAGACTAGTGCAGAATACACAGAAGAGTCCGGATATGCATATTCGGGGCTCTACAGTCCACCACCTAGGGTGCATGCATGTACGGACGTTCCTGAGTATAACACAAATAGGCTGTCACACCCCTTGGTCATTAGCGATTGAATCACGATGACATGAAAACTCAACTCTCAAATTGGATAAATATCCCATGGCTACCAGTGAGATTTACCATGATGTGAGATGAATTCACAAAGAGATAGAGGAAGGTTAGAAAAAGAAGAAGAAGAAACAAAAGAAGGGGAATTTGTGGATTCAACTCGTTTGATCGATAGTATATCGCGTACAAAGATTGGGAATTTAAGCCCAGTTGACAGACACCACCAAGTGGACCTCCTAGTCCATGGACCTAGACTAGGGAACACGCACTCGCGTAGTCATGGACCATGTACACCTTAGACCAACTGTTGTCTCCCTGCCTATGCATGACATTTCCCTCCCCTCGAAATTCTGCTCGCCCTCAAGTAGAAACCTGAAGTTCTGCACCCTTCAAAATTTCTATCCTACTGTATCTCTTCAAGTGCAATCATTAGGCAACTTGTAGGCATGTCTATAAGTAACTTTGTAACTGATGCAACTTGGAATCCCTCATCAAATGCATACTCGCATATAACCAAGCATCGGTTGTAACTTTAGTTTCTTGTCTCCATCTCAAGTTAGCAGTGAACACATCACTCAGTCCCAGCAGCAGAACCCTGAGCTTAGTAGTATGTTGTGAGAGAGCATAAACCAAACAATGGCACACAACTATCAAATTATAGAGCACTATCTGATCCATTTCCTTAATGCAAATAACCCAGCCAGTATTCAACATGCATATATGGAGTGCAACCACTAACACAGAAGCAAAACAACCATCAGCAATGCACCATGAATTGTACCTCCAGAACAAGGGAGTCGAATATCACCTCCAGTCGATAGGTGAGGTATTTTGCAGAACAAGCATTAGTATCTCCAACGATTTCAGAACAAATTGTCTTAAGCTTTGAGTTCTACCCAACTCAAATGTTAGGTTCATAAGAATTAGTTGCTGAATACCTGGATCCCATGGTCTGGTAATAAACAAGTGAACTAGTGTCACATCTTCACCATCCACAAGCTGCGTTATCTTCTCAGGTTTGGTGACAACCCTTTCGCAAAGTGCGTGTTCACTCACCCTTGGGCAACAACGTCGACTTCACCGATGATCCCATCTTGCCCTTCCACGTTGACGACAAGGGCCGCATCTGCTTCTGCGTCCGTGACATCCTTGACGCATTGGCCATCCACTCCACCTACAAGCCCATCGGCATCACCGGGCTCCACTCCGGCAAGCGGCTCGAGACCATCCCTATTAAGTAATTTTACTGCATAATTGTTTTCGGTCATGCATTAGTCAATTAGAAGTATAAGTTAATCTTCGCACTAAGAGTCTGTTTATTCACCGTTTCTCTATATTTAGCACTCTGCATTAGTTGAGTATTTATTGGTCGTAACGTTGAGTTTTTACTGGTGATAATGCACCATCAAAGTTTTATAACTATTTATTGTATTCGGTAGTATATAAAGGGAAGAAACCAGAAAAGACGCTGAGAAGTTTATGCATCGTAAAACTCCTATGTTGTACTTATGTGTGTGCTTTCTCCAAAGTGTTCTCGCGTGAGTTAGGTGGTCTAAGTACTCGTTCAGTGTGTGAGATCGAGTACTGCCATAGTCAGAAGGTTTGAGTACCCAGTAGTGATAGACTCGAGTACTTCGAGTACTGTTCATCCGAGCACTGTTCATTCTAGTATTGTTCATCTGGAGTCAGAGACCCCAGAGTACTATAGTAGTCGAAGGAGTTATTCGAGTACTTGAGCTCACAACCACGTGAGGTGCTCATGTGTGTTCGACCACGAGAAGATTCAACCACGTGAGGTGCTCGCGTGTGTTTGACCACAAGAAAAGCCAACATTTGGTATCAGAGCCGTGATCACACAGATCCTGTGATGATGCCGGAGGTGCAAGATCGGCATCACCTCCCTCCAGAAGATCCGCTGGCACTAGTGGGCATCGCACGGTGGCTCTTGACAGTGGCCAAGAGATGGTGGCGTAGACGGTGCCAAAGGAGGTAGGCTTCACGCTGTGCTACCTTGTCCTCACGTGTACCAACTACAATGACTGGGCAATCTTGATGAGGGTGAACCTGTAGGCTCAGGGAGTCTAGGAGGCCGTCAGCCCGGGTGGTGCAGAGTACCGAGTGGATAGGATGGCGTTGGTCGCCATTCTACAGGCCATGCCACTGGAGATGTTAGCGTTGTTGGACACCAAGAACATAGCCAAATCGATGTGGGAGGCCATTCGCACCATGCGAATGGGTGTTGATCACGTGTGGGAGGCAAGGGTCCAGACCCTACGCCGAGATTTTGAGGACATCCATATGAAGGAGACCGAGACGATTGATGATTTCTCCATGCTTCTCACTGCGCTTGTGAACAACATTTGCATTCTCGATGATGAACTGGAGGAAGACAAAGTGGTCAAGAAATTTCCGCGGGCTATTCCATAGAAAATTTTCCACATTGCCATTTCCATTGAACAATTGCTCGATTTGAACACCATGACAGTCGAGGAGCTCAATGGGCGTTTCAAATTTGTTGAAGATCGAATGGGAGCTTGTGATGGAGGAGAAGGAGGAGGCCGCCTGCTCATGACTAAAGAAGAGTGGATGGCGTGGTCTAAGAGCAGGCCACAAATAGAGACGTCCTCATCTGGAGTCAAGTTTCGGTGGCTTGGTTGTGACCAAAACCGTGGGAAGCATGGACATCAATGACATCGTTCCAAGGGGAATTCTAATGGAAAAGAAGTTCCAGGAGGCAAACGTGACAAAACCAAGGTGCATGTGGTGTAGGTTCAAGAAGAGGAACCTACTCTGTTAATGGCACAAGTGTGTGCACTAATAAAGCTACCGCAGCAAGAACCTGAGGCTATCTTTCTCAATGAAGTCCATGTGTGGTTAAATCTTGGGTGTGTTGTCGACAAGAAGGATGATAAGTGGTACCTGGACACCGGAGCGACCAACCATATGACCGAGTGCCGGTCGACCTTCGCCAAACTAGATATGTTGGTGAAGGGAACTATGAAGTTTGGCGATGGGTCAGATGTGGAAATCTACAGGCATGGGACGGTTTTGTTCACATGTCACACCAGCGAGCATCGTGAATTCATGACCATCTACTACATACCTCGGCTGTCCAATAACATCATAAGTGTTAGGCAGCTCGACGAGGTTGGGTACCAGATGATCATCGAGGATGGCGTCATGCAGATCCACGACCCAGATAGGAGACTTCTAGCCAAGGTAAACTGCACAAGTAACCGACTTTATGTGCTTAACCTCAATATTGCGCAGCCAGTATACTTGTCGGGCCAGAGTAGTGAATTGGCGTGGTGATGGCACAAACATTTCAGCCATTTGAACTTCAGTTCACTCCGGAGGTTTGCTCAACAAGAGATGGCTCGAGGACTTCCTAAAATTAATCAAGTGGATCAATTGTGCACAAGCTGTTTGGTCAGGAAGCAACGACGAGCCTTATTTCCTCAGGAGGCCAAGTACCGAGCTGATCGTATGCTGGACCTCGTACATGGTGATATCTGCGGACCAATTACTCTGGCAACTCCTGGAGATAGACACTACTTTCTGCTTCTAGTCGGTGACTTTAGCTGATACATGTGGCTAGTCCTTCTCAAAACTAAAGATGAGGCGGCCGAAGTAACCAAGCACTTCCAAGCAGGCACAGAGTTGGAGGCCAGGAGAAAGCTTCGTATGTTGTGCACTGATCGAGGAGGATAGTTCACATCCGCAAAGTTTGGGAATATTGTGCAAATCGAGGCATCGTTCATCATCTCACTACGCCATATTCGCCACAGCAACGCCATATTCACCACAGCAAAATGGTGTGGTCTAGCGACGCAATCAAATAGTGGTTGCAATGACGACGAGCATGATGAAGGCCAAAGACATGCCGGCTGTGTTCTGGTGGGAGGCAATTGCCACAACAGTGTACATCCTCAATCATGCCCTGACTCAAAGTCTTGAAGGCAAGACTCCGTTCGAAGCATGGCATGGCCGATGGCCAAATGTGCACTATTTTCGTAATTTCAGGTGTGTGGTACATGTCAAGACAGCGAAGCCCAATTTAAAGAAATTTGATGACTAGAGCACACCAATGGTCTTTATTGGGTATGAGCCCGGCCCCAAAGCATACCAGGCATATGATCCTATGAGCAAGTGGGTTCATGTGACATGTGATGCTATTTTCGGTGAGGAGGCTAAATGGTATTGGACTGCCTACAACGATCTACGTACTCTAGAACTTGGTGAGATATTTACAGTTGAATACTTGTCCCATCCAAGTACAGGTAAAGAATCCATCGAGATGCCGGGTCAGTTCACACGAACACCGATGTGAACCAGCAGACAACATCATCATTGCCAAGTGCACCGACCCAACTATACCTTCGGAAAAGGGGATGGAGTTTGCTACTCCACCAAGTGGATCGACCTCAATAATTGAAGGGCTTTGATGCTACCGCACATTGGAAAACTTGTACAACAACACCTTGGTGTACGAGTTGGCTGACTCCTTCAGTGTACTTAGTCTCCTTGCATTCGAGGAGCTTATGAGCTTTGCCGACGCTAAGAAGTACCAAAGCTAGCGCCAGGCAATGCTGGAGGAGATACAATCAATTGAAGAAAATGATACTTGGAGGTTGGTTGATCTCCCAGTAGGTCATTGAGCAATCGGATTCAAATGGGTGTACAAGATAAAGAAGAATTCTCAAGGGGCTGTGGTGAAGCACAAAGCACGCCTTATCGCAAAAGGCTATGTGCAATGTCAAGGTGTGGACTTTGATGAGGTATATGCGCCGGTGGCCTGTATAGAGTCAGTGCAGCTACTAGTGGCCATCGTGGAGCATGAGGGCTGGCAACTCCTCCACATGGACATGAAATTTGCATTTTTGAATAAAGAACTTGAAAAAGAGATCTAAGTTGCACAACCTCCGGGGTTTGGGTGCGAGGGCCATGAAGAGAAGGTGCTAAGGCTACACAAATCCCTTTACGGGTTGCGCCAAGCACCAGAGGCATGGAACACCAAGCTTGACACAAGTCTATTATCACTTGATTTCCACAGAAGTGACTCTGAACACGCCATGTGCACGCGAGGAGCAGGCAAGTCGCACTTGGTGGTAGGAGTGTATGTTGATGATCTAATCATCACCGGACCACACTCACATGAGATCACCCAATTCAAGGAAGAAATGAAGCGGCTCTTCAAGATGATTGACATGGGATTGCTCTCCTACTATCTTGGCATCAAGGTTGATTAGAATGCCAATGGGGTATCACCGAGTCAAGGAGCTTATGCATCCAAGATTCTTGAAAGAAGTTCCACGGTGGATTGCAATCCGTGTCAAGTTCCGATGGAGGCACGATTGAAGCTAAGCAAGGAAAGTACTTCTGCACCAATAGACGTTGTTTGGTATAGAAGTGTTGTGGAGAGTCTCCGGTACTTAGTTAACACAAGACCGAACATTGCCTATTCAGTAGGCTATGTAATCCATTTCATGACAAAGCTGACAGTAGAACACCAGAGTGGCATGAAGCATGTACTACAGTACATCGTTAGGACAAGAAATTATGGTTGTTTCTATACTCAGAAGGTTCAACTACAGCTGATCGGCTACAGTGACTCTAACATGGCAGGCGATGTCGACGATCATAAGAGTACCACGAGAGTGTTGTACTTCCTCGATAAGAGTCTCATCAGCTAACAGTCATAGAAATAGAAGGTGGTAGCATTGTCCTCTTATGAGGCAGAGTATATTGCTGCCACGACCGCTGCATGTCAAGGAGTTTGGCTCACACGTTTATTTGCTGATTTGACAAAGATGGAGCCCAGTAAAGCAATAATCAAGGTAGATAATAAGTCTACGATCTCTCTTTGCAAGAACCCAGTGTTCCATGACCGCAGTAAACACATCGAGACTCGATATCACTTCATCAGGCAATGTGTTGAAGAAGAAACGATTGAGGTCGAGTACATTGGTCATCCATTGGTTCGGATGACCAACTTGCAGATATCTTGACAAAGCCTCTTGGGCGAGTTAAATTCCTGGAGATGAGCAGCAAGATTGGAATCAAGGAGGTGTAGCAAAATTAGGGGGTGTTTGTTAAGTAATTTCATAGCATGTTTGTTTTCGGTAATACATCAGTTAGTTAGAAGTAGGAATTAATCATCGCATTAAGAATCTGTTTACTACCGTTTCTCTGCATTTAGCACTCTGCATTAGTCGAGTATTTACTAGTCATAACATTGAGTTTTTACTGGTGGTAATGCACCATCAATGTTTTTTAATTGTTTGTTGTATTCAGTAGTATATAAAGGGAGGAAAACCAGAAAAGATGTTGAGAGGTTTACGCGTCACAAAACTCCTGTGTTGTGCTTATGTGTGCTCAGGGGCGGAGCCAGGATCCAGACAAAGGGGGGGGGGGCCGACCCGTCAAGGCGTCGGCGTCATGGGCCCTGGGCGCCGTGTGTCGGCAAAATTAAACATACACATATATAATTAAACATACGCATATATATTGTCATATAAATTCAATCATAACACATATGGCAAAATAATGTAGCATACGTCTAGTAACACAAAAGAAAGGTACTTTCATTACATCTCCACAAACTTGAATTTGTTACATCTCCATTAACTTGAATTTAGCACGACGATTACCAACTAGATCATAAGATTTGATAATATCATTGGAACTAATCTTGGCTGCCAATTCCTTTTCAATATAAACTATCATGTAGCTTCGCAAAAAGCCATCTCCCATTTTAGTCCTAGTACGTGTCTTGGCAAGTTTCATGGCTGAAAAGACTCTCTCAGTGGTCGCTGTTGATACTGGAAGAGTTATGACTAATCTTAGCAATCTGGTCGCCTAACCGTGGGACAACTTAGCCACGTGTCGCCCAACGGTTGCGTAGAGTGACAGATGACTATTACTGTAAAATAAAAAAAGTAGGTATATTACTGTAGTTTAGAATAAAAATATATTATTTTAAAAAATTCAATAATTTACAGCCCCGATGTCTTCAAAATTTTAGCGAATCTGCCAACTTGTCTTCGGCTGGACCAGAACAAAATGAACCGAGAAATGAATAAATGATAATTAGAGTATCTAAATTATGGTGGTGGTAGTAGTAGTAAGCGATTCTTGCTGCTAAGCAAATGACGTGTCTCCGCGCACTGAACGCCGCTAAAAAGAAGAAATTGGCAGAGTTTCTTCTGTTCAATTATATGACCTGACTCCAAATGTACTTTTTTCATTGTTTTGTTTGGAATCAATTAAACAAGGGCTTGCTACTTTGTTGATTTTTAGATGAGACTGCACCGTGTGGACATGCACTTGTGGAATATTCGGGATCAGAAAAGAAACGGCGAAGCTAGGTTTAGATTTATGCACACAAGAAGGCAGATCATAAGTTTGCAAAATATACTACTAACAAATTTCACATACTTAAACTTGTTAGGTTTACAAGATGTCATCAATTATTCACATCCTGTCCTGTTGCCTGTTGCCAGATATATGCCAAGTCGCTGTGGGGGGTCTGGTGACTGGTGGGCCATTGGGGGGGGGGGGGCCAGGCCCCTGCCCGCCCCCCTCTCTCCGCCCCTGTGTGTGCTTTCTCCAAAGTGTTCTTGCGTGAATTGGGTGGTCTAAGTACTCATTTAATGTGTGTAATCGAGTACTGCCGTAGTCAGAAATTCAAGTACCCAGTAGTGATCGAGTCGAGTACTCCGAGTACTATACATCTGAGCACTGTTCATCCGGAGTCGAAGACCCCAGAGTACTATAGCAGTCGAAGGAGTTATTTGAGTACTCGAGCTCACGATCACATGAGGTACTTGTGTGTGTTTGACCACAAGAAGATTCGACCATGTGACGTGTTGTGTGTGTTCGACCATGGAAAAATCCAACAGTCCCCGCCCCGGCGTGCGCATGTGATTATTTAATACGGCTCATGACGCCCTTCGGCAATGACGTAGACTTCATGGTGGATCTTCTCCACTCGGCCTTTAAGGAGGAAACCGGCTGTACATTCCCCGGCCTGCCCATGTGATTATCTAATTCGGCTCACGTAATGTATCGATCGACGTAGTTCCTCTTCTATCCTTGTATCGATCGACTATGTTTAAATGCTTGCCCTCTTCTATCCTTGTAATAACAACTAATTGTGTATGTGATTGTCCATTAGGGCTAAAGCTTGTGGTGGTGATGTACGATTGATCGATCTTATAAAGATCTGTACGATTACATAAACAAGTAAATGCATTGTTTGTTTGTTTGGCCCGTTATTAATGATGATGTCAGTGCATTACGGATGGAGCTAATTAACTCCAACTTTAACTACGCTTTGAGGCAACCATGGCCGCTACCTAGGGTTCCAACGCCGCCGGCGTCCCGCTTCCACGTCGCCCTTCCTCTCCCATGCTTTGGTAGTTATTAGTAGTGCAAGGGAAGAGATGTTTTCTGAAAGGAGGTGGTCCAAACTATGGAATTTTCTTGGTTCTTTCTTTCTTTTTGTTTCAATTTATTTTTAGCTCTACGTTTTTGGCGTGGAATTAAAGAATGGATGCAAGACTGCCATCCATAGAGAAAAAGAAGAGAGGGAGAAAAAAGAAAGTGCAAATGTACAAAATATATCATGCGACATTTACGTATGGACATTACTATTCCCATCTTCTCAAGCAGGCTTGTGATTTGCGCTCAACTGTTGCTCGTGGCAGTGTTCGATCGGTACCATTGTTTCACATCTCCTACTGGTTTTATGTATATCTTCCCTTCTGTTGTCTACCTCGAGCGATATGTTGTGAACTTAATGGTTCTACATTTTGTTTGTCCCAAAGGAACACTTAAAAACGGCGCCTTTAACCCTACTTTGGTTGATCCCAATTCTCAATTACCAAAGAAAATTGAAGAATTTAACACTTGTCCTTGCAATTCACAGCTTCTCACCTCTTGCAATCAATTGGAGCAAACAGAAAGTAATGCAATGAATTGGAGCCAGGGTTCTGAAAACCGACCAATTTTCAGTTTTACCGGATTAACCGGTCCCCCCGGTAAACTGGGCGGCTACCGGGCAAAAACTTTCGGCCCGTTTTGAATTGCCGGCAGCCCAGTTGGCTTGGCTTACCCGTTAGTGTTTGCCCTAATGGCGTGCCCGTGCGCATCACTTCACCCCTGGCGGTGGCACGGCTCAGCTTTCTCTGCCTCTTCCTCAATTCGTCTTCCTCTCACTCAGATATCAGCTCATCTTTCTCTCACTCTCAGACCTCACTTAGCTAGTACTCAGACCTCAACTCGTCTTCCAGGAGGGCGGTGGTGGAGGCCCAGGACGTCAGTGGCGGCCGGGGCAGAGGCCATGTCGGCGGCGGGCCCTACGGATCTGCTACAATTCAGTAATATCTCGGTCCAATTGATGGTACAGGTTTTCCCCTGGCATCCTTCTCCCTATCTTCTTGCTCCTATTTTCTTCAAAGTACCCTCCGCTTCATGCTCACCATCCACGCAGCCGCACATGTTCTCTTCTCTTCTCGTTGCTACTCTGAAGTTTCTTCTAGATATTATTGTGGTCCTTTGCATTATCTATTTCTTCTTTTCTTAGATTTGATTTGTCTGATAGGGTCCTTCTTTGATGCTTTCATTTGAATTCATCAAATTCGTTCGGATTGGAGGTACACGTCCAAGAGGGATGCGCGCTTGTCAAATAAACCAGGCATTGCTTGTTTTCCATTCGTTGCTTTTCTGTCCTGTAGTCCGTCACTTCTTTTCGGTTGAGCCCATTACTTAGACTCTGGGCACGTCAGTATTTTATTTTCGTTTACTTGGAGTTCAGCGTGTGATTTAGTCTACGCAGGAGTTAGTTGTTTTTCCCGCCCGTGGTGCGCGGCACGTTGGCATGTTTGTTGCAGAGCGTAGCGTTCGGCACGGGTGTTTCGGCCAGTTTGACCACGATCTGTACTGAGTCTTTAAGTTGAATGAAAAACCAGAAAATCGCAGTTGGTTGTTGCTGCGGCAAAAGCGTCTCCTCTCCATTGTGTATTCTGAACTCAGTGTGTTTCTTGGCTCTGCAGTAGCATTGTCATTTTGCTGAATCTGCAGGTGAGCTAAAAGCACATTGTCGGACGGAACAATTGGCATCAGAGCCACCGTACCTGAGAGTGGACGACCATGCCGCACCGGCGCTCTTCATCACCACCACGGCGGACTCGGGAGGAGTCCACACCGCCATGGCATCGGGGAGCGGTGGCAGAGGTGGCGGCAGCACTGAGCGCGGTTTGGTGATTCACCGAGTCACCAAGGAGATCAGCGGCAGCGGCTCATTCCCGACCTTGACGAAGACGAACTACTTCGACTGGGCGGCGCTCATAAGCGTCATGCTGCAGGCAAGGGGCTTGTGGACGGCGGTGAGCATCGGCACCACTGACTTCGTCGAAGATCGGATGGCTCTCGAGGTGATAGCGAAGGCGGTTCCGATGGAGATGGTTGGGACCGTGCGAGCAAGGCCACTGCAAAAGCTGCGTGGGATTCAATCAGGACGATGCACGTCGGCGTGGAGCGCGTGCGCAAGGCCAGAGCAAACACTCTTCGTCGTGAATTTGATGCACTCAGATTCCGCGACGGAGAGAGTGTGGATGACTTCGGCGTCCGGATCAATGGGATCGCGCACCAGCTCGCGATTCTAGGTGAGGACTGTTCCGACGAGGAAATTGTCCGCAAATTCCTCCAGGCACTCCCACCAAGGTTCGAGCAGATTGCGTTGTCAATTGAGACGCTGCTCGATCTGAGTGAGCTCTCTGTGGAGGAGCTCATGGGACGACTCAAGGCGGCGGAGGAGCGTCACAACATGGGAAGCGGCATCAGCTCTTCCACGACAAGATTGAATCTCACTGAGGAGGAGCTAATAGCCCGGGTGACCTCGCGGCTACAGCTCACAGGCGAAGGCTCTCAGGAGCGCGGGAAGGGAGTCGCGTCAAGCCAGAAGAGAAGCCGCGGCCGTGGACGTGGAAAAGACGGCAGAGGTCGAGGGTGTTCCAAGCCACCGAGGTCGAGCGGAGGTAATAGCGCCGGCGGGAACCTCGTCGCTGGTGACCAATGCCGGTACTGCGGGAAGACGGGCCATTGGGCTCGAGAATGTCGCAAGAAAAAACGGGATGAGCAGGCCCATACAGCCCAGGCGGAACAGGATAAGGAGACCTCTTTACTGCTGGCTGAGGCTACAGTGAATGTCACTTTTCCCATTCCGACAGAGGTGTCCGAAGAACTAAAGCCAGCGGCAATTTCCTCGTTGCCACCGCCCACCAGCCACAAATCGACGTCGGATTTTTCGCCTCCACCCACAAATCCAGCGTCACCGGCAAGTTCCACAACTCTTCTTCTGGAGGAAGATCGTCTCTTCATCAACCTTGCTGACAAGAAGAAGGGCGATCGTGCATGATGGATCCTCGATACGGGCGCCACCAATCACATGACCGGGGAGCGGTCGGTCTTCACCAAGATCGACACTGCCGTCCGTGGCTCCGTTCGATTTGGGGACGGATCGGTGGCCGGGATCGAAGGCTGTGGCACGGTGCTCTTCACTTGTAGGAATGGAGAGCACCGGGCCCTCGACAGGGTGTATCACATCCCACGGCTCACTGCAAATATAGTGAGCCTGGGCCAACTCGACGAAGCCGGCTACAAGATCTCGATCGAGGGAGGTGTGCTGAAGATCTGGGACTCAGAGAGACAACTGCTGGCCAAGGTGCGACGTTCGGAAAATCGCCTGTATGTCTTGAAGTTGAACATCGGGAAACCGGTCTGTTTGGCAGCTCAGGGCATAGACACGGCATGGCGCTGACACGCGAGGTACGACCACCTCAACTTCAGAGGGCTTCGGAGGCTTGCGCAAGAGGAGATGGTGAGGGGACTGCCGGAAATCGGGCACGTTGATCAAGTCTGTGACAGTTGTCTTGCTGGGAAGCAGAGGCGTCTGGCATTTCCCAGTGAGGCGTTGTACCGAGCGGAGCACAAGCTTGAACTTGTACACGGAGACATTTGTGGCCCTGTGATTCCATCAACGCCAAGTGGTAACAAGATGTTCCTCCTCCTTGTAGATGATCTGAGCACATATATGTGGATCATATTACTTAGTGCCAAGGATCAAGCAAGTGAAGCTATTATGTGGTTTCAAGCTGGAGCTGAAGCACAGGCTGGTCGGAAACTTGGGACACTTCGTACCGATCGGGGTAGAGAGTTCACAGCACATGCATTCAGTATCTACTGTGCTGAGCAAGGAATCCAGAGGCATCTGACGGCTCCATACACACCTCAGCAGAACGGTGTGGTCGAGAGGAGAAATCAGACCGTGATGGGGATCGCCAGGAGCATGATGAAAGCAATGTCTCTACCAGGCTGGTTCTGGGGGGAGGTAGTGACAACAGCAGTATTCATACTGAACCGGGCTCCGACACAGAGCGTTGAAGGGAGGACACCTTATGAGGTCTGGTATGGACACAAACCCCCTGTACATTTCTTCCGAACATTCGGCTGTGTGGCCCATGTGAAGAATGTCGGAAGGCATCTCACCAAACTTGAAGACCGAAGCACTCCTATGGTGTTTGTGGGCTATGAGCAAGGGTCAAAAGCCTATCGTTTCTACAATCCAGTCACAAAGCGGGTACATGTTTCACGGTATGCCGTGTTTGAGGAAGGTCGTCCCTAGGACTGGGGAGCTGACAAGGGAGCTGGTCCAGACGACGACATCGACCCATTTCATGTGGAGTATGTCACAATGTCCAGAGGACATGCTGGTACCGTCGGCCCTACACCGGAAGGCTTACTAGCTACACCAACGTCACCACCATCAACTCCTACCAGCGTGTTAATACCCACGTACGGGTCTGAGTCCCGCACACCACCAGCGCCAACGGAGACTGGGATCGAGTTCACATCACCACCGTCGGGAGAACTGGATCTGGATGCTGATCATGATGATGCGCCACTCCGTTTCCGCACCTTTGACAACGTGCTTGGCACTGTATCACATGCGGACCTGGCTGAGAGGGAGCTGGCTGAAGAACTATTGGTGGCGATTCGAGATGAACCAACAACAGCTGAAGAGGCGAAGCTGATCAAGGAGTGGCGCATGGCAATGCTAGAAGAAATGGCATCAATCGAAGAGAACAAGACATGGTCTTTGGTTGATCTTCCACTGGGACACCGCGCCATCGGCTTGAAGTGGGTTTTCAAGCTTAAGCGTGACGAGCGTGGTGAAGTTGTGAAGCACAAGGCTAGACTTGTCGCCAAGGGATACGTACAATGGTGGGCATCGACTTTGAGGAAGTATTTGCGTCGGTCGCAAGGATGGAAACAGTGCGTGTGGTGCTGGCTGTGGCAGCAAGCCGTGGCTGGACAGTTCACCACATGGACGTAAAGTCCGCCTTCCTCAATGGCGAACTAGA
This sequence comes from Dendrocalamus latiflorus, assembly GCA_017311315.1. Classification (NCBI taxonomy): domain Eukaryota; kingdom Viridiplantae; phylum Streptophyta; class Magnoliopsida; order Poales; family Poaceae; genus Dendrocalamus; species Dendrocalamus latiflorus. The sequence goes on along the minus strand of CM029655.1, from coordinate 33,363,724 downwards.
GGAGGAGGTATACGTGGCGCAACCCCCCGGATTCACTGCTGCAGGTCATGAACAGAAGGTACTCAAGCTCCACAAAGCTCTTTACGGACTGAGACAGGCTCCGCGGGCATGGAATGCAAAACTTGATGCAACCTTGAATGAGCTCGGGTTCATCAGAAGCAAGTGCGAGCATGGCTTGTACACACGAGGAGTCCATCAATCACGGTTGGTGGTTGGGGTTTATGTGGATGACCTTGTCATCACGGGGGAGTCTGCCAAGGAAATCAATGCCTTCAAGCTGGAGATGAAGACACTCTTCAGGATGAGTGATCTGGGAACTTTGTCTTATTATCTTGGTATCGAGGTGAGACAAGGGAAAAGGGCATAGAGCTGTGCCAGAGTGCATATGCCTTAAAGCTGCTGGACAAAGCGGGGATGGGAAGTTGCAACCCCTGCATGACCCCAATGGAGACTCGGCTGAAGCTGTCGAAGCAAAGTTCCTCGCCGGGAGTGGACTCAACAGTATACCGAAGTCTCATTGGGAGCTTGCGGTATCTTGTGCATACTCGGCCAGATTTAGCATTCTCTGTTGGATACTTGAGCCGCTTCATGGAAGAACCGAAGCAGGAGCATATGATTGCTATGAAGCACTTGCTTCGGTATGTTGCAGGCACAGTTAATTACGGGCTGGTATACTCCAGAAATGACACCGAGCTCAAGATGATTGGCTATAGCGACAGCGATATGGCAGGGGATGTGGATGACCGCAAGAGCACAACTGGGATTGTGTTCTTTCTTGGTGGAAATCCTGTCTCGTGGCAGTCACAGAAGCAGCGCGTGGTGGCATTATCATCATGTGAGGCAGAGTATATCGCAGGAGCTGCTGCGGCGTGTCAGGCAGTCTGGCTCCGGCGACTACTCAGTGACATACTTGGGAATCAGGCACCACCACCTCAACTGAAGATGGACAATATGTCTGCAATTTCCCTCAGCAAAAATCCTGTGCTGCATGATAGGAGCAAGCACATCGACACAAAATTCCATTACATCAGGGGATGTGTTGAAGGCGGAGAGATCAGCCTGGAATTCGTGAGCACACAAGATCAACTGGCAGATGTCTTGACGAAGCCACTCGGAAGGACCAAATTCCAGGAGCTGCGGGAACGAATCGGCGTCACCAAGCTCAAGTAAGCAACGCTGGTATTAGGGGGAGATTGTCAAATAAACCAGGCATTGCTTGTTTTCCATTCGTTGCTTTTCTGTCCTGTAGTCCATCACTTCTTTTCGGTTGAGCCCATTACTTAGACTCTGGGCGCGTCAGTATTTTATTTTCGTTTACTTGGAGTTCAGCGTGTGATTTAGTCCACGCAGGAGTTAGTTGTTTTTCCCGCTCGTGGTGCTTGGCACGTTGGCATGTTTGTTGCAGAGCGTGGCGTTCGGCACGGGCGTTTCGGCCAGTTTGACCACGATCTGTACTGAGTCTTTAAGTTGAATGAAAAACCAGAAAATCACAGTTGGTTGTTGCTGCGGCAAAAGCGTCTCCTCTCCATTGTGTATTCTGAACTCAGTGTGTTTCTTGGCTCTGCAGTAGCATTGTCATTTTGCTGAATCTGCAGGTGAGCTAAAAGCACATTGTCGGACGGAACAGCGCTAATTTGGTCTCTGTCCTTCCGGTCCTATTGTGGTTCAGCCTTCAGTTCTCATTCCAAATATATGTGCATTCTTACGTGTGCACGTTGAATTCAGCTTCTTGGTATTACTGAATTACCAATAACATGAGCTTATGGGTGGTACATCTTGCTCCAATTCAGCTTCTATAGTGACATTTCAGAAAAGATAAATGGTCACCAACTTGAGCTTATGGCTATGAAAATTTATTCCTCTGATTAACTCCTGAATTGTGCTCCCGATCCACACCCCCCTCTATTTTCTTTTAAGTAATGTTTTTGACTTTTTGGATACGATGCACAAATAGGAAAGTATGTAGAATTTACGCACGGAAACATATCTTTGTCATTACAAAAGCCACTCTAATTTCACCCCTTTTTTTACCAATTTTCGGCGATAATCAACCGATAAGAATTCAAAATTTAAATTTCATTCGAATTTTTCAGACCGAAATAATCCAAAAAATTCTGATGATCGGAATTCTCGGGCTTACCAGACACCCCCTGAGGGTAAAATTTTCATTTCGATAATGTAAACCCTGATTGGAGCAAACAGAAAGCAATAATGCTATCCAAGGACAATGGACATTCACCTTGCAATCGTACTGCGCAGATAGATGATAGATGTGCTGCTCCATTTGCTGACTGGCTGACACGAGATGTAATTTTGAGTCTTTGATCAAACAGGGTCTAAAACTCTGATTTAAGGCTCTTTTATATTAATTTTTAAAAACTATTTTTCTACAGTAAATAGCTTTTTATAGCACCTAACTTCCAAATAAAATACCTTTTTAAGACAGAGTCTACTAGTCGATTGTAGTACACACTGCAACGACTTTATTTATAACGACCAAAATCACACACGAGTGCCTTTCTATACAAGTTATTACTATTTATAAGTCAAACTCAAAAGTATGTATAAACTGTCCTAATTAACTGGATGTTTAAAAAAATTTGACTATAATTTTCCTGCCATATTTTAGAAAAAAATCCTTGGAAACGAGTCTTATTTATACGTGTGTTGATGCCTCGATGGCGGCGGTGGGAATGGCGGCGGCGGCTTGCGCACGGGCGGAAGAGGAATAGGGTAGGGGAGGAAGGGGAATGGCGCGCGGGAAGCAATAGAGGGGTGCGGAGGTGAGAGAGGAAGCCCAGGTCTTTTATAGCAGTGGAGGGGGGCAAACTTGTGTGGTGACGTTGGGAAAGCGGTGTGCGGCAGCGGAATTGCTGTGGGCGGCTCATGGGCGCGGCCGGGCGAGGTGACAGGACGACGCGTGATGGCGACGGGGCAGGTGCGACGCAGAGGGTGGAGGCGGGCGGTGCTGCGCATGGCTGCCATGAGGAGACCGAGAGCTGAGTGCAGCAGAGAGGAAAGAGGGTGGCGCGGCCGCTCCGAGGGGGGAAGAAGAAGAAAAGCAGGGCAGGGGCCAGGCCCGCAGGGCAGTGATGGAATGGGGAAAAGAGAAGAGAGAGAAGGGGTGGGAGGCTGGGCCCGTAGTGCAGTGAGAAAATGGGAAAGGAGATGGTAAAATGGAAAAGAGAAGAAGTTAAAATGTTTAAGCTTGGTTTTGAAATTTCAGATTTCTAATCTAAATTTTTGGTCTCATATTTATGATATCTGATTTTAACTTTTGCATGACCTTTAGAATTTAAGTTTTAATTTTCAACTATTTAATTGTGAGTTTTTAATACTCCTTTAGCCATTGCTTTTCTTTTACCTAAGTGAATTGGATTTCAAGTTTTTACTTCCATTAGTTAATACTTAAAATTTAATTTGTGTGTAAATTCTTGGAATTTTCTATTTCTTTTATTAACACCATCATATTTTTTTCAATATATTAATTTGCATGCCACCAAAAACTCAAAAGACTTCAAATGAACATTCAAAAGAAATTTTAAACGTCAGCAAAATACAAGAAAAGTTTTAAAATTTCATATTTTTGAATAACCAAATTTTGGGATGTTACAGCTTAACAATTCACAGCTTCTCATATCCTGCAATGAATTGAAGCAAACAGAAAGCAATGCAATGAATTGGAGCCAGGTTCTGAAAACTGGCCAATTTTCGGTTTTACCGGATCCCCCCGGTAAACTGGGCTACCAGGCAAAAACTTTCAGCCCGTTTTGAATTGCCGGCGTCCCAGCTGTTTTGGCTTAAACGTCAGTGTTTGCCCTAGTGGCGTGCCTGTGTGCATCACTTCCCTCCTGGCGGTGGCACGGCTCAGCTTTCTCTGCCTCTTCCTCAATTCGTCTTCCTCTCACTCAGATCTCAATTCATCTTTCTCGCACTCTTAGACCTCACTTAGCTAGTACTCAGACCTCAATTCATCTTCCAGGAGGGCGGTGGTGGAGGCCTAGGACGTCAGTGGCGGCCGGGGCAAAGGCCATGTCGTTTGTCTGATAGGGTCCTTCTTTGATGCTTTCATTTGAATTCATCAAATTTGTTCGGATTTGAGGTACACGTCCAAGAGGGATGTGCGCTAATTTGGTCTCTGTCCTTCCGGTCCTATTGTGGTTCTTATTCCAAATATCTGTGCATTCTTACGTGTGCACGTTGAATTCAGCTTCTTGGTATTACTGAATTACCAATAACTTGAGCTTATGGATGGTACATCTTGCTCCAATTCAGCTTCTCTACTGACATTTCAGAAAAGATAAATGGTCACCAACTTGAGCTTATGGCTATGAAAATTTATTCTTTTGATTAACTCCTGAGTTGTGCTCCCGATCCACACCCCCTCTATTTTCTTTTAAGTCATGTTTTTGACTTTTTGGATGCGATGCTAATCACTAACAAATAGAAAAGTATGTAAATTTGACGCGCGGAAACATATCTTTGTCATTACAAAAGCACTCTAATTTCACCCGATTTTTTGACCAATTTTCAGCGATAATTGACAGATAAAGAATATAAAATTTAAATTTCATTCGAATTTTTCAGACCGAAATAATCCAAAAAATTCTGATAATCGGAATTCTCGGGCTTGCCAGACACCCCGTGAGGGTAAAATTTTCATTTCGATAATGTAAACCCTGATTGGAGCAAACAGAAAGCAACAATGCTATCCAAGGACAATGGACATCCACCTTGCAATCGTATTGCGCAGATAGATGATAGATGTGCTGCCCCATTTGCTGACTGGCTGACACGAGAGGTAACTTTTGAGTCTTTGACCAAACAGGGGTCTAAAACTCTGATTTAAATCTCTTTTATATTAACATTTAAAAACTGTTTTTCTATAGTAAATAATTTTTCAAGACAGAGTCTCCTAGTCGATTGTAGTACACACTGCAACGACTTTATTTATATCGGCCAAAATCACAGACGAGTATCTTTCTATACAAGTTATTACTATTTATAAGTCAAAGCCAAAAGTTTATATAAACTGTCCTAATTAACTGGATGTTTAAAAAATTTGACTATAATTTTCCTGCCATATTTCAGGAAAAAATCCCTGGGAACGAGTCTTATTTATAAGTGTGTTGATGGCTCGATGGTGTGTAACTCGTAAAAGTTTATGCAGCAAGTACACTGTGGCAGGAATGAATGCATATCTTGGTGATGCAGGGACTTTTATACGCTCGTTCCTATAGTATAGACTAGAGCTCTAAAAGTCACACTTCGGAGAAAAAAAATGAAGAAGTGTCATAGACTATAGCCACTTTTTTGGTAAATTTACTCTATATCATCGCAATTATTTTGTGAGTTATAAAATATCATCGTAAAGTGACTAAGCTTATAAATATCATCACAAAGACAAAAAAAAAACAATGAAAAATACTATCACCGTTAGCTTTTTCATCTATGGTCATGTTAACATCCAATTAAGAGAGTGAAAATTTCAGAAAATGATGCTAGCTTTTCCACCCATGGTTACGTTAACATCTAATTAGGAGAGAGAATGATTTAGAAATGACGCTGCTACCCTACAGTAACTTCTTGCGGATCCCCTCTTCCCCAGATCAGGCTTGAGGTGAGGACGCGAGTTAGCGCTGTACCCCGTTGTCCTGCATCGAGGAAGCAGGCGCGCGGTCCAACAGGGAAGCATGGCGCGGCGCCTGCATCCGTGCGCAGTCCTGCCTGGCGCAGCGACCTGACGCAGGGCATGTGGGCGTTGTGGCAGACCCTGGAACCGAGCGACGGCGGCGCGGATCGTTGCCGCCTCGTCGGGTTCTCTCCATCGATGCAAGCGTTGGGGGCTACGGCATGGCATGACCTAGCTCCTCATCCCCTCCTCTTGTAGAGATTCCTAACTTACCTTCTCCTCTTCTTGGGACGAGATGTATTATTGTTTACTTTTGGTGAATTCCATGTCAAGGAGACGAGTAATTGATCTTTGTGAGTACTGGTTGGTAGGAAAATCTATCTCAATCACCACATCTTCCTGTGTCTTGGTTCATCTCGCCGAGGCCCAACATAAGCTTGTGGACGCGACGCAGATTGTGGCTAGAACCGACCATATACAAGTATAACTTATTTTTTTATATACCGAATTAATGCCAAATGGCATGACAAGTTTGAGTTTCGATTTCATAGCAAATTTCTGGGTTTCAACAAACTGACACTACTGGGAGTTCGGTTCTTTTTTCCCGGTATTTACCGTTTACCATCCATGAACAACAAATACCAGGTTTCACTTAAAATGGTCATTACTCATTACTCGCTATATATCTTCAGTCCAGCAAGACATGCGCCATGCCTAAATCTGCGGGTTAAAAAAAATAAAGACAATCCATCATCTAGTGTTATTAAGCATGTGAATCATTATCCATCTCCAAGCTCTATGGGGCGTTTGCCGTGCACTGTAATGGAACATGGATATGGAACTTTTGAACAAACCATGTGCTATCTTTTTTGTCAGCCGATGAGTAAACCTTAGCTGTAGATGCAGTTATAGCTGATGCCTTGTCATTTCAGTGCGTAATTTGGACAGGATGTTGTTAAAAGCAAGGAAAATCGTGGAGGAGGCACTGATTGGCACGCTGGGTTTTCAAAGGAAACATTTCGATTCCCGCTGAAATTAGGTTAATTCATCTGTTCCAAACGGGCGTAATAATCTTTCTTTCTGTTGACTATGATGAATTATATCTAGTATTTTAGGATTAAAAAAAGATGTGCTATAAGAAGTCTTAGATGAATCTTAATAGAATTCCTGCTACGTTCTTTTGAAGTGGGATTCCTGACTAGGATGGTTGCCCAATCTTCATAACGTAGGATTAGAGCTAACTGGACCTGTGAAAGTTGATGAATGACACCGCCAACCACCGTCTTGATTACAGCAAACTATGACACTCGATTAACCTAACCACACGTTTCGATCCTTTTGTCTACTCGCTTATGTGGAGTAAATGTGTCCTTGCAATCGCAGAGGCAAACGCAAGAACGGTAAAGACAAGAACTCTCATATAATTTTCAATTCTATAGAAGGTGAAATTTATTTCATACAAACCCTAGAACAAGAATTTTGTATTATGAAATTTCAAGCTCATGGTACATGGAGGAGTACCCTCCTATTTATAGCACATTTAGGTCCATGATACCATACTTGCTACAGTGATAGTGACACATGCGGCGACCTCATCTTGATGTTGACATGTGTGCCGACATATACGGTGACCTCATCTTGATGTTGACATATGTGTTGACATATACGGTGACCTCCTCTTGATGTTGATATGTGTGATAACATCATATATTTGCTAGTGGGCCCCACTGGTTGTCCTCTTGTGCCGATGCTACAGATGGGTCCAACTGCTCAACTCCTTGCACCAAATAGGTAGCATGCATTTTTGAGTGTTGGTTTTTCTTTGGTCTCCATTTTCTCTCTCCCTCTCTCTGCTTCTAAGTCAACAACAGTTTCAAACCTGAGTAGACACAATATATATATACATTATAGGTAGTAATTAATTCTTAATATTATCATGTGTACATTTATTAGGAAAGAAATCCACCTAATAATTTTATTCAGCTCAATAACTCCTTTGAGGAAATCAATACTTGGAACTTGAAAGTGTAAGGCGTCTTGAACTTGAAAATGCAAAGTATGCTCATGCCTACATCAATGCCACTTCCTCGTCCCCTCCCCTTGCCTCCGCGCACGTGGCCCGCCGCCACCGCCCGCCGGAGCAGCGACAACCCTTGGGTCCCGAGCACCGCCTCTGGCCAACGCAGCCATGTCAGTAAGTCGAGACGACGTGGCGACCATTTGGTAGCCACATGGCTTGCCACGTCAAGCCCGATCGCCCTGTCAGCTATCACTCGCCATGTCGAAGATTCTAAATAATTCCCTTCACAAAAATAAATCAGCTGAAAATCCTAAAATCTGATGCTGACATCATAATGTGATTTTTCAGTACAAAAATAATTCCAAAAATACCCTTTTTTCTTTTTCTTTAGTTCCAAACTTCCGAAAGCCCATATTTCTTCATCCTAACTCCGTTTGGACCTGTTTAAATTTCTAAATTCTTCCAAAAACCATGAAAATACCCATTTCTGGACTCTTTATAAATTTTTGAATTTTATTTGAATTTTTTTGCTTTGGTTCGTAGCACCAAGACTTCAAGCAAGGCAAGTTACACCTTTGATCATATTGCTCTCAGTAATTTAAATTATTTATGTTTTTTTAAACTATTATGCATGCGTACTTTTATCCAAACTTAGTTTAAATGTAATTTATATTCTAGTTAGACCCATGTCCTTTATATATGGCCCAATGTAACATTCAACATTAACGTACTTGTTACCCTAGATAAAAACCTAATTAGTACATTAGTATTATCTAAAAATGTTTGTAGAATTGTTTAGCCATGCTTAGAATAAGGGAATATTTGTTTCATAAAATGATTGTTTCTAAAATCTATTTATGACTATGGTGAGTTAAGAAAGTCTATGGAATTTTGATAAAATAAAACTATAAAAGTTGCTTTAGACTTAGGTATCAGTATGGTGGTGGATGCTTATTGGCTTTCATTGTGTTCGGTGACACAATGATGACACCAGGAACAAGGGATATGTGGGTAGCGCTTAAGTCAAATTAAAGACCAATCTGTAAACTACAATTACAAAGCTACACCATACTACCACAAATGTGGTATGGGACAGATCTGGCTAAGTAATTTGTGAAGTTCCAACTTGATTTCGCTATAGGCTGAATGTGAGTGTGGCGTAAACCGTGAGAAGCTCACATGGCACAAGAGGGGGCCCAACTTGTGGATTCATATTGTAGTAAAACCTTAGTGGCGGCGTGACCAAGTTGACAACGAAACATTGTAAAAACCTTGTCATGAACTCTCTGCTACATACCTAAGGTAGTGTGCTAATCGCGTGGCAAAACGAGAGTACATGTCTTGTGGATAAAGTTATACACCTCCTGGATAGCCATGTCCATGGTCAAAGAAAAGCAGAGTATGTTTTTTTCACAGATTAGACTTCGGTTTTATAACATCTGGTTTATGGCAGATGTGGAATCTTTGAAAAGATTGGTCCAGGTGGGGATACCCATGGTTAGATTAGTAGTATGTTGGTCCCTACAGTAACGATAATATTTTAATTAAAATGTTGTTTCCATATATTGTATTAAATTCCTTTTTTGTACTTACTTTACAGTGTTCATTTCAATTCTATTTTTTCATACAAATAACCTTATTATGCCTCCCTTTGATAATACCCATGCATGCATCATATCTGTTAAATCTTCTTGTATAACTTGTGGAGTACTTTATGTGCTCACCTTGCTTAAATCTGTTGCTAGAGAATGATGTCATCGACTACAATGAGGAATGCGACAAATAAGCCATATTTTATAGTCATTCGCCTGTGGGCAAGTAGGATGGGCTACTCCTTTATTATTTATCTTCCGCTGATTTATCTTTATATTTGGCTCTAAGCCATGCTATTGTAAACTTTAGCCATAAGGCCGTACTCTTTTAATTAATAAAGTTTGGTTATTATGCATGATATGCACCTCTGTTAATCCTGTATGCACTGGATTTTCCTGGACTAGTGCGATTTACACAAAGGATTATGGGGTTGCTGTTCTGGGATCCGACAAGGAGCAAAAGGCTTTCAATACAATTCGTCTATATCACTTCAATGAGGTTAGGTACTCAGTGATCAAGGAGAATTCATCGAAGAAATTATAGGAGAAATTAGAAGATTTGTATGTGGCAAAGTCACTAATAAACCAGTGGATGCTAAATCGACAACTGTACAGGTTGTACATAGAGGAAGGTACAGTAGGTGTTGCAATCAGTATGTGGCAATAGCCATCGAAATCTTTATCCTTGAGTAATCAAATATTGGCTACAGTAGGTGTTACAAGCAGAAGCAAAAGTCATAGGAAGGACAAGAGCAAAGATACACATGTATGCTATGTCACGAGGAAGGTCACATGATAAAAGATTGTTCGAGTTTGCAGCAAATGATGCAGTAGCAAAGGATGATTCAGACGTACTGGTCATCAATCAATTAGATACTTCTCATGGATGGATATCAGATTCAGGTTAATGCTTTCACATATGTTCATCGAGGGAGATGTTTGATGAATGATCTCTATCTTGAACTCGAAGATTGTGATGTATTACTTCGAGGTTGGTCATGAAATGTCTAGAGCAACAGAGGTTACTAATTGATGGGTACGCCTAAAAGAAGGGCAACCAATGGGAGGTCTGATAAATATCCTTATCAGGAGAAAAAAACCGCATCATCAATAGTAGGTACTCATATCTTATCTATAATTATGCGCGAAGATGTAAAGATGGTTGCGAAATCTAGTAGACGCAAAAACAAAGGTGCAAGCTATTGGAAGTAGGAAGACATGATAGGACCAACAACGTGATACCAACAAGCAGTGGAACTTGGAGGCGGGCTAGCTCAGCACTGAAAAGCACATTATGGTGATATACATGAGCCCTTGTGATGAGGTTACACCTAAAGGTGGGAGAAAAAATAAAAAATGTGAAGCCAACTTGGAGTGGTGGCCTGCTTAGTAAATCTCCATATTCTTTTTTTTTTGTTTCTACTCCTGATTCTCTGAGAATTCATTTCTTTGAGAATTTACAGCAGCCTCTGGAACCGTTTGGCTTGTAGGTTGACTCCAAAAATCATAAGAGGGAGGATTGGTAGCAAATAGACCATGATACGCCTAGTTATAGCATTTTATCTATATCTGTGTCTTACTCCTTTGTATTTATACACAATTTATTATTTTTCCAAATTTTTGGGGACCCTACACATACACAAATTATGAAGAAAAAAATCAAAATTTTGAAGACCATATATACACAAATTATGAAATTTTGATTCCAAATTTTAGCACGTAATTGCATTTGAGTGCAATTTAAAAGAACCAAAATATTCATATAACATGTCAATGCACAGTATCAGGTTGCAAGACCACAACCATTCAGAAATTTTACATTCAACTCTCGTTCACAATTTTAACCAAATCATTGAAAATTTAACCAAATAAGAAGTCAATTTTGCTATAGTACACTAAAAATATTCAAAGGATAAATGAGTGGTAATAAAAGACTACAAAAGATCATGATGCCTAATGGGCTCAGGATTTGAGACTAGTTCTAGCAATGTAGTCTTAGAATGTAATTAAGCAAATCAAACTAAATAGATCAAGGGCCAGTCGCATCATTGACCTCATGGTATGTAGAGTGGAGAAAAGAGGCCTGGGCTTCCTTGTTCCTGGGTCCATTCGATAAATACAATAATTTGGGTTCGGTGATTAGAAGCTAAGCAATAGACTACTACTGCTTACGCTGTCCAAAGCAGCCTTTGCTTATCAATTTACTCACAATCTTCCTGGGTATGTATATGTATATGTATATGTATATGTATATGTATATGTATATCTATGTATATGTATGTGTATATATATATGTATATGTATATTTTTCCTATATATATGTATATATATATATATCATGTATGTATGTATGTGTGTGTGTATATATATATCATGTATGTATGTATGTATGTATGTATGTATGTATGTATGTATGTATGTATGTATGTCTGTATGTGTATGTATGTATGTATGTATGTATGTCTGTATGTGTATGTATGTATGTATGTATGTCTGTATGTCTGTATGTGTATGTATGTATGTATGTGTATATGTATGTGTATGTATGTATGTATGTATGTATGTATGTATGTATGTATGTATGTATATATGTGTATATATATGTGTGTGTATGGGAACATATCTAGTGCTAACAGGCTTTTCAGTGCTAATATGCTAAAACTTCTCCAGAGCCATCTGATCTGCTCCGTACGGCTCGGATCTAGGAAGGTGGGATGCCCCAACTCACTTATGCAATCTTTCACAAAAGCCCCTATCGTTCCCAATATTCTCCCCGCCGTCTGAACTTCCTCCGCCTCCCGTCCGCCCGCGCGCCGATTAGCGCCGTCACTGCGCCTCCCGTCCGCCCGCGCACGCGCAGTGATCCGTAAAAATGTTAAGTACTATTAGGTGTCCGGGCTTCTCAATCCAGAACCATCCAATCGCGCACGCGTAGTGATCCGTAAAAATGTTGATTAACGGGTTGGGCGGCTGATAGATTCGTTGCTTCTGCAGATCGCAGGCAAAATAGGAATCTTCCCCCGGTCTCGCCTCTTTCCCCAAATCGCGTGCGGCAAGATAAAGATGAAGGCGACGGCCGATGGGGAGCATCTCGAAGGATGGGCTTCTCATCAACTTCTTCGGTGGTGCTAGAGTAAATCCGAGGTGTTCCGTGCAATCTTTAGTGCCGAGGCTCTTCGCGCATGAATCCCACGGACATTCTTCGTTTCATCTTATTGTTCGATGGTGTAAGAGCAAATCCGAGCCGCAAGGAGGCAAGGTTTCCTCTACAGGGCACAGCACTCGGCGGCGTGGTGCCATGCTACTAGACGACTGGCTGCATGTCGGGGGGTGTCCTCTTGAATAGCACGGTGGGTTCCTATCAAGTGGCAGCGACTTCCTCATATGCGGCGCGACGACTTCTTCCCGAGTGGCTCGCTGGCAGCAGCGTCTTCTCGTCACCGGTCGTGATGTTCTCTACTCCGTGATCTTCTCCTCGCCTGCCGATATACTCAGTGGCGGATCCAGGAAATTGTTTGGAGGGGCTGAAGTACCTTCAGCTCGACCTCAGCCCCTTCTACATTATACATCCATGGCTAAAAATTTAGGGGGGCTCCAAGGGTCTGGTAGCGGTAGGGGGGCTCGAGCCCCCCCCCCCCGCCCCACTGCTGGATCCGCCCCTGGATATACTTCTTGCTGGTATACTAAAGTACTAGCATCATAATTCTTAGCAATATACTCCCTAACGGTACCTCGGCAGAACCCATTTGTGAAGAAAAACTAGTAGTATCATACTCCATTTGTTTAGTAGTATATACTTCTTTCAAGAAGAAACGTAGTATCATACTCCATTTGTTTAGAATACTAGCTATATATACTCCTTTTGTAAAGAAAACTGGTAGTATCATACTCCATTTGTTTAGTAGTATATACTTCTTTCAAGAAGAAAAGTAGTATCATACTCTATTCGTTCTCAGTTACATACTTCTTTCCAGTCATCACTATATTCCCTAGTTCATACTTTTTCGCAAAAAAAATGCCAACTACTTATATACTAATTTCTATGTATTGAATACTGCTGACCATATCTTACACACTCCACACTAATTATCTTGTTACAAGAAGTATACTTCATTTATATGTTATGACCTTACGAACCTTTCCAGTATCACATATACTGGAAAGTAGTATGATCTTCTCTGCTCCGTGATCTTCTCCTCGCCTGCCGATATACTAAAGTACTAGTATCATACTTCTCAGCAATATACTCCCCGACGGTACCTCGGCAGCACCCATTTGTGAAGAAAAACTAGTAGTATCATACTCCATTTGTTTAGTAGTATATACTTCTTTCAAGAAGAAAACTAGTATCATAGTCCATTTGTTTAGAATACCAGCAATATATACTCCTTTTGTAAAGTAAACAACTAGTATGATACTTTTTAGTAACATACTCCATACCTTTTCCTAATCATGTCATACATTAAAGCTACCTCATCCTAGCATAAAACATAATACATTTCCTTGCCCAATAATGAGTTAAATTCCATTACTGTTTCTATTTGAAATTAATGAAATTTCTGCACTGGATACAATATTTCACGTTAGATTTATCTTTCCGTATTGTGTATATACCATTGTGATTTTGAGTGATTTGTGTGTGCATACCTCCGGACGGTCATTTGTATACCAGTTCGGAGATACGTAACATTTTAAGATAACATTTGATGTCCGATTCAACTAAAAAATTCACACAATATTTTCACCCAAACCAATATCATGACGTACAAATTCGCCGCTCTAAATCATTCACTGCGACATACGCTTTTTCTTACGCCGATCGTCTCCATGAACCATTCAATAATAATTTTTTGTACGGATAACCTTTTTTTATTCGGAAATACAGAAATATACCCGCGGTTTCATTTTTTACAAAAATATCCTCGAGTCGCCCAATGGGGAAGCGACTCGAGAATTTCGCCCACCCGAAGAGCGACAAGAAGCTATGTCGCTTCACGGGAAAGCGACATCAGGGAGTCGCTTCCTCACTGGGCGATTTAACGAAGTTGCCCAATGGCTGGGCGACTTGTAATGCAGTCGCCCAGTAGGTAGGCGACTTCATTCAGTCCCCCTGAAATTTGTAGAGTTTTGGCAATTTTGTAGTTTGAAACAGAGAAAAAATCTGGTATAGTTGTAATAAAAGTTTATGTGCACTGTATGTTGTAGATGCACAAAAAAAATTCAAAATATTTTTTTAAGAATGATTGACTGTAGAACGATAGATACATAGAGTGGTAAGTGATATTTTGATGTTGCTGAGAAATAGTTTACGGAGAGAACCGGTATGACTTGCTATCTGAATCATTGAATGCGAACATGCTAGATAATAAGCTTATGTCAATAGAAATAAACTTCATAATACAGTTGGGAGTAACATGCCGCGTACATTGTTATTACATGCACAACATATAGCATGATATGCGACCAAGAGCAACTCCGACAGTACTGCCTTAGGGAATAAAACTTGCTGGGTCTATTACATTTGGTCTACTGGGTGTAGCGTGGTTGTTTCCCCTTGTTATCGCGCCTTGAAGATGGCTCCGCTGCATTCTTGTTCCGGTCACTCTTGGTCTTGAGAGCTGCCTCACGAGCTTGAAGCTCTTCCTCCTGACGCTTGATGGCTGCTTCACGCAGACTTAACTGCTCCCGCCTCCTTTGCAGCTCATCCTCCTTGCTCTTCAGACGGATTTGGTCCACCCTCACGCGGCGCTCTTGCTCATGCCGCATCTGTCGTTCCACCTCACGAGGCTGAGTCATCTTGACAAATTATTGTCCTTTGTTTTCCACCTCCACTGCCCGGTTATGTGGCCATGTCGGCGACACCCGATCCACCCATTCGATGAACCTGCAAGCCTATGTGTGGCGTGGTAGATGTCATGGATCAAGTTGAAAAACGATAACGAGAAACAAATGATTTAGTTGTCGTCGTTACCATGAAATCGTCATCCAGGTTTGGACACTTGAAGAACCTACGGCCGTATTTGGCTCGCTCTTCTTGATCCGTCCAGACTCCCAACATCGTCCTAAAGCCGCAGCGGCACTTCGGGCGCTCATGCCACTCCGGCACTCCAAATGGGTCGGACCTCCAGGAAGACATTGTTGTGTAGTAGTATTGTGAAGGCTTGAGGAGGTGATGTGGTATGGAAGACATAGGAGGCCTTTATGTAGGCAGGTTATCTGGTGCAGTGGGCATAGTCCATGGAGAGGAGGTCGTATGAATATTTTCGCTTTTTCAGGATTCCAGTTTAGCAATAAATGTCCCTATGTAGGCTTTTCAGAGCCTGTAGTCTGTATTTCTGAAACAACAAGCAAAGGTGACATGAAAACTCACTGGAAAGGATACATGCCTGTGACGTGAACACTCACTGTAAAGGCTACAGCCTACGCCCCTATTTTGTTGGTTTCTGTAGCGATAGGCCTGGATTATCCTCAGGATTCCAGGGTAGCAATAAATGTCCCTATGAAGGCTTTTCAGATCGTAGCCTTTATGTAGGCAGTTTAGCTGGCATGTGTTGTAATCTGACTGAGCAAAGCTGCCCCGTTTTGTCATATCACTGCGTAAAGCTGGCATGTGTTGTCATCTCACCGAGTAAAGCTGAGCGCTTTTGTCATGTCTCTGGGCAAAGCAGCCCTCTTTTGTCCCGCCATTCGATATAAATAGCACGGTTGAGGTCCCATGAAGTTGTAGCCAGAAAACCCTGTAAATCGAACAAAGAAGTACCTTCTATTTCGTGGTGGAACATACCATGGCGGAAGATGAGGGGCCAGTCGGATATGGGTCACCGAAGGAAGACCTTCCCTTGGAAAGGAGGGAGATGTTCGGTCCACAGTACCGCTTGGTACCAAGCCGGCGTGCGCAACCAGCGTGGCCGAAATGCAGACACAATGAGTACGTGGTCGTGCAGGTCCTGGAAGGGCCGAATGATGGCGGGCGCCGTTTCTTCCGATGCCCACGCTCCGGGGTACAAATTACTAATAGTACATTTTTTATTGCTTATGGACCCTCTATGTTTACTGTCCTTTTTCGCAGATGGCGAAATGCGACTTCTCCCGCTGGATCGACCCTCCTCATGAACGGTATATTGACCGTTATGTGGGTACTTTATGGGACCGAATAATGGACTTGGAGTACCGAATGGAGACTCTCAATGAGGAGAACAATGAGCTCCGCCAACAGATGCAACGCGAGAGGGGAAACGAGGAGGTTGTCAACATAGGAAGCTCGTACGATCCGACATGTTGCTGTGCAAACCCAAGTTGCATATGTGCGTGCCACTACCACGATGGCCAGCCCCGTCCGAGGCGTCCACTTCAGCAGTTCTCCATGTGGGTGCCACGAGGCTCATTTGGCATATAAGCAACCATGTGTATGGTTGTACCGTAGTATGTACGAGGGTCGATCGAAATAATGTGCAATGTTGTTAAGCATGTCATGAATTGATTGTCTTGTGCACGAGCCACAAAAGCATCTCATTTTAACAAACAGCAAATACATGTACTAAATAAGTACATAACCAACTACATTATAGAAAAGTCATGTAACTACTGATCAGGACATGCATTGCATCGTCTAGCTGTGTGCCCCTCCTGACCGCATCGACCACAACGTGCACCCGGTGTTCCAGCTTGTGATTCATCCATGTCATTCCTAATACGTCGGCTCTGTCGCCGACCCTTTCCACCCTTCAACATGTTAACATCCGGAACCCAGGTCCTCGATGCAATGTCCAAAGTGGCGAAGTTTCCCACCACCCTGAACCCTCGGAGCTCCCCACACCAAGCCTGCAGTACCCTCCCCTTAAAGAAGAACTCGGACATGAAGTTCGAAGGATCCATACCCACGGTCCCGCATGCAGCGAGGACATGAGAGCATGGTTTGTGTAACAACTTAAGCTTGTTGCACGTGCAGCTAGGTTCATTTCCATGATCTGCAAGACATACCTCGTGGGTAACAAGTGAACGAGCCGTCCCAAATCCGGCTCTTTCACGGAGTATCACCTCAAAACGATGCTCCCTGTTGCCCATGACCTGCACTGTGTGCAACTGACCCCTTTGTGCCTTCATCTCCATGTAAGCAGTAATTTTTGCCGAATACAGAGCTCCGGGATTGGCCGCATGAAGTGCGGCACTCGCGTGCCTCTCCCTGAAGTACCGGATTGTGCTGTGAAGAACACCTTCCACGATGGCGACAAGGGGCTGAGAACGGAGACCCCTTAGAACCCAATTATACACCTCGGCAAGGTTAGTTGTCATTATTCCGTACCTTGCGCCATCCGTGTCGTGCAACAGCGACCACTTCTCCAACGGTTCCCCCTCGATCCACTGCGCGAAGCACCTGATGTTTCGTGAGCTCCTTCTTCTTGGACCACTTGGGTTAGGCGCATGGATTGGCGGCAAGCATTGTGGTTGTGCCGCCCCAGGAGTGACCGGCTCCTTGCTCCTCTCTTCGACGTTCTTTCTAGTGTGCTCATCC
Source organism: Dendrocalamus latiflorus (assembly GCA_017311315.1). NCBI lineage: Eukaryota > Viridiplantae > Streptophyta > Magnoliopsida > Poales > Poaceae > Dendrocalamus > Dendrocalamus latiflorus. The sequence continues at coordinate 33,345,968 of CM029655.1, read as the reverse complement.
AACAACCTCCACAAAGCATCAAATTTCCTCTGTTGGTTCTGCCTAGCCAGCCTCTTGAATAGCTTCATCAAAGATTGTTTAGGGAATTGCTTGAAAAAGTTTGCCGCTAAGTGACGACTGCACCACCGGTTCCTCATGTCCGGCCAAGGAAAGGGCTCCTCGGGGTCTTCTTGAAGTTTTCTTATTGCCTTGATAATACCGGCGTGGCGATCATGGATTACGCACACACCAGGCCGAGTGGCTACAACCCCAGCCCTCACATGTCTGAGAAACCACAGCCAGCTCTCGTAATTCTCACTCTCCACAAATGCAATGGCCAGCGGTAATATTTGATTGTTACCGTCAACGCCTATGGCCGTCAGGATCTGCCCCTTGTATTTGCCTGTCAAGAAGGTCCCGTCAATTGAGATCACTGGCAGCATGTGTCTGAATGCTTCGATGCTAGCACCAAATGCAAACATTGCTCTCTGCAACACTGCATACCCTGGCGGACTAATGGACGGCTTCTCGTGGAGGGCGATGTACGTGCCCGGGTTCCTTTCCTGCAGGACATTGAGCATACGAGGAAGGTTGTCGTACGCCGCCTCGAAAGTGCCAAAACGTTTTTCCAACGCCTTCTGCTTGGCCCACCACGCCTTCGCGTAGCTAATCTTATACTTGAATTTATTCTCAATAGCTACCACAATATGCGTGGCTGCCATGTCCTTCTTCTGCACTATCTCCCCATACATGACATTGGCAATAAATCCGGACGTCAGGTTACGATGTCTGGACAGGACAGTGTTTAGAATGCAGGAGTGCGGCTCAACCTTGAACACAATCCAATGAGTCTCATACTTAGGTTTATGGGCGTGCACCCGCCAAGGGCAACCAGTCTGCTCGCACGTCACAGTGTACTGCTCCTGGCTTGATTTGACGACGCAAAATGTCCGCTGCATTGAAAGGGCCCAAAGCTTGATGGCATCCTGCAGCGCTTCCTTGTCAGCAAACATAGCATGCAACCGAACCTCTGTCTCATGGTACTCCCATTGTGATTCATGCTCATCATGTGCGGAAAGACCCTTCGCATTAAACCGGTTCCATTCCTGGGGGATAGGAACTTCATCCTCATCGGAACTGTCCTCGTCGTCGTCCTCTACAGCTTCCTCTTCATCCCATGCCCTCTCGTCATCAGAGTCCATCTGCTGCACAATGTACTCATTATACTCTCCTTCATCGACTTGCCCAGTTGGCTCTCTATGGCTTGACGGCTGTAACTCTCCTTCATGTACCGCATCGGCTTCATGACGAGCAACTTCATCATGTCCGCCAACATGCGGCCCGCCCGAGCTACTAGCACCTCCCACAACAACGGCTGTTGCACGAGCTTCCTCAGCTGCTTGTACTGAGCACGGTTGCACAAGCAGCACACACTCGTATCCACGACGCCGGCACCCTAGCACAAAGCCCTTCCATGTGGCAGAGCGCACTAATGTCTTCAACTCCCATCTGATGTCCGTGGGAGACCGGCTCCAAAGCCCTTGCACGACGACGCTGTACACCTCGGGGTTCAACGAAAAACTCCGGGTCAGCCAAAGCTGCACATCTCCCATTCGAGCATTCTCGTCATCCGGAAGTACGAGAGTGACTTGCGGAAAATCGCTCAAATCCACACCATTCGGACCTTCACGAATGGTTCCAGCTCCGTAATACACTCTCAATGTAGTGGACATTGATGATGTTGGCCTGCATATATATTTCAATTTTGCGACATGTCAAATAATATCGCACAATACTAAACTTCCTATACCATACTACAAATTGCATACCAAACATTTTCTACAATAATATTTCCATACTAACACGGTACTAATTATTCTACATCTATAATTTTTATTAACACCAACATTTCATATAAATAATAATGCAAATACAACATAATCCAAAAAAAATACCTGGATCCAAATTGATGGAATAGCTTCTACTCCTCCTTCCTCCCTCACCTCCTCCTCTCCTCTTCTTCTTCCCCTCCTCCTCTCCTTCTCCTCTTCTTCCCCTCCTTCCTTCCTCTCCTTCTCCTCTTCTTCCCCTCCTTCCTCTCTTCTCCCCCTTGTTTCTTTTCCTTCTTCCTCTTCTCTGTGCGCTGAATGTGTTTGCTCAATGAGTGAAAAAGGTGGTTGGTAGTGGGAGCCGGCTGGCAGGCCGCCTTAACCCCCCCTGTGTCGCCCTAGCGTTGGGCGACTGCATTGCAGTCGCCCAACCGTACAGCGACTTATATTAAGTCGCCCAACGTACAGGCGACAGCGCTGATTCGCCCAATGGTTCGCAGATTCCTTAAATGTCGCTCTTCGGGTGGGCGAAATTCTCGAGTCGCTTCCCCATTGGGCGACTCGAGGCTATTTTTGTAAAAAATGAAACCGCGGGTATATTTCTGTATTTCCGAATAAAAAAAAGGTTATCCGTACAAAAATTTCCGAAAATTTCACATAATATTTTTGCCTTAACTGCTAACATTATGTACAAATTCGCCGCTCTAAATCAGTGCGTCGTATAAAAATTATTGGAAGTCAACACACGCGATTGTTGTCCGATACAATAAATAAATTTAAGATAACATTTTGTTGCCCGATTATGATGAAAAATGCTCACAAGATATTAACCTAAACCCCTATCATGACGTACATATTCGCCGCTCTAAATCATTCCCTTCGACATATAAAAAATGGAAGTCAACACATGCAGTTTTTCCTACGCCGTTCGTGTCCATCAACAATTCAATGAGCATTTGTTGCTCGAATGAGATGAAAATTTCACATAAGATTTTTACCTTAACCTCTTACATGGCGTAAAAAATTGCCGCTCTAATTCATTCCGTGCGGCATATAGAAAATAGTGTAAGTAAACATACGCGTTTTTTCTGTGCCGTTCGTCTCCTTCAACCATTTAATAAAGCTTTTTGTTGTCCGATTTAGATGAAAAATTCACATAAGATTCTCACATTGAATGCTAACATCACGTGCGAATTTGCCACTCTAAATCATTCCGTGCGACATTTAAAAATTAATGGAAATAATGCAAGTCAACATACTCGTTTTTTCTATGACGTTCGTATCCATCATCCATTTAATATAGTATTTTGTTGTCCGATTGAGTTGAAAAATTCACATAAGATACTCACCTTACTTAATAACATCACGTGCGAATTCACCGCTCCGAATCAATTCGTGCGGTGTATAAAAATTACTGAAAGTCAACACAGTTTTTCTTATGATCTATTCCACGTTAATGACACATTGAGCAGGAAATCTATTTATGGCAAATAATAATCTTAACACATACATATTTACACGTTACTTCAACAGGATCTACACACATACTTCAAAAGGATCTGGTCGCTTTTCACTTTTATTTCTAAAATCACGTACAAAATCGCCACTCCAAACGCTTATAAAAATTAATAGATGTCAACACTCGCGGTTTTTCACGTGTCATTCGTCTCCATCAACCATTTAAGTAGGTATGTGACTTGATTATGTCGTATTAATTAAAAAATAATTTAGATGTATGGGATATGGCCTTTTATTACTACACATTCTACTATAAATGGTATGTATCCGATAACAATCCTTTTTTTCCATAGCTTTCCGTTTGTGTCTGGATATGTATTCATATGTTATTTTCTTTTGGATTCCTCTTCTCCCAGATCACGGCAATACGCGGCCAAGCCAAACCACAATACGCGGTAATCTAGACATACCCGTTTAGATTTTCACCCAAACTAATATCATGACGTACAAATTTGCCGCTCTAAATCATGCACTGTGACATACCCGTTTTTTCTTAAGCCGTTTGTCTCGACGAACCATTCAACAAGAATTTGTTGCTCGAATGATACGAAAATTTCACATAATATTTTCGCCTTAACTGCTAACATTATGTACAAATTCGCCACTCTAAATCAGTTTGTGTGACGTATCAAAATTATTGGAAGTTAACACACGCGATTGTTGTCCGATTCAATCAATAAATTTAAGATATCAATTTTTTGTCCGATTATGATGAAAAATTCACACAAGATATTAACCGAAACCACTATCATGATGTACAAATTCACCGCTCTAAATCATTCCCTTCGACATATAAAAAAATGGAAGTCAACACATGCAGTTTTAACTACGCCGTTTGTGTCCATCAATAATTCAACGAGCATTTGTTGCTCGAATGAGATGAAAATTTCACATAAGATTTTTACCCTGACCGCTAACATGACGTAAAATTTCACCGCTCTAATTCATTCGGTGTGGCATATATAAAATAATGTATGTAAACATACACGTTTTTTCTGTGCCGTTCGTCTCCTTCAACCATTTAAGATAGCTTTTTGTTATTTGATTGAGATGAAAAATTCACATAAGATTCTAACCTTAAATGCTAACATCACGTGCGAATTCGCCACTCTAAATCATTCCGTGCGACGTCTAAAAATTAAGGGAAATAATGCAAGTCAACATACCCGTTTTTTCTAAGCTGTTCGTATACATCATCAATCTCATAAAGCATTTTGTTGTCTAATTGAGTTGAAAAATTCACATAAGATTATCACCTTACCTACTAACATCTCGTACAAATTCGCCACTCAGAATCATTTCGTGTGGTGTATAACAATTAATGAAAGTTAACACAGTTTTTCTTATGCTGTAAGTAGACCACTTAAAAATTTTTTCTGAGTATAATACTCGATTTGATCACAATGATTCATCATATGTTGCACGTAATGATATTTTGCATGCACCAAAGACTATTAAATTTAATGTACAAGCGAGCATACTTCCAATACTGCCGTACGGATTTGCATACCTACTCCATGTTAATTAATAAATGGCCGATACACATTGAGCAAGAATTTTATTTATGGCAAATAATGATATACACACATACATACTTCCACGTTAGTTAAAAAAGGATCTATATACATACCTATCTCAACGTTCATCAGGAAGCGGGAATCACAAATTGATATAGGAACGCGCATGCACGCACAGCAAGCCGAAGAAATGACGGGATTCAGATCGCTGGATATTTATGGCAATAACAAATCTGGATTGCACTAATTAATATGACGTTTGAATTCTAAGGCAAACACTATGTGCTAATGGATATACCTGTTAATCTCATACCTACTACACACTAGCACATCTCAATACGATCGAATGGAAGATAGGTTAGGTACCTGGACTCCTTGGAGTCCCATTTCACCTTCCTATGTATGTATGTATGTATGTATGTATGTATGTATGTATGTATGTATGTATGTATATATATATATGTATGTATGTATGTATGTATATATATATATATATAGTATAAATAACAGGGGCACCTAGGTGTCTGGACACCTAGTCTCCTTACCTTTAGATTGCTTTTAGATGCGTGCTAGTGTGATTGAGACTTTCCATCCATGATTGATTTAGCATGCCTAATATATTACATACCATACATACCATTGCTCTAGCACGTATCTAAAAGCAATCTAACGGCAGGGAGCCTAGGTGTCTGGGCACCTAGGTGTCCCATTTCAGCGTATGTATGTATGTATGTATATATATATGTATGTATGTATGTATATATGTATGTATATATATATATATGTATGTATATATGTATGTATGTATGTATGTATGTATGTATGTATATATGTGTATATATATGTATGTATATATATATGTATATGTATATGTATATGTATATGTATATACATATATACACACACACACACACACACACACACACACATATATATATATATATATATATATATATATATATATATATATATATATATATATATAGGAAAAATACTTTTTACTCCCGGGTGTAATTACACCCACCTCTAACATACCACATAAATAAATTTGAAATACTCCTTTATCACTTTAGGTATACTCATATACTAATTATAAGATATTCTAATGTGAACCACACGAAAAAATTGCAAGCGAGTCCATAGCTTTTAGCGTATTTTGTAAATACCTTTATATACGTACATAAAAAGGAGTATGTTCAAAAAAATGTACATACCACATCTGAAAAATTGTTCATACCACCTATATAGTCTTAAATACTCGTATACTACACGTACATACTCCCCGTTACGCGAGATACTACCTACGTTGTGAGATACGACATAGGGTGTAATTACACCCGGGAGTAGAAAAGAGGCTTCCTATATATATATATATATATATATATATATATATATATATATATATATATATATATATATATATATATATATATATATATATATATATATATATGGATGTCTTTTTGAATTAATGAATGCTAACGGGTTTGCCTGATATATTATATATCATTGCACCTGCACGTATCTAATTTAAAAGCAATCCAAAGGTAGGAAGCCTTGGTACTTGGATACCATGGTGCCTCATTTCAGTGTCCTATATATATGTATATACATATATATATGCACACACACACACACACACACACATATATATATATATATATATATATATATATATATATATATATATAACGTAGAAATTTTGAAGGAACCTTTATGATCACTGTAGAAATATGTTGTCACCAGAAAATTCTTGACACAACAACACCCTATCCCTACAAAGGATGCAAAGGTCAAGCACATTGTGGACCAAGACATGCCAGCCGATTTAACCAAAATCGGCAAAAAGATGTGAAACTGCCTACGAAGATCGCCTGACTCCGAAGGTGAAAGTCGATTTCTGGGCGAAACATCGATACGAAGCAATATGCGCAGAATTAACTCTTGGATAGGCAAATTTAGGTCCCACTTGTCACTCTAAAAATTGCTAAATTTAGGTGTCACCAAAATCCCAGTGAATTTTCACGTACCAAACGAACAGACCCTCCAATGCTCTCTTCCACCACAATGCAATCGTCCTCGCGATCGATCGATCGATCGAGATATATAACATCTACCTCACTGTAGTTCCCTCGTGTTTCTCCCGTGTGCGTGCTCTCGCACCATTGCAGACAGATATATAGCAGGCATACATACATGTACAGGAGCACATGCACCAGGCCGGGGCATGAAACACGTTAGGGTGTAAGCATCTCCGCAGCCAACGGCCGGGCCCCCTACGAGAATTCCATGCATCCTGTTAGGAAACTGGGCCCATGGCCAAGAGTCCTGGCATATTTGGGCACCTCACCGTAGACTATAAATAGAGAGCTATACCCCCCTCATTATGTACGCATGAAAGAAAAGCAATAAAGAAAGACCGGGAGTTCTCTCTACCTCTCTGTGTGTTCAATCTATTCTCTCTGTGATTCTGTGATTGATTCGTTCTTGTTCTAAGCAGAGAAATCGTTCGGACTGGTCGCCAGCGACGGTTTCTCAACACGTTATCAGCACGACTTCGCTCCGGTGAACGAGGTAATCATCGAAGCACAGATTGAATTTTCTAGATCGCTTTTGAATCTGTATTTTCTTTTCGCGTTCTAGATTGGAATTCTATATTGCAAATCCGCCCTAATTTACCGCGAGCAGACTTGAAGTCGCCGGCACAATGTCGATCGGTAAATTGTGAAACGGGGTAGATGTTGATTGCACTGTAGATTAGATGCAAATCCGCCCTAAATCTACCGCGAGCAGATCTGAAATCGCCGGCACAATGTCGATCGGTGGATTACGAAACGGGGTAGATGTTGATTGCATCGCAGATTGGAAACAAAAAAATTTTGGATGAATTTGCTTGATTCTGAATAATCACTGCACGAGAAATAGAATCTGTAATTATATTCTCTGTTTCAGTTTCAAGCTAGTATCTGCATATCATTGCATGAAAAAAAAACATTGCCGGCCTGAAGCCGATAGTGGGTCACCGGCCAAGCCGCCGGCCACTTGACCGACCACCCAGAAGGCCGGCCGGAGTCCCGCACGGCGCCGCTGCCTGAGCTCGCCTGCATGCGACATGGCCTCCCGCGTCCGTACGCGCGTTGGCCACCGGTTGACCCCCGGCCCGCACGCCAAAGCTGTCGTGGAAGAGATACCGCGCCCCGTGCTCGCCTCCTCGCCGCGCGCTGCTCGAAGCACCGCCCGCCGCCGAGGATTGCCTTGCCCGAAGCGCCTCGCCGCTGGCTAGAGGCCGGCTAGGGAACCCACTGCCAGCCAGCAGCCCGTACCATCGTCTAGGGCCACCCCGACGTCCGGCCGTCACTTCCCGTATGAAGCCGCCGCCGCTCGAATCGGTCGGAGCCCGAAGCCGGCAGCCGCTTCGCCTCCCGCGCGCGCTGGCCGCCGCTTCGCTTCCCGCGCACGCCGGCCGCCACCTCGCCTGGCTTCGTGCGCCGCTCGGTGCCGCCACCGTCTCGGGTTCCCCGCACCGACTCCACACCGAATCCGGCCTGCAGCCGCCCCCGTGCGCCGCCTCACCGGCCACCAGCCCGAAGCTGGCTTTTCCCCGCGCACTCGGACCGGTTCATCCTCCGTTGCGCCCCGCTTGGTGTTGCCGCCGCCGACCGGCACCGGCCGCTCCACCCGCGCCCCGCACGGCGCCAGCACGCGCCGCCGGCCGCTCGCTGGCCCCGCCGGCTTGGCCCGGTTGCCCCGCCCCGCCCGAGCCGTATCTCACGGCCTCGCCACGCCGCCATGCGCCTGTACGCGCCCGGCCGGCCACCTCGCGCCTCCGATCCGCCCGGCCTGCAGCCGCATACCGCCGCCGCCCGTGTGAATAGGGGTAGGGGAAACCCTACCCCTGCCCTCTTTTGATCCGAAGTTTGGGCCAGATGGGCCAGTCGGCGGATTGGGCCGGTTTGGGCTAGAGAAAATAGGCCGGATGGGGAGAAGGCCGGCGCTGAAAAAAAAACGGAAGGGGAAAGGGCTCGGCCGGTGGGGGCGCTGGATGTTTTGCATAAAAGGGCCCCCGATGTCAAAATAATTACCGAAAGGACCTTAAAATTTTAATTTAAGTCCTGAATTCTTGCAACAAAGGCCTCGTAGTTCTGAAAATTACGTATAAGCCCTCAAATTTACGAGTGGGTCCAGAATTTTGCAAAAAAACCCCTCGGTAAATCAGAAAATTGCGCGAATTTTTCTCTGAACTGAAAATTTGCGTAAAAACCCTCTGGAATTGCAGAATTTGCTGAAATTTGATATTTTGGCATAAAAGGGCATCGGGAATCTTAATTTTGCATTATTTTTAGCATTTGAAGCTTATTTATTTATGCCATTACTGTTTTATGTATTTTCTGTATTTATTTACTGTTTTGGTTAATTGTAATTGCTGAAAATTGCTTTTAATCACTGAAATTAGCAGTAAAATATATAGAAAATGCATAGAAAATTCTGAAACATTGCGAGAACCTTTTGTACCATTTATTTACCCGTAGTGAATTATTCCGTGCATGTCTACCAGCAGTAGAATTATACACATTTGGATGACTAGCATCACGAACCGGGAGTTCGAGGAGCTGGCCCAGCATGGCCAAAACTATCTGACGTAGGCATCCGATGTCGAGATTGTGCTTGGAGTCAGGAAGCTCCGCGCGACTATTGGGATTGGTGGACTGAATGACGCCCAACCCAGGCCTAAAGAGAATGATCAGGCGCTTCATTTTCTCAGGCACCACTTCTGCCTCACTCTCAAGAATGAGTACATGGTAGAGAATAGCGCGCTAGCACTCTGGACCGCACCCAAGAATCAGGTTTGAGAGGCTAAAGTACACCATTCTTCCTCAAGCAGAGAGGAGTGGATCAGACCGAGGTTTGCCGACTTTAAGACGGTCGGGGAATACAATTCTGCCTTGCACAGGATTTGTACCCCAATATAGAAAATTGAGATAATCCTTCCACTCAAATGAAGTACAATCCGCACGCAATTATCGTCAAGACGACTATGAGGAATATGCCGAATCGATTGATATGATGCAGGTTGCGGAGGCTCAGGACAATGTTCTCCGCAAAGAACTACGTCACTTAGCCACCTGGGAGCTCCGCTGGCCGTGAAGCCAACGCCGAGAGCTACAAGGTGCGAAAGCCCTTGATAAAGAGAAGGGGAAGGAAGGGTATGGCCGCAGCCCAGAAAGGCAAATCAGATGCTCCACATGAGAATAAGGCTAACAAGCCAAAACAGGATAGCAAAGGGCACATGAAGCCCGCTCTGCATCTGTTGAGGGGGAGCATCCTGAGCAGCTGCCCGCATTGATGGTATTTGAGACCATTACGACAGCAGCACCCTTTTTCGACCTAGAAGCAGCCAATGCCATGATTTCTCTTGAAAGAGGATGTCACCGCCTGAAAAATAACAGAAGAAGTCTAGTGCACAGAATGCATTCAGACTTTAATTGTCATTTATTTTGTGTGGAAGAATATGTTAGAATTTGCACGGATGGTACTTAAGAATTGTTATTTCCTCGTGATGGTTGGATGATATTTGAAGAATTCATTCATTTATTCAGTTTATGATGGCATGATATGTTCTGATATTGGAGTATTTTATTTATGTGTTGATTGCCTTCTCATACATGTTAATAAATACCCTATATTAGAACATGTGTAGAGCCCTATGAAGGAAGTGTGCTTAGCTAGCAGCGGCACAACACATATCATCTTAAGAGAGATTGAGCATTTTCAGTCGATTCGTAAGAGCACTAGCAGCCTTACGACAATCGCCAGAAGCGATGCATGTATAATTGGTTCGGGAAGAGCCACAATGGGCACAACTTTGGTCATTGAAGAAGCCTTATTGTACCCAGAATCGACTAGAACTCTCCTAAGTTTTTAAGAATATTCGCACCAATGGTTTCCACGTTGAGACTAAAGAAGAGTACGGTAAGGAATACCTGCTCATTACGAAGCGCGAAGAGAATGACAAAAGAATATTAGAAAAGCTTCCTTCACTTGAAATTGGGCTATATTATACCACAATTAAAGCGCCTGCAGCGTACACTGTTCTGAAAACAGTGTTTAGAAGCTCTGAACTCTTCTGTCTCTGGCATGATAGATTAGGCCATCCAAGTCTTAGGATGATGAGAAACATAATAAATAACTCACATGGGCATAATATTAATGAAAAGAATTTCCCGAATCATGAAGATTTTGTGTGCCCTGCATGTGCCGCCGGGAAACTAATATCTAGACCCTCCACTCTGAAAGTGAAGGATGAAGTCCCTGCATTCCTGGAACGCATCCAGGGAGACATTTGCGGTCCCATTCAGCCCGTCTCAGGGTCGTTTAAGTATTTCATGGTACTCATTGACGCTTCTTCGAAGTGGTCATATGTGGGTCTATTGTCCACAAGAAACCACGCCTTTGAAAATTTGATCTCGCAGATCATTCACATCAGAAATGTGTTTCCTGATCATCATATCAAGTCCATCAGAATGGACAACGCCGGAGAATTTACTTCGAAGGCATTTGATGATTATTGCATGGCGATGGGAATTGCAGTTGAGCACTCGGTACCGCATGTCCATACCCAGAATGGTTTGGCAGATGCTTTAATTAAAAGAATTATTGCCCGACCCTCTTGCATAATTGAAATCTAGCAGCTACATGTTGGGGACGCGCAGTCCTGCATGCAGCGAATCTCATCAATTTTAGACCTTCGGCCTACAACATCCATTCACCTATGCAACTAGCGCAAGGGTCACCACCGAAATTTTTCCCAACATTAGGGGGAGGAAATCAACCTCTTGATAAAGAATGTCGGGAAATTATGTGGCAAGCCTAGGGAATCCATGCAGATGACCCGTGCACTAGAGAAGTCCAGAAGACATTACATGGCAAGCTACAAAAATTCATGCAGATGACCTGCGCACTAGTGAAGCGAATAGAGAAGTCTAGAAGACAAGAGAAGTCTAGAAGACAAGAGAAGTCCAGAAGACAAGAGAAGTCTAAAAGACAATAGATTTGCAAGCATTAGCAAATCAACTGCCTGATCACTTTAGTGATTTGAAGAGCGTGACTAAGTTGCATGTGCCTGAACGCACTGCACCGGAGAGGGTTGAAATACCAAAGAAAATTGAAGGTATCCCTAATCTCGTCCAGAGGCCTCAGAAAAATAAAAAAGAGGACGAGAACTCCGGTTCCTCGAATCCTTAGTAACCGGGGACGCCTGGTGAAGAAGGATAAGAGGGATTTACCACAGCCGATCATTGAAGTTCCCCAGAATGAGAAGGGGAGCCAGTTGAGACCTGGCACAAGTATGACACCTTCCGAAAAGGGCATACCGGATCTGAATATCCCCATCGGCATGGATGTGTGCGCACACATCGGAGCCGAAAAACTAAAGGGACTTGCCACCGCAATTGAAAGAAGCGATGCGCAAGGTGAAGCTCCAGAAGAAGGAACTCATGAAGAAATAGCTATAAATTATGTGCACACGGGAGAGTCCCTGAATAGGACAACAGCTAATATCGATATCTACTTCGCAAAGAAAATTGCCACCATCATCGATCTTGATCCCGAGCCTGCATCGCTCGCTGAATGTAAGAAAAGATCAGATTGGGAAGATTGGAAGAAGGCAATAGCAACTGAATTGCTATCTCTGAACAAAAGAGAGGTGTTTGGGCCCGTATGCCGCACGCCTCCCCACATACACCCCGTTGGGCACAAGTGGGTATTTGTTCGAAAGAGAAATGAAAGAAATGAAGTAGTGAGATACAAAGCAAGGCTGGTAGCCCAAGGTTTCACTCAACGTCCTGGAGTTGATTATGAAGAAACCTACTCCCCAGTCATGAGTGGAATCACCTTTAGATATTTGATCTCAATGGCAGTAAACTTGAACATGGAAATGAAATTGATGGATGTTGTGACTGCATACCTTTACGGTAACTTGGATTCGGAGATTTACATGAGAGTCCCTGAAGGAATTCCTCTCCCGAACCAAGACAGAGCAAATAGAAATCTGTACAGTGTGAAACTCAGAAAGTCACTGTATGGACTGAAACAATCTGGAAGAATATGGTATAATCGCTTGAGCGACTTTCTCTGCAAGAAAGGCTACACGAACAATGAAGACTGTCCTTGTGTATTTATACGACGATCCCAGAATGGATTCTGTATAATCTCTGTGTATGTAGATGATCTGAATATCATCGGGACAGCCGAAGACATAAAAGAAGCAAGCTCCTACTTGGAGTCAGAATTTGAAATGAAAGATTTGGGCAAGACCAAGTTTTGCTTAGGCCTGCAGCTTGAGCATGTCCCTGAAGGAGTCTTGGTACATCAGTCGACCTACACCCAGAAGGTGCTCGAAAGGTTTGGCTTTGAGAAGGCATTTCGCTCGAAAGTACCGATGATCGGTAGGTCTTTACAGCAAGAAAAAGATCCTTTCCGACCAAGGGAAGAGGGGGAGGAAGTCCTGGGACCGGAATTCCCATACTTGAGTGCAGTGGGAGCACTCATGTATTTAGCAAACTGCACTAGACCGGACATTGCATTTGCCGTGAACCTGTTAGCAAGGTACAGTGCAGAGCCCACCAAAAGGCATTGGCAGGGCATAAAGGACATTTTCGATACCTCCAAGGTAGCAAGGACCTCGGATTGTTTTACAGAAAGAATCAAGATCTGAACTTGATTGGCTATGCAGATGCTGGGTATCTGTCAGACCCGCATACCGCTAAGTCACAAACATGTTATGTATTTCTGTGTGGTGGAACTGTAATTTCATGGAATCGTCTAAGCAAAGGCTTGTAGCTACTTCGACGAACCACTCAGAAATCATATCACTGTATGAAGCCGCACGAGAGTGCGCTTGGCTCCGCCGAATGGTTCACCACATCCAGCAGTCATGTGGGATGAACATTGTGCAAACCCCCACAATTATCCATGAAGATAATGCAGCTTGCGTTGCACAAGTGCAGATGGGCTATGTAAGCATATCAACCCCAAGTTCCTTTATGCTCATGAATTGCAAAGATGGACAAGAAGAGTACTGCACACTAAGACTTGTCCACTAAGTCACTCCTCGCATCTAGCTTTGAAAGGTGTGTGTGAGGGATTGAAATGATGAGGCTTAGAAAAGTGCAGAATTCAGGGGGAGAATTCTCACAAGCCCGCTAATAAATCTTGATCATGAAGATTAAGTACCCAAAAATAAAGTCTTGCAGACCAAATGAATTTGGGTGAATTGTACTCTTTTTCCCTTGACGAGTTTTCCATGAAGTTTCTCGACCAAGGTTTTTAATGAGGCAATTCGTGCGTCGCAACATCACATGTATCATGTACTCTTTCTCCAAATTTTTCCCTCTGGGTTTTTATGGAGTTTTGACGAGGCATGAGCATGTTGGGTGAGTGCCCAAGGGGGAGTGTTAGGAAACTGGGCCCATGGCCAAGAGTCCTGGCATATTTGGGCACCCCACCGTAGACTATAAATAGAGAGCTATACCCCCCTCATTATGTACGCATGAAAGAAAAGCAATAAAGAAAGACCGGGAGTTCTCTCTACCTCTCTGTGTGTTCAATCTATTCTCTCTGTGATTCTGTGATTGATTCGTTCTTGTTCTAAGCAGAGAAATCGTTCGGACTGGTCGCCAGCGACGGTTTCTCAACACATCCATCGGGCCGGCACGAGTAGTTAAGCTGCTGGTCACCTTGGCGGCGCTGATCGAGCCGACACGGGAGCATGCATGCATTTGCGAGGTGCGCGACCCAACACGACACATGCCATGCACGAGCATGATCTACGCATGCGACCATGCGCTGCATGCATTGCACGTCCAGTTGGAGGACTCCAACCCGGCACGGCTTCGAGGGAGGCACACATCATGTCATTTGATGCCATGCGTGCCGCATGTTCCATGCGACTTTGCTTGGGGGCCGGGCCTATCCTCTCAAGAACAGAAAGGGAAGAAAAGAAAAAGTAAAAGGAAAGAAAGTAGACAAGGCAATCTGTAACAACCCGCATTATTAATTAACCTTAAGCAACGAATTACAACGTTAAGCATGATTAATTATGTAATTAAGAATCTAAAAATACGAGGGAATTTAAAATTTTCTACATAGTCGTATAATTGAAATCAACGAACGATAAACGGATACGTTATTACCGTAATTTCATCGACGAGGACGCAAACCAAATTGTAAAGATCAGAGCTAGATATCATATGATTGCACGAGAATTAGAAATTTTCAAGTCAATAAAAATGTTACAATTTGCATTACATAACTAGGACAATATTAATTACAACAAATATACAATTTCATCTCCCAACCAAATAACCATTTCAAACACTAAGTAATCGCAATACAACTGTATTCAGTCAGAAATACATGATTTAATTTACACCAAGTCCATCTCATACATATTCAATTGCATCCGAATTAACAGAGAATATAAATTACATTTAGATAACATTCAGTATCATCTGTACATCGACGTTAAGAGAAAGCTAGATTACATTCCGGCCATTTCATACATTAGAGTGGGTCGTCGAACTGCCACCACACCACTATTATAATTGTGAACAAACCACTTACTGTAAGACCGAAAAAGACCGCACAAAAGAATTAAGCAAAATTAAAGTAAAAGAAAGAAAGCGTTGCCGTCAGAGCCCTAAGGATTAACTTCGGGTGGGGTAATCCGTTCACGGAGATACCTGACCGTCCGGGGGCCAGTCGGCACCTCTCACAACCATAGGCTCATCCCACGGTATTTTATTATTATACAAACCTGTTTTGAGTATAGGGATCAACTAAAGCAAAGCCAAAAATACCATAATCCTATTTTCCAAGCCCAAACCACAATAGAGAGGCACCTGTCAAAACCATGCCCACATATCACAATATCCCCAGATAGCACACGGCCAGAGCCAGTGAGGCCGAGATAGCACCTCCAGCTAGCACACCATCACGGCCAAAACCCCAGCAAGACCTCACGGCCAAAACCACAGCACTGCCAGCCAAATATCCCGCTGCCAATACATCAATAGCCAACCAGAGGAAAGAGCGCAAGAGACAGAGCAAGGCACGGTAAGCATTCCCCCAAACTCCCCAGCCAGTCTCGAGACCAACAGAGAAGCCAGCCACCGAGTGGAGCCCTAAGGCCAGGGAGGCGAAGGCACGGCAAGTCGAAGGAGCAAGGCGACCGTGATGGCGGCAGGAGAACCGCAAGTCAGCGCCCACAAGCCAGCAACCGCAAGCCAGCGACCGCAACCAGCCCCAAACCCTAACTTTCCTCACAATCACCAGTACAGGTAAACCCACAAAATCGCTATCCATATACTACATTCATCCATTATAGCCCACATTG
This sequence comes from Dendrocalamus latiflorus, assembly GCA_017311315.1. Classification (NCBI taxonomy): domain Eukaryota; kingdom Viridiplantae; phylum Streptophyta; class Magnoliopsida; order Poales; family Poaceae; genus Dendrocalamus; species Dendrocalamus latiflorus. The sequence continues at coordinate 33,329,733 of CM029655.1, read as the reverse complement.
AAATAGAAACCATAAGCATCCATCCTCAGTAGAATACATGGAACCATCACACATAGCAACCACCGAAAGTAGGGGAAATAGAGCAAAGGAACAGAAGTTACCGAGAAGGCAAGCCGCCATAGAGCCAGGGAACTCCGCGCACCCGACGGCCAGTCCATGCCCCCCCGGCGCATGGCACGACCTCGAGCCCCGCCGGAGCCACCAATGCCCACCCTCAGGTAGGTTCCCAAAAATCACAATAGACAAATCAAAGTGTAGAACCAAAATGAAATAGTAATAAAATCAACCGTGGATCCGGTTGGATCGGAGGGAGGAGCGCCAGATCCGGGCCATAGGCCACGGATCCGGCCGTAGCCGATCGGGCTAAGGGAGGAGGCGGCGTAGAGGGGAGGCGCGTCGGTGGGGGCGACGCCGGAGGAGGAGGCGCAGAGGGAGTGGACGGCGGAGGCACCGAGTTGGTGCGAAGCCGAGCGGCAAGGCGGGGACGGTGGGGCGACGCAGAGCGGCGCCGCTAGGACTGGCGAGGCGAGGGGAGGGCGCGACGGCAAGGCGGGCGCGCGGCGGCGCGGCAGGGAGAGAGCCGAGGCGGCGTGGAGGAGGTGAACGGCATGGGAGCCGAGAGGGGGAAAAGAAGGAAGAGATGGGGAGGCGTCGGCCGAACCAAGGAAAAAGGGGGAAAGGCAGCCGGGTGAGAAGAAAGAAAAGAAAAAGGAAAGGGAAAAGAAGAACAGGAAAAAGAAAGAAGAAGATAGATTAGGAAAAAAATTAAAAGTTTACAAACTAGATTGGATTAATTTAGAGACGCTCGTAATTGCGCTTCATAAAAATTTAGTATAAAAGGGTTGCCGCAATTAAATAAATTCATATAGGACTAGAATGGTAGCCATATCTTCGCGATAAAAATTCTCCTAGAAACTGCCCGAGCCTTAGTAAAATTATTGATGTTGGTATAATATTCTTAGACTTTTATGCATATAAATAACGCCGGTCAAACAATAACAAGCGTCAATGACCAACTCAAATCAACAAGGAACCCTAGGAGCCGATTATAAGCGAAGTAAGAAACTAGGAAACCCCCCCGCAAGTATAGGTGGTAGGATTCGCTCAATTAATTAGGCCATGTTATCTCCTCAACGCCATAGATTAAGTAATAGAAACCTAGATTATTTCTCAAGTTCTTATAATAAATATAACACTGTCATCAGTGGATTAACACTGGTACGCAGGTGTAGTAAAATTTATGTATGGTCGTTTAAACCACTCCATGGTATATTTAACTACTCAAACAATTTGATTAATAGAATGTAAATTATAGAAATCCACCCCTGATTACTTAGGATCATTAGAACAAAGTTAATTGGGTCTGATGATTTACAAAGATATAGGTCGATTAAGCTTATACGCATATAGATTACATTAAAGTACTATAGTCTAAGACCATTTTGGTTGCAGATTTAAATACCCAGATAAATTGATTACGTCCATCTAAACAGTAGAAAAACCACTAATTAGTATTTACAATGATTAGAATAAATGAATTGCCATCGGTAAAATAAAAACGTGGCGTATACCCATTTAACTCATACACTGCTAGTTAAATCATTCGAGATTATAATTAAAATACCTAATTAACCTAGATAGTGTTAAACCATATAACTGTCTTATTAAATATTCTGGGTTAGGAAAGATAAATCAAATGATACCCATAGGTTGGAATTTGAACATGTGCGACGTATATTATTATAGTATCATTTAGATCATTTTATTGCGCATTTAAATATCTAGTTAAATTTTATTAGTAGATTATAAACTGTAGAAGTTCACTTATAAATACTCGGAATTGTTAGAATAAACTCATAGCCATTAGAAGGTTAAAACTATTTGCAACGATTAGAATAGCATATGCTGATTTAAAATAGTATTCACCAATTTAAAAAGTGCATGTAGAGATAAATATTATACATGGCAATTAAATGGTAGTTAAGCTATAAAAAAATACGCAAATGACTAACGTAGAAATTATGAATCCCATAAGGACGACTGAATATATGGAATTAAGGAATTAAGCATTTGATTAACTAATAACTATTTTCTTTTGGATTGTCATCTAGCTAGGCACGAGTACTAGCATGAGAAAATGTATTTGAATAACTTTAAGACCTAAAATGAATTAGAGAAGTGAATATGTACATACGCACATATAAGGAATCAAATTGGTATAATTGCATACGCGAAGATTGACTAGGATTAATAATAGCAGTTACCATCATACATGATTATTATGAGCCGTTCTATTTATTCACGCCTCTAGTTAATCCCGTGTAATCGGAAAAATTGCTAGGAATTAATAAAATGCTGGGCATACCTAATAAATCAACTATATCTCATGACGGTAGTGCGATGATGTCGAACGACGAGTGGTGTACTGAATTTAACCTCGACCACTGCGGTTGGATTAAATGGAGTGACATCTTACTTTAGGAGCACAAGCACCTCGACACATTGTATTTTATTATGTTCTCGTAAATTAAGTCATAGTCGACGTATTTTAATTGCAGACGACGATCCAAGCTACGAAAGTGACTTCACCTGATCCTACTTGAATCCAAATCTATGGTTGAAATCCAGGCAAGCATTCCTTTGATCAAAGCTTTGGAGTATATTCTGCAAAACAAGTATTTTGGTATTAATCTATTATCACCCTGCATGAAATAAATAAAAGAAGATTTAAATCGAGAAATGGCAAGAGGTAAGAGATAGATGGCAACTGATGGAGCAGTTGGCCACTAAAGTTAAGTAACAAGGTGGGTAGAGGTTGCCAGGGGAGGTAGTGAGTGGGCAAGGGAGGGACCTCTGCATAAGAATAGAATATAAGGGACTACAAACTTCATCCGTATGGACAGACCGTACCAACCGTATCAACCAACGTTCCGTTTTCACGGGCAGTCAGTACTCTAGTGAGGTGTTATATTCTCCACATGAGTGATTTTATTTAGGGCATAGGCCCAAAGACCGGTGAGAGACCGGGGCGTAAGAACCCACAGGCGGGTTACGCTTTAGCGTTATATTACGCTGGCAGGGGGCTGGGGAAAGGTTGAATACCCTACCAGCCAACGGTTATGTCGCTTTCGGTGGGTCTGCGTGGCTCCAGGCTGCCGATTGTGAGTAACTGGGTGGAGATATAATTACTGAACTAGAGATAATTGTACTGTACTCTGGTCTGTGCGCCGCTTCAAAGGAATTGCGGATTAACCCAAGAGCCAACACGATCAGAGTGATGATGGGTAAAGTGATACAAGCTTGTGCAATGCTATCAAAATCATGAATTCATGCCTGTCTCCGGGAAAGGAGAATTACGGAAACTTATGGGGGTTTTTGCTGTTCATGCGTATGTTCAGTAGTCTTCTAAATTAATAAATCAGACTTCTTTCAAAACCAACAAACCTTATTTTCTATAAGTCATGGAAATGACAGGGATGATGAAAAAGAGTGTTACGAATGAACACGAGATTGAAGAGAGGAATTGAGATTCCTACACGTGTAAATGATGGGCATTTTATGCATTTTGTATTATAACGCTTGCTGAGTACGTCTGTACTCACCGTTGCTATTATCTCCCCCTTTGCTTAGGGCATGTCAATTCAGGGGAGGGCTGAGATCAGGAGGAAGCTACCTGGATGAAATGCCACGGACTCGGAATATAGTGCGTACAAGGTGGACACTCCGTGTGGAATTGTTTGAATAGGAAGTAGTAGAATGTTTTATCTAAAGATTGTAATATTTAAACCCTTGAGGCTTTGTAATAAAATTTAGCCCTGCGTGGCGATATTTTTGTAATATCGTGTTTTGTCTCTAATTATTGTTCTGTTGCATCACTCTGATGGCTTATTATTCATTAGAGCGATGTTCTATCGGCTAAAACGAATAATAATCCGTTGACTGGCATTATTACCCCACGGTAAAAATGCGGGTCGTCACAGGTGGTATCAGAGCAATGGTTCGAGGGCCACGCAAATAATTAGAGACTGTTCTGGACTTAAGAATGTTGTTCTTGCTATATGGCAATACATATTCTTTAATATTTCTCATCTGTATGTCATTTCTTATTTGGTCAGCTCTAGGCTTCGGAATTGTTACTTTTAGACCACCCAATATATCAAAAATGGGAGTGGGTAGCGAAATGGGGAATGATGACAATAATAGTTGTGAAGACCTAAATTAGGGTACTAGTTCTTTTCATCGGTAACAGTGTTAATCTATACAAAAAAAATTTCTAGTAGTAGTTAGTCAACCATATAATTTTAATTATGAGCTTAACATTTAATTTCTTTTGCTGCAATTACATGTTCTGAATTTAAATTATTGCATTTTAGTCAATATATGATTGCTACTTTATTGTTTCAACCGTAGCGACATAGGCTCAACTGTAGCGACATAGGACAATTTAGGACAAATATTAGGAGTTATAGTGGTTTTAGAAGTGAACCAAACTCCGGGACCCTTATCTTTTCGCTCTTGCAACTAAATGAATGCATCCGCCATCATAAAAATTTAGTAGAGACAATGAAAGAAAGGAAATATTATAACCATTCATGATGGCAGATGACCCAAAATAAAATTGACTTCTCTCATTTCTGCATATGAGATTTCCCAGACGAGTGGTCTGTGGCGCTCCCGAACGCATAAGTTTCGGGCATACTCAGGAACGAAGTCCTGAGCATACTCAGGGATGAGCCCTGAGCGTGGTTCCAAACGCGAAAGTTTTGGGCGATCCTGAGAGCGAGTTCTCAGGCGTGCCTGGGCGCGGAGATCCAGGTTAGTGTAGGTTGCACTCGGAGGCGAGCTCCGAGCGTGGTTCCAAACGCGAAAGTTTTGGGCGACCTCGAGAGCGAGTTCTCGAGCGTAGCTGGGCACGTAGTCCCAGAGTAGTGTACCAATCTGGTTCTTATTGGCCTTTATGTTTCTTGGGTGTTATTTGCCTATTGTGTATATTGTGATGCGAAGATCAATAGTAGAGGGGAAATAATGCTGCTTTCTACTACTTAAACATAAATAAATTCTCATCTATTTGCATGCTGAACACTAATAAGAAAACCTGAGTCTACAACATAAATAAAATTTTGTTCGTACCTTTTGTAACAAATTGCTGTAGGAAATTTGATAACGTTATGATAAGCAGGTATTTTCAAAAGTATAATTTTCTAAATTTAATTACAACTTAAAAGGATGTGGTTAAGTGTATAATGAATAATCGAATTAAAACAAGTGAAAATCTAGAGCCTGGTCCATAATGTAGGAAAAAAAAGCTCAATTCCTTATTACGTCTAAAAGCCGGTTATATAGAATTACGAGGACTACTAGACTTAGACGAGTTATTACGAGACCGACTATAGGTAATGTATCCACCCCCATCCATTTTCTCTTACGAAGCACGTAACCTAGAGTGGGACATCCTTAAAGCATAATTGAATTAAAATGACACTAACTATTTTGCAACTCCAGACTGGTAGACCGCTTAGTTGTGAAACCTTTATTAAACCAAGTAAGTCTTGGAGCATATGGTCAGACCTAGGGGAGATATCCATACCTACCTACGATTTCCCCATTGTAACTCAGAATGGAATCGTCCCGAAGTTCTAAGCCTACAGCTGTTACGGGATTAATCACCCTATTATCCATGAAAAGTCCTAAAGCATCCATCAAAATATTATTCTCCATGTCTGGTGCATTTCCCCAAATTCATGAATATATGGTTTCAGGAACCTTTGTCATAGTCTCCGCGGAACATAACATTGACCATGAATTTATAAAATGAAATTCTGCAAATGAAAATGTTTCAACATGACATTAGGAATAAGTATTTTCACAAAACCCCTTGCATCATTCTATATAAATATTTCTTGCACCATAGTGTTTAAAGTTTTCGGAAAACTTGTTTCATGCATTCCATGAGGACATATATTATGAATAGGGGGAAATGTCCACACTTTCAATGTCAGTGATTTATCATCAACAGAACCCAAAACCGTATGGCAATACCATGTCCTTGTGTGTAACAAATAAATCTCTAGGCCTACATAATAATCTAGTAAGATCTGTTCACTCCTGAAGAGCTAAACCATGTCTCAAAGGCTAGTATCCCAGACGCAGAGTTTAAGTGCAAAATTTTCCCAACACATAATGCCATTCCTAGAATATCTACCCACTAAATTTATGCCAAATCCACTCTAGTACCCCATAGATATTAATGCAAAACCCATACTGCTAAACTATCAACCATAGCACTTCAGTAGACCAGTTAAAGGAATCAAGGGGGTAGCTAAAGAATTAAGAAGGGAAGGGGGGATAGTTAGAAAAAGGAAAATACTACCCCGTGCACTCTAGAGTAAATCGAACGATTTTCCCTGCCTCAATAGAAGTATAATCCCGATCTTAATGCTACCAAACCACCAATAGAGACGGTAATCGACAACCTTATGTTTGTTTTAAAAATTCAACGTTGAGGTGTGAGAAGTCGACGAGCAATTCAAGCATAGGCGGTGTGTCGACCTAAAGGGGCTTAAATAGGTATATCTCCAATATACGTTTCATGTGGAATCAATAAGAGACCTGCTGCAACCTTCCTAAGCTATTTTCGATTTCGAGGGCGAAATCATTTTAAAGGAGGGAAGTATGTAACAACCCGCATTATTAATTAACCTTAAGCAACGAATTACAACGTTAAGTATGATTAATTATGTAATTAAGAATCTAAAAATACGAGGGAATTTAAAATTTTCTACATAGTCGTATAATTGAAATCAACGAACGATAAACGGATACGTTATTACCGTAATTTCATCGACGAGGACGCAAACCAAATTGTAAAGATCAGAGCTAGATATCATATGATTGCACGACAATTAGAAATTTTCAAGTCAATAAAAATGTTACAATTTGCATTACATAACTAGGACAATATTAATTACAACAAATATACAATTTCATCTCCCAACCAAATAACCATTTCAAAGACTAAGTAATCGCAATACAACTGTATTCAGTCAGAAATACATGATTTAATTTACACCAAGTCCATCTCATACATATTCAATTCCATCCGAATTAACAGAGAATATAAATTACATTTAGATAACATTCAGTATCATCTGTACATCGATGTTAAGAGAAAGCTAGATTACATTTCGGCCATTTCATACATTAGAGTGAGTCGTCGAACTGCCACCACACCACTATTATAATTGTGAACAAACCACTAACTGTAAGACCGAAAAAGACCGAACAAAAGAATTAAGAAAAAATAAAGTAAAAGAAAGAAAGTGTTGCCGTCAGAGCCCTAAGGATTAACTTCGGGCGGGGTAATCCGTTCACGGAGATACCTGACCGTCCGGGGGCCAGTCGGCACCTCTCACAACCATAGGCTCATCCCACGGTATTTTATTATTATACAAACCTGTTTTGAGTATAGGGATCAACTAAAGCAAAGCCAAAAATACCATAATCCTATTTTCCAAGCCCAAACCACAACAGAGAGGCACCTGTCAAAACCATGCCCACATATCACAATACCCCCCAGATAGCACACGGCCAGAGCCAGTGAGGCCGAGATAGCACCTCCAGCCAGCACACCATCACGGCCAAAACCCTAGCAAGACCTCACGGCCAAAACCACAGCACTGCCAGCCAAATATCCCGCTGCCAATACATCAATAGCCAACCAGAGGAAAGAGCGCAAGAGACAGAGCAAGGCACGGTAAGCATTCCCCCAAACTCCCCAGCCAGTCTCAAGACCAACAGAGAAGCCAACCACCGAGTGGAGCCCTAAGGCCAGGGAGGCGAAGGCACGGCAAGTCGAAGGAGCAAGGCGACCGTGACGGCGGCAGGAGAACCGCAAGTCAGCGCCCACAAGCCAGCAACCGCAAGCCAGCGACCGCAACCAGCCCCAAACCCTAACTTTCCTCACAATCACCAGTACAGGTAAACCCACAAAATCGCTATCCATATACTACATTCATCCATTATAGCCCACATTGAAATAGAAACCATAAGCATCCATCCTCAGTAGAATACATGGAACCATCACACAGAGTAACCACCGAAAGTAGGGGAAATAGAGCAAAGGAACAGAAGTTACCGAGAAGGCAAGCCGCCATAGAGCCAGGGAACTCCGCGCACCCGACGGCCAGTCCATGCTCCCCCGGCGCATGGCACGACCTCGAGCCCCACCGGAGCCACCAATGCCCACCCTCAGGTAGGTTCCCAAAAATCACAATAGACAAATCAAAGTGTAGAACCAAAATGAAATAGTAATAAAATCAACCGTGGATCCGGTTGGATCGGAGGGAGGAGCGCCAGATCCGGGCCATAGGCCACGGATCCGGCCGTAGCCGATCGGGCTAAGGGAGGAGGCGGCGTAGAGGGGAGGCGCGTCGGTGGGGGCGACGCCGGAGGTGGAGGCGCAGAGGGAGTGGACGGCGGAGGCACCGAGTTGGTGCGAAGCCGAGCGGCAAGGCGGGGATGGTGGGGCGACGCAGAGCGGCGCCGCTAGGACCGGCGACGCGAGGAGAGGGCGCGACGGCAAGGCGGGCGCGCGGCGGCGCGGCAGGGAGAGAGCCGACGCGGCGTGGAGGAGGTGAACGGCATGGGAGCCGAGAGGGGGAAAAGAAGGAAGAGATGGGGAGGCGTCGGCCGAACCAAGGAAAAAGGGGGAAAGGCAGCCGGGTGAGAAGAAAGAAAAGAAAAAGAAAAGGGAAAAGAAGAACAGGAAAAAGAAAGAAGAAGATAGATTAGGAAAAAAAATTAAAAGTTTACAAACTAGATTGGATTAATTTAGAGACGCTCGTAATTGCGCTTCATAAAAATTTAGTATAAAAGAGTTGCCGCAATTAAATAAATTCATATAGGACTAGAATGGTAGCCATATCTTCGCGATAAAAATTCTCCTAGAAACTGCCCGAGCCTTAGTAAAATTATTGATGTTGGTATAATATTCTTAGACTTTTATGCATATAAATAACGCCGGTCAAACAATAACAAGCGTCAATGACCAACTCAAATCAACAAGGAACCCCCGGAGCCGATTATAAGCGAAGTAAGAAACTAGGAAACCCCCCCGCAAGTATAGGTGGTAGGATTCGCTCAATTAATTAGGCCATGTTATCTCCTCAACGCCATAGATTAAGTAATAGAAACCTAGATTATTTCTCAAGTTCTTATAATAAATATAACACTGTCATCAGTGGATTAACACTGGTACGCAGGTGTAGTAAAATTTGTGTATGGTCGTTTAAACCATTCCATGGTATATTTAACTACTCAAACAATTTGATTAATAGAATGTAAATTATAGAAATCCACCATGATTACTTAGGATCATTAGAACAAAGTTAATTGGGTCTGATGATTTACAAAGATATAGGTCGATTAAGCTTATACGCATATAGATTAAATTAAAGTACTATAGTCTAAGACCAGTTTGGTTGCAGATTTAAATACCCAGATAAATTGATTACGTCCATCTAAACAATAGAAAAACTACTAATTAGTATTTACAATGATTAGAATAAATGAATTGCCATCGGTAAAATAAAAACGTGGCGTATACCCATTTAACTCATACACTGCTAGTTAAATCATTCGAGATTATAATTAAAATACCTAATTAACCTAGATAGTGTTAAACCATATAACTGTCTTATTAAATATTCTGGGTTAGGAAAGATAAATCAAATGATACCCATAGGTTGGAATTTGTACATGTGCGACGTATATTATTATAGTATCATTTAGATCATTTTATTGCGCATTTAAATATCTAGTTAAATTTTATTAGTAGATTATAAACTGTAGAAGTTCACTTATAAATACTCGGAATTGTTAGAATAAACTCACAGCCATTAGAAGGTTAAAACTATTTGCAACGATTAGAATAGCATATGCTGATTTAAAATAGTATTCACCAATTTAAAAAGTGCATGTAGTGATTAATATTATACATGGAAATTAAATGGTAGTTAAGCTATAAAAAATACGCAAATGACTAACGTAGAAATTATGAATCCCATAAGGACGACTGAATATATGGAATTAAGGAATTAAGTATTTGATTAACTAATAACTATTTTCTTTTGGATTGTCATCTAGCTAGGCACGAGTACTAGCATGAGAAAATGTATTTGAATAACTTTAAGACCTAAAATGAATTAGAGAAGTGAATATGTACATACGCACATATAAGGAATCAAATTGGTATAATTGCATACGCGAAGATTGACTAGGATTAATAATAGCAGTTACCATCATACATGATTATTATGAGCCATTCTATTTATTCACGCCTCTAGTTAATCCCGTGTAATCGGAAAAATTGCTAGGAATTAATAAAATGCCGGGCATACCTAATAAATCAACTATATCTCATGACGGTAGTGCGATGATGTCGAACGACGAGTAGTGTACTGAATTTAACCTCGACCACTGCGATTGGATTAAATGGAGTGACGTCTTACTTTAGGAGCACAAGCACCTCGACACATTGTATTTTATTATGTTCTCGTAAATTAAGTCATAGTCGACGTATTTTAATTGCAGACGACGATCCAAGCTACGAAAGTGACTTCACCTGATCCTACTTGAATCCAAATCTATGGTTGAAATCCAGGCAAGCATTCCTTTGATCAAAGCTTTGGAGTATATTCCGCAAAACAAGTATTTTGGTATTAATCTATTATCACCCTGCATGAAATAAATAAAAGAAGATTTAAATCGAGAAATGGCAAGAGGTAAGAGATAGATGGCAACTGATGGAGCAGTTGGCCACTAAAGTTAAGTAACAAGGTGGGCAGAGGTTGCCAGGGGAGGTAGTGAGTGGGCAAGGGAGGGACCTCTGCATAAGAATAGAATATAAGGGACTACAAACTTCATCCGTATGGACGGACCGTACCAACCGTATCAACCAACGTTCCGTTTTCACGGGCAGTCGGTACTCTAGTGAGGTGTTATATTCTCCACATGAGTGATTTTATTTAGGGCATAGGCCCAAAGACCGGTGAGAGACCGGGGCGTAAGAACCCACAGGCGGGTTACGCTTTAGCGTTATATTACGCTGGCAGGGGGCTGGGGAAAGGTTGAATACCCTACCAGCCAACGGTTATGTCGCTTTCGGTGGGTCTGCGTGGCTCCAGGCTGCCGATTGTGAGTAACTGGGTGGAGATATAATTACTGAACTAGAGATAATTGTACTGTACTCTGGTCTGGGCGCCGCTTCAAAGGAATTGCGGATTAACCCAAGAGCCAACACGATCAGAGTGATGATGGGTAAAGTGATACAAGCTTGCGCAATGCTATCAAAATCATGAATTCATGCCTGTCTCCGGGAAAGGAGAATTACGGAAACTTATGGGGGTTTTTGCTGTTCATGCGTATGTTCAGTAGTTTTCTAAATTAATAAATCAGACTTCTTTCAAAACCAACAAACCTTATTTTCTATAAGTCATGGAAATGACAAGGATGATGAAAAAGAGTATTAAGAATGAACACGAGACTGAAGAGAGGAATTGAGATTCCTACACGTGTAAATGATGGGCATTTTATGCAGTTTGTATTATAACGCTTGCTGAGTACGTCTGTACTCACCATTGCTATTATCTCCCCCTTTGCTTAGGGCATGTCAATTTAGGGGAGGGCTGAGATCAGGAGGAAGCTACCTGGATGAAATGCCACGGACTCGGAATATAGTGGGTACAAGGTGGACACTCCGTGTGGAATTGTTTGAATAGGAAGTAGTAGAATGTTTTATCTAAAGATTGTAATATTTAAACCCTTGAGGCTTTGTAATAAATTTTAGCCCTGCGTGGCGATATTTTTGTAATATCGTGTTTTGTCTCTAATTATTGTTCTGTTGCATCACTCTGATGGCTTATTATTCGTTAGAGCGATGTTCTATCGGCTAAAACGAATAATAATCCGTTGACTGGCATTATTACCCCATGGTAAAAATGCGGGTCGTCACGCAATCTCTCCCATCCGGTGTATAGGAGATAAGGAGTACAAACACTAGCCTGAGTTATTTGTCGGCTCTTTGTAAAGTGTGTTCTTTTTTAGTTTATGATTTATGATTTCTCAAGAATAAATAAACAAGATAGTTTGTACACTACTATTTCGAAGCGGTTTATCGGGATAGTTTTTTCAAAGCGGTTAATCGACTTATCGGTATTCAGTTCGTTCACGCAAACGCTTGTACTAGGGTTAAAAACTATCAGCCGTAATTATAAACTATAAGTTGCAACCGAAAAGAATGCAACTCATATATTGAGTTTCAGCTTAAAGGCACCGCAAGTTGCTTGAATCATTCGAAAGGGGTGTGACCTCTTATGTACTATCAAAAAGAAACTTAAGCCTCATCTTGGCAATAAATTAAATTGATGCTCGACTCTCTTAATTTGCAGTACGTCAGCTGTGCTATCCCAGCCCTAAAAACAAAACAGATTTGATGAGCTATACTAGTTAGGTGTGAAGCAAAAGCAAGGGTCGATTCTTTCTGTCGAAGAGGGAGATGTCTGTTCTTTTTGCTTAAGTCTTATAGTTTTTACCTGTGGCTTATGATTTTTGAGCTATTTGTGCGAGAGATTATTTACATGTAGTTTTTACCGATATAAATATAATTGGTATAGTATATACTATAATTAACTAGTAGACCTTATCTTAAAAAGATACTTTATTTAAAAAATTAGTTATTGTAAAAAAAATCAAAAACAGAAGCCATAATAAAAAAAGAACAGGACCATATATCCGAAGAAGCATCCCTTTTGGAGGTGAGAAAACATTTCAAGCAAGCTAGCATGCATGCATATTCGTCAAAAAGGTGTTCTCACATGCTTACAAGATGGCATTCAGGCGTTCGATTGAAGGACAGTTGAAATGACATAAATGTTTCGCGAATGTGGGTTGAGAAATCAGTACGGCAATTAATTTGGTGTGAGTCCAGAGTATGTTCTCTATGATGGGTATGTCAAAATGCATGCATGGAAACTACCAGGGGCGGGGGGGGGGGCGGGCAGGGGCCTGGCCCCCAATGGCCCACCAGTCACCAGACCCCCCACAGCGACTTGGCATATATCTGGCAACAGGCAACAGGACAGGATGTGAATAATTGATGACATCTTGTAAACCTAACAAGTTTAAGTATGTGAAATTTGTTAGTAGTATATTTTGCAAACTTATGATCTGCCTTCTTGTGTGCATAAATCTAAACCTAGCTTCGCCGTTTCTTTTCTGATCCCGAATATTCCACAAGTGCATGTCCACACGGTGCAGTCTCATCTAAAAATCAACAAAGTAGCAAGCCCTTGTTTAATTGATTCCAAACAAAACAATGAAAAAAGTACATTTGGAGTCAGGTCATATAATTGAACAGAAGAAACTCTGCCAATTTCTTCTTTTTAGCGGCGTTCAGTGCGCGGAGACACGTCATTTGCTTAGCAGCAAGAATCGCTTACTACTACTACCACCACCATAATTTAGATACTCTAATTATCATTTATTCATTTCTCGGTTCATTTTGTTCTGGTCCAGCCGAAGACAAGTTGGCAGATTCGCTAAAATTTTGAAGACATCGGGGCTGTAAATTATTGAATTTTTTAAAATAATATATTTTTATTCTAAACTACAGTAATATACCTACTTTTTTTTATTTTACAGTAATAGTCATCTGTCACTCTACGCAACCGTTGGGCGACACGTGGCTAAGTTGTCCCACGGTTAGGCGACCAGATTGCTAAGATTAGTCATAACTCTTCCAGTATCAACAGCGACCACTGAGAGAGTCTTTTCAGCCATGAAACTTGCCAAGACACGTACTAGGACTAAAATGGGAGATGACTTTTTGCGAAGCTACATGATAGTTTATATTGAAAAGGAATTGGCAGCCAAGATTAGTTCCAATAATATTATCAAATCTTATGATCTAGTTGGTAATCGTCGTGCTAAATTCAAGTTAGTGGAGATGTAACAAATTCAAGTTTGTGGAGATGTAATGAAAGTACCTTTCTTTTGTGTTACTAGACGTATGCTACATTATTTTGCCATATGTGTTATGATTGAATTTATATGACAATATATATGCGTATGTTTAATTATATATGTGTATGTTTAATTTTGCCGACACACGGCGCCCAGGGCCCATGACGCCGACGCCTTGACGGGTCGGCCCCCCTTTGTCTGGATCCTGGCTCCGCCCCTGGAAACTACATTTACAAAAATTGTAATATATGGATCGTATTGACAAAAATATCGCTTATGCCGTCTGGTGGATGGGCGGCAGCACCTATGATGCGACATGCGGTGCGGCTACACTAATTTTTTTTGTTTAGTGTTAGTTTGAATTTTTAAATACATCAAATGAGCTCCAAAAATTATAAAAATTTATGTACAACCTCCCGACAAAACGTACTTCGTAGTAATTTTTGGGTAGTTTTATCCGTTGCGAATTTTGCTCAAAAATTCATAAAATATCCATAATTTTACGAGATTTTACATGTAGCAAACGAGCTCCAAATATTACGAAATTTTATGTGAAGCCTCCCGGTATAGTCATAGTTATTGTGTTGAGAATTTTATGTGGTTCAAATTTATGACATTCATTCAGATTAACTTAATCATGAATTTACAAATATTTCACATTTTTTACAATTTTATACATACGAAACATCGTGATGCAAGTGCGTTGAACCACATAAAATTCATAAAATATTCATAAATTTATAATTAAGTTAAGTCAAATAAATATCATAAATTCAGATCACATAAAAATCCCAAAACATTACACAATAACTATGAATGTACCAGGAGACTTCACATAAAATTTCGTAATTTTTGGAGCTCGTTTGCTATATGTAAAAAGTAGTAAAAATATTAAAATTTTATGAATTTTTTTGCAACATTTACAAGAGATAAAATTACCCAAAAATTACACTACGAGGTACGTTGTATCATGAGGCTATACATAACTTTTGTAATTTTTAGAGCTATTTGATGTATTTACAAATTCAAACAAACACTAAATGAAAAGAAATTAGGACAGGTAATTAAATCGGCTAATTAGCTGGCTTAATTACCTGCCACACCTTCACCAGACGGCAAGCAAACCTGCCATCTACCCACTGGGCGATAGGCTGCCTACCATCTAGTAAGGGAGCGGCAAGCACCTACCGCTGCGCGACAGCACCGCGTGTCGCCTCGTGGGCACTGCCACCCGCCCACCAGACGGCATAAGCGACATTTTTATCAATACGATATACATACCGCTATTTTTGTAAATGCGGTACAAAACAATGCCAAATATGGCTTTAATTCCAATAGTTCATCCCACTATGTAAAGGCCAATGCGGAACATGACATGAAAAATTAAGTAAAAATGAACTAGAATACAACAACAACAAGCCTTTGTCCCAAACAAGTTAGGGTAGACTTGAAATGAA
Source organism: Dendrocalamus latiflorus (assembly GCA_017311315.1). NCBI lineage: Eukaryota > Viridiplantae > Streptophyta > Magnoliopsida > Poales > Poaceae > Dendrocalamus > Dendrocalamus latiflorus. The sequence continues at coordinate 33,314,257 of CM029655.1, read as the reverse complement.
ATCTCCTCAAGGTCAAAGAAACGAGAGACTTGTAATAAAACCTACAAGGCAAAAATCCTAAGTCTGCATCCTGCCATCTGAGTAGAGAGCCTAAAACACCATCCCTAAACCTTTTTCTTATGTCATGTTAGATCGCTAACTTCCATACACTCCTATCCAAAGCTAATTCTTTAGATACATTTCAATCCCTCAAGTCTCTTTTAACTGCTTGCTCTCACATCAGTCTTGGTCGACCTCTGCTTTTTCTTGCGTTTTTGGTACATCTTAAAATTCCACAACGTATCGATGCCTAAGGAGGCATTCGTTGGAGATGTCTAAACCATCTCAAGCGATATTGAACAAACTTCTCTTCAATTGGTGCTACCCCTACCCTATCACATATATCATTATTGCGGATTCGATCCCGCCTTTTGTGATCAAAGATCTACCACAGCATCCTTATCTCTACTGCACTCATCTTTTATATATGTTATCTTTTAATCGCCTAGCATTCCGCTCCACAAAACATCGTAGGTCTGATCGCTATCCTATAGAATTTAACTTTTAACTTTTGAGATATTTTTTTATTACACTGGATACCCGATACTTGCTACCATTTCATCCACCCTGCTCTTATCATGTGGCTCACATCGTCATGAATCTCATCTCCCACTGTAGCATCGATCCCAAATAGCGAAAAGTGTCATTCCTAGGCATTACTTGTCCATCTAGATTAATACCTCCATCATCTGCTCTAGCACCACTGAAATCACATCTCATATACTCAGGTTTAGTTTTACTAAATCTAAAACCCTTCAATTCTAAGATCTTCCACCACAACTCTAGATTCCTATCGACACATATCCTACTCTCATCGACTAGCACTAAATCATCAATGAAAAGCATACACCAAGACATATCTCCTTGTATGTCCCACGTGACCTCATCCATCATTAGGGAAAAAATATATGGGCACAATGCTAACCCACTGTATAGTCCTATCTTAATAGGGAAGTCATTAGTATCACTACCACATGTTGTGACGCTAGTCACAACATCTTTGTACGTATCCTTGATTAAGGTAACATATTTTGTTGGGACTTTTTTCTTTAGAGTACCTACCACATGACATTTGTTGACACTTTGTCATAGGCATTTTTCAAGTCAATAAATACCATGTGAAGACCCTTCTTTTGCTCCATATACCTCTCCATCAACTATCGTGTCAAGAAAATCGCCTCCGTGATTGACCTCCCAGCCATAAAACCAAATTAGTTTGTCATCACGCTCGTCACTTTTCTTAAATAGTGCTCAATCACTCACTCTCAAAGCTTCATTATGTGGCTCATAAGCTTAATTTCTCTATAATTAGTACAACTTTGAATGTTTTCTTTATTTTTGAAAATTGGTACTAACATGCTCCTTCGTCACTAGTTAGGCATTTTGTTCGACATAAAAATGATATTAAATAAATTAGTTAGCTAAACGATCGCCACTTCTCTAAGACATTTTCACATCTCGATAGGAATATTATCAGGTCCCAACGTCTTACCCACTTTCATCCTTTTTAAGAGATCTCTTACTTTCGATTCCTGAATTCTTCAAATAAATTGCCTATCGGTGTTGTCAAAAGCATCATCCAATTCAATCATACTATCCTCATTGTCTTGATTGAACAACTCGTCGATAGCTCATTGAAGTAATCTATCCATCTATACTTGATCTCATCATCTTTCATCAAAAGTCTATTAGTGTTATCTTTGATGCATTTAAGTTGGTTGAAATCTCTTATCTTCTTTTCTTGAAGTTTAGCCATCTTATAGATATCCTTCTCGCCCTCCTTTGTACTTAGCTTTTGATAAATTTCCTCATAGGTCTTGCCCTGTGTCTCATTCATCGCTTTCTATACATTCTTCTTTTTTTTGCTGCTTTGTACTTTTGTATGTTGTCTTCACTCCTATCTCATTAAGCATATGCTTGTAACATGTCTTTTCCTCGATAGCCTTTTGCACTTCCTCGTTCTACCACCAAGTATATTTAGGTTTGCATCTTGCCTCTCGGGTCACTCCAAGTACCTCCATAGCCACTTTTCTAATACGAGTTTTCATCTCTATCCATATACTATTTGCTTCTCCCACGTTCTATGTCCATTCTGCGATCATTATCTCATTAAACGCCTATGAGGCATCCCCTTTGAATTTCCACCACTTCGTTCTCGTGGCTTTGGCGACCTTAGCCTGTCAAAGCCGTTTCCTAAAACGAAAAATCAGAGACTATAAACTTATATTGCTGGACAACACACTCTCCAACTATAACCTTATAATCTATGCAAGCTCGTTTGTCCTCCCTCCTGACAAGAACAAAATTAATTTGGTTAGAATGATGACCGCTACTAAAGGTAACTAAATGGGACTGTCTCTTTCGAAAAAAGGTATTAGCTAACATGAGATCATAGACTACGGTAAAGTTCAAGATATCTTCTCCTTGTTAGTTCCTATTATCATAACCAAAACCCCCATGCACCATTTGAAACCCGCACTAGTTGTACCAAAATAACCATTGAAATCGCCTTATAAGAAAATCTTTTCACTATTAGACTCATTTCTAACCATGTTATCTAGATCTTCCCATATTTGTCTCTTAGCGGTCTCATCCAAACCTACTTATCGAGCATATATGCTAACAACATTCAAAACCAAGTCACCAAGAATTAGCTTGACTAGGATAATCCTATTTCCCTATCTCCTTACGTCGGCAACTCCGCTCTTAAAATGTTTATTGATTAAGATGTCCACTCCATTCCTATTTCATTCTGTTCTAGTATACCACAACTTGAAACTAGTATGCTCCACACCTTTTTCGCCTTTTGACTCGTCCATTTAGTCTCTTGAATGCACAAGACATTTACACGTCTCATAATCGTTGTATCAACTTACTCTTTTAACTTACCTGTTAAGGACTACATTCCAACTATCTAGACAGATCATACTCTCCTCGGCTGGCTTTCTTGCCCCTCGCACTTGTGGAGTAAAGTGTGAAGACCCTTACATATTTTCTATTACATCTAGGCGCTGAGGTAGCGCGCCTCTAGAAATAGAACTTTGACCCAAAATAGAACTTTGGCTGAATTCTGCGTCACTAAAAATGAACTAGAATAAAATAGTAAAATCTACAGCTGAATTGTGCTTATATTTTGAACTTTGGCCGCCTGATTCCTATCCTCAGATTTATCCTATTTTTAATCGAAATAATATATGTATCATTCTTTGTCCACTTCCGTACTTATATATATCTTCAAGCACTTGTAGAATTTTTCTATGAATAAACATTTTACAACTATGGTTGGCATTGCAAATGAATATTGCCACGCCATGGGCGGAACTTTTTTTTTTACGAGGAAGGAAGTAGAAGTGTATTGACGGTTTGCACCTAACCGCAATGAATTTTATCACCCAAATTTTACTTATAAATTAGTTTCTCCAGTAGTTAATTATTAATATATTTATATGCAGTAGGGGCCTTGTCTACATTTTTGTTTGAAAAATAGTTGTAGTCCATTGCAACATATAGTTTGTCAAAAACATATGGGGAAGCTGAAGAACACCTCCAATTGTCATTCTGAGTATGAAAACTCCCCGTACAAGTTATATTTTGTGAGCTTGTTTGGAATGCAGGAAATAAAAAAAAGGAATTGAAAAAACTCTGGAAATGGGTAGGAATGTAAGTGTAAAACATATGAATGCAAAATGTAGGAAAAACACAGGAATATGGTGTTTGGATCAATCGCAGGAATACACAGGAAACTTTAAAAATCAATATATGTTTAAGTGAGAGAGAGAGATGGAGAGGAAGATTGTATTGGGACTTTCAAAGGAAAATTTCCCATGATCTCTCACCTCTTTTTTCTTTTGCTCCAAAAGCATAGGAATGAGGTAATCCATCACTCCAAACATCCATTTCCACCAAAATTCCTTTGAAATGTAATTCGTTTATTTTTCGTCCATTTTTCCTTTGATGCAGACAAGGCCTACGTCTCCAAAAGTTTCCCCGTTTACAGGCTCCGCTCTGTCGTTACTTTTTCTATCAATCATAATGTAAAACACCAAAATAACAATAGAATGATAGTGGTTGACATACATTTCTATCGTATAATATGTCTATCCCGAGATAATGTGCTCGATGTTGCAGAAAGGGATGACGAAACTGAGGAAATTTGGACAACAGTTGGACCCTAAAATACCCAAAATTCCGTTTTTGGCCCCCTGTACAAAAAAATTCCACTTTTGGACCCCTTCCCACCGCGGGATCACCCCAGGCCGCCACGTGGCCCGGTCGTGCGGTCGGGGACCGCACGACCGGCCTGCGCCGCTCCCCACCGCGCGAGTCGCCTCCCGACCGCGCGACCCGCTTCGCGACCGCGCGTCCCTGCCTCCTGAGCGCGCGAACGCTGTGCCGACCGCGTAACCCCGGCCGCGCGTGATGACGCTGCGACCGCGCGATTCCCGCTCCGTCAAATCCATGCGCCGAAAGATTCACGGGTTTCGCTTCTTTGCATGCAGCTCTTACACGCGTCAGTAGTATATGATATGGCCCCCTAAATTTTGCTGAATGCGTGAACAGCGTTCGCAATAAAATGGCTTTGGAGCTCGCTTGGTGAGCAGATGCATGCGGTGAAGGATTCTGGTTCGCAGTGGAAGCAAAGACAGAGCGAGAGAGGGAGTGAAGGGAGGAAAAGAAAGAGTGGAAACTCAGATTTTTAAGTTGGTTTTGTTTGGAGTTAGCAGATTTTGCAAATACAAAAGTTGTAGATCGTCTTCTGAGCTTCAAGAAGAGGTAATTTTTGGCCCCGTGCAAGTATTTTCTGTGAATGTCATTAGACCGTAATTAGGCAAACCGTATGTCGTTAATGTTCTTATAAGCCAGTACGGTGTTTATGTTGTAGGTAAAAATGATGCATGATGTATTGTAGTGTAGAAAATGTCGTATTTATTTGTTGAAGTTACGTAGTGTAATGTAATTATTTTTTGATGAACGCACAATTTTTGGTGAAGAAAAGTGAGGAGCGAAAGCCGGAAGAGTTGTGTTGTTTTCGTTTGGAATCAGCGATTTGGCAAGTACAAAAGTTGTAGATCGTCTCGTGAGCATCAACAAGAGGTAAGTTTTATGCCCGTGCAACTATAATTTTATGTATGTCATTAGGCTTTAATTAAGGAAACCATCTTGTGTTACTGTTATTTTATGTCAATCTTTTGTACACTATGTATGTATAGCAAATCTTGCATATGTTAGGCATGATGTATTGTAGTGTATATAGTGTATAATTAAGGAAAATATGAAGTTGTAGTGTGTCGACGTTGAGAAAATACATATTTATGTTAGAGCAATTGTAGGTGATAACAATAGTACTAGGATTAGAAGCATATGATTAGTACGCTTAGGGAAGAACTACATACAGTGCGGTAGGTGGTAAAAGTAAATTAGAAATAAATTTGGTAGATTACAATTAAAATATACTAGCAGTAATAGAAACTTATAGTGGAGGTACGTAAAGACTATATTAAGTTAAAGTTAGAAAAGATTGTAGTGTAAATAATGTGTCGGTGTTGAAAAAGTAAATATTTATGTTGGAGCATTTGTAGGTGGTAAATTTGTAGTAGTTACATTAGAGACAATTTGTATAATTAGTATGCTTAGTGAATGACCGTAGTATGAAGGTCATTTGATGGACAAAAATGATATGTATATTTAATTTGATGTATGGTACAATTAGTAAGTGAAATAGTTACAAATAAATCGTAGATTTAGAAATACAAAACATATAATAATCGAAACTGTTAATTACATGATACGATTGTTACATGTTGTGTACTAAAATGGTTGATTATGCACTGATGTTAGGTACGCAATGGCTGGCATTGAACAATTGATGGTGTTTTATGGGAGTGGTCTCGTACGTGATGGGCCGTATGGGGCGGACCTGTCAAATTGCGAGCGGACCGTGATCCGGGCACCCGGTCTGAGCGCCATGAGCTTGTCTGAGCTACGGAGGTATGTCCGTTCAGCGTTCGATCGACAGACCGCAAGGAAGAAGTTACGGATCGAGGCAGTCTATGCCTCAATGGTGGATGACGGAAGGGGGAGCATATGGCAACTTCTGAAGGTGACCAATGACGCCTCATGGGCGAACTACATGGAGGTCGTGCGCAACCCTGATGCTGCGATATATGGGAGGCCAATGGTGTATGTCGAGTTCGTGGAGAGGGCAGAATCATCAGGCATGGTTGGTTCAGATGCCGCTGGTGGAGATGAAGTGGCCGGCGATCATGAAGACCCTTCTGCGGGAGAACATGTGGGCGAGGAAGTGGGTGATGAAGACGACAGGAGGCGTGCGCAGAATTTCCAGCCCAACGAAGGTGTGCACGACAGGTGGTGGGCCGCCCGTATTGACTGTCATGAGTACCTTGGGGACCGGGTGGAAGAAGAGGACAGCGAGGAGGATGAGGAGGTTGACACAGGCAGCTCTGGAGAGGACGAGGATGGCGAAGGTGCAACTGGAGGGGTGGTAGGTCGTGTTGTGACCACGGACGGTGCGTACGTGTCGTCCAGACTGGACGACATCGCAGCGGCAGCCCTAGTTCTGCCACAGGCGGAGGAGGGAGAATGGGGGTTCAGCGAGGGCGCACTGTATTTGGGGCAGTGCTTCCGTAATAAGAGTGCTGTCCAGCAGGCTATTGCTAGACATGCCGTCAACATAAGCCGGACGTATCGGGTCCACAAGTCAAAGCCGGACACGTACGTCGTGAAGTGTCTTGACGGGTCATGTGGTGGCAAAGTCCGTGCACAACGGTACAAGGGCGTTGGCACGGAGTTCCGGATAACGGTGCTCCAAGATCACAGTTGCGAGCTTGCGGGGCCAGTACATAGGCACCGCAACATGACATCACGTTTTGTTGCGGAGGTGGTCACGCACCTCGTCCAGGCGGATGTGTCAATTACCCCGAAGGTTCTGATGGCAGCAGTAGCGAACGAGGCGGGCTACGAAGTGAGCTACAAGAAGGTGTGGCGGGCGAAGCGAAAGGTGCTGCACGGAATGTATGGGACGTACGAGGAGGCGTACGACCTGGTCCCAAGAATGCTGAATCAAATTGCACAATCAAACCCAGGCACTTACATAAACAGGCAGGAGAGGGTCCATCCTACGGAGGGCCCGAACTGTTTCATTCTTGACAGAGTGTTCTGGGCCTTCCATCAGGCGATACAAGGGTTCAGGTGGTGCCGTCCAGTGCTAACCGTAGATGGGACGTTCCTATCCGGCAAGTACAAGGGCACTATCCTTACCGCAGTTGCAGCCGATGCAAATGACCAGTTACTCCCAGTGGCATTTGCAATTGTGGAGAACGAGAATACAGATAGCTGGCTTTGGTTTCTTTGCAATTTGAAGAATGCCGTAGTGCAAGACAGGCCTGAAGTGTGCCTTATCTCCGACCGCAATGCAGGCTTGCTGTCTGCGTTGGGAACATTGCAGAGTGGGACGCATGCCCCCGTCCAGTGGACTGATGTGAAGAACCGCTGGTGCATGAGGCATATTGCAGCGAACTTCCACAGAAGGTTCCGTAGCAAGGACCTCATGAAGATGTTCAAGAAGCTATGCATGCAGAACCAGCAGCGGAAGTTCGACGCCTTGCGGAGGCAGCTCGATCAGGAGGCTACGAAGCATGTGCATGCAGAAGCAGGGGCCGTGGAGGGGGGCTCCACAAGAGTCGGGGTATTCTCACAATGGGTTCAGTCCAATGCACCTGACTTGGAAATGTGGTCTTTGTTGCACGACACCGGTGGGGCGAGGTATGGGATCATGACAACCAACATGTCCGAGGTTTACAATGGTGTATTGAAGGGCGTCAGATCCCTGCCGATCACGGCAATTGTGGCCGAGACCTGGAACCGTACCGTCGGGTACTTTGTGAATAGAGCCAGGATGGCGCAGAAGCACGTTGAGGAAAACAAGCAATACTCTGAGGTCATGCAGGCCTTCATGGACAGGAAGATGGAGAAGGCTCGAACCCACATTGCTCAGCCCATTGATGGCTTAAGGATGAAGTTTGAGGTCCGCCTAAGGCAGAAGTATATCATGGGTCAAATTAGAGGGGAGCGCAAGCAGGTATGCACGATTGGTGATGAAGCATCTTGCACCTGCAACAAGCCCCAGCTTCTGCATAAGCCATGCTCCCATGTGTACGCGGCATGCGCTGTATGGAACCAGGCGTCGACACAGTACATCTCCAAGTACTACGACATGCAGCACTTGTATGCAACCTGGAGTGCAGAGTTCCATTCCTACGGGGTAGACATGCACTACAGGGAATTATGGCCGGGGGAGATAAAGTGGGTGCCCAACGATGCACTGAAGCATGTCGGGCGTGGAAGACGACAAAGCCGTCGCATCCGCAACGACATGGATGAGAGCCAGCGAGGGGATCGTGTTCGGCGCCCGAAGTGTAGGCTATGCAAGACCTTTGGCCACTCCCTCAGTCAGTGCCCAAACAGGCCGGCATCAAGCAACGCTCCGTAGTACCAACCACAATCCATATGTAATGTATTATTCAGGAGGTGTACGCTTAATTGTTGGCTCGATGGTGTAGCTATGTATTGCACATTACCATGTTATGTATATTTTCGCACAATCCATATGTTTCCTTGTCGTGTGGGTCATATTCGTGTGCACATCTTACGTATGTTTTTGTACATTCCGTACGTTTCACTGTCATAACATTTGTTGTTAATTATGTTGTTATTTGTTGCACATTTTGTTGTAATGTACACTAACTTGTTATCCTTCTTTGGCAGGACATGGCGTTCGAGCTGCTAGAGCCCCGTTGGGACGAGCACCACCGATGCCATGTGTGGTTGTCGGCACCCGCACAGGGGCCTCCTTGCTTCGTCCTTAGGGGCCCCCGAGAGAACTGGCGTCTCGACCCTCGGTACATCCCACTACTGCGGGACACCGGTCTGCTGCCCATTGCTCGCATGTTGGATCTACCGCATGGGTTCCAGTACGATGCGCCACTGTTGTCAGCTCTCGTTGATCGATGGAGGCCGGAGACTCACACCTTCCACTTCCGGTGGGGGGAGATGACGGTTACGCTGCAGGACGTCATGATGATTACAGGTCTACCCCTCCGTGGTGCTGCTTTGGTGCCACCCCCGAAGGCAGCAGATTGGAAGGTCCGTCTGGGTCACCGGTTCGGTCATGCGATCTGAGACAACGCAGCTGGGGTTCCACATTGATGGCTTCGTCGCTTCATGACCTGTCCTGCAGACGCAGATGAGGTCGCGGTGCGGACGCACTTCGTTGCATACCTGCTATATCTGTTCGGGTACGTCTTGTTCCCTAGCACGACTGGAGACTCCGTGCAGCCTAGCTACATACCGCTAGCGGAGTCCTTGGCGGATGGCTGGCCTGGTCAGCAGCCACAGTATTGCTGGGGATCAGCAGTCCTTAGCTCCACATACCGAGGCTTGTGTGACGCCTCGCAGCGTACCGCGGCCAGCGAGCCGATCCTAGTCGCCTGCTACCTTCTCCTTCAGTTGTGGTCATGGGAACACTTACCCGTTGGCAGGCCTGACTTTGGTCGTCGTGTGCACCCTTATGACCTCATCCCGCAGTTGTATGGTGGTGACGACCCCATTGATGCGCCCACAATGGGTACACGTTGGACGCATGGTCAGTTGAGGTGGGCCAGGGAGAGACCGAGACGTGCGTACTCGGATTTCCACCAGAGGTTCGAGCTTCTGGCGTTTGCCGACGTAGACTGGTGGCCATGGTCTCCACAGTTAATTGCGAACACGGCCCCCCACGGGTTGTCATACCAGTGCGAGCGAGATCAGAGGTACTGGATGACGACCTGCCACTTGGTGTTCGCGCACTGCGTCGAGCCGTACAGCCCACACCGAGTCATGAGACAGTTCGGGCTGTACCAGCATGTCCCTCCCATGCCAGGACGCCCTCTTGCGGAGGAGTTCCACCGGTATGTCAGTACACCCCAAATTTAATTACTGCATTAGTGTCAATGTCAGTACCATACTGATTGTGTAATGTCTCAATGGACTTGCAGGCAATCGAGGAGAGGGCGAGCGACCGAAGACTAGAGAGCCACACAGCGGACGTGGACAGACATGTGGTCTGACCATGCGCATACGATGGTTGTGGATGAGACACGGCCGTACGACCCCGCGCCGTACAGGGCATACCTTGACTGGTACGCTCCACGCACCCGCTGTAGGCTTACTACAGGGGAGCCCCCACAGCCTCCACCTCATGCTGTTCACGGGGCGGCTATACAGGAAGGTCCAGACCGTCATCTAGCGGCACGGGTCGACGAGGCGGTACGAGAGTACTGTGTCATTACGCAATGCAGGATTACATTTGAACTGACTGTTTGTTTCACTGCAGGTGGACCGGATACATCGTATCGACATCGAGGCTAATGAGGCTATATGACATAGGAAGTCCAATACCGAATCTCGGTGGGTAAGCTATATGCGCAGCATCAGCGAAATGGCAAGGGGTACGATACGGGGCTTGAGTTGTGGTCGCCACCGCGATGACGTTGTTGCTACACGCGGTGGCGGACGTAGGGACCACCACCTCCCTCCGCGCCTCCGTCAGCACCAGGATCAGCACGGCCATCCTCGGCCTCCACGCGCTTCGGCCCAGCGGTTCGACAATTGCCAACTATTTGTTTGTGTACTCATTTACCATTTATGTCTAACGACATGTTCGTCTTGCAGCAATTGCGACAGGATAGCACGCTGCTACGGAGGGCGACGTCATCACGGAGGTCGACATCGCCGCACGAACCAGAGGGGCCGTCCGAGAGTCGGCAAAGCTACGGTCGCTCGGCCTCCACGCGCTTCGGCCCGGCGGTTCGACAATTCGCAACTATTTGTTCATGCACTCATTTACCATTTATGTCTACACACATGTTCGACTTGCAGCAATTGCAACAGATTAGCACGCAGCTACGGAGGGCGACGTCATCACGGAGGTCGTCATCGCCGCACGAACCAGAGGGGCTGTCGGAGAGTCGGCCAAGCTACGGTCGCTCGGCCTCCACACGCTTCGGCCCGGCGGTTCGACAATTCGCAACTATTTGTTCATGCACTCATTTACCATTTATGTCTAACGACATGTTCGTCCTGCAGCAATTGCGATGGGATAGCACGTCGCAACGGGCATCGTCATCACGGAGGGCGACGGACGAGCGACCGCGCTCTCCAGGACGACGGGGGCCCACTCCAGACAGCGCCCCTGACTCGCCGGACCAACCAGAGGGGCAGATGCCCTCGTATCTCCCGGGACAGGTGCAGACCAACCTATATGACCGGGACAGGTGGGTTGTGCCGACCTATCAAGGCATGACATCGCACGAGTACATGGGGGACTTCCCGTCGACATCCTCATTTCACCAGCCACATACCCCGGTATGCACTAAACGTGTGTATTTCATTATGAACAATTTTCGTACTTTCCATTGTCTAATTCAGTTGTACCATCTAAGCAGGACGTAGGCACCTCCTCCGATTGGGTGAGCTCTATGCTTTATGACCAGCCGTCGCAACTGTCTACAGAGTTGTACCCACCGCCGCCTCGGCCACACCCCTCGCAGTACGATCTTCGCGATGCACCCCGCTCCCCTAGTAGGTTCACCTTCTCAGAGGATCATATGCGCCGTACGAGGCGGCGACGACGAGATGATGAATGAATTTTTTAAATTGTGCTTTTGTAATATTTGAGATGTTTTTCAAGTGCTTGATGGTTTGATGTTCAAAGATGGTTTCCAGTATAAAAGGGTTGCTCTAAGTTCTTTGATTTAGTACGGCATACAACCAACTGAGAGATGACAACACGGGGTAGCGGGAGAAGACATAGCTTGACGACAATTTTTTTTGCCTTGTGATAACAACTCCACGTACATAACAACCAATTCATCACATGCTTAACAACGTTGCACATTACATCGTTATGGAAAGAGGGCACAGAATATGAAGGTTACAGAAAATGAAGGCGTCATGCACTTACAACACGAAACAACACATACATTGCACATACAGACAGAATTTATGGAAAGTTCTACACCCAAAACATCAACACAACAGTCCTACTGGCACAGCATCAACACATTCCGTACCCTCGTGGCCTACATGTCAAACGAGCCTCGTGGCACCCACATGGAGAACTGCTGAGGGGGCCGCCTCGGACGGGGCTGGCCATCGTGGTAGTGGCACGCACATATGCAGCTCGGGTTCGCGCAGCAACATGTGGGATCATAAGAGCTTCCTATGTTGACAACCTCCTCGTTTCCCCTCTCGCGTTGCATCTGTTGGCGGAGCTCATTGTTCCCCTCATTGAGAGTCTCCATTCGGTACTCCAAGTCCATTATTCGGTCCCATAAAGTACCCACATAACGGTCAATATACCGTTCATGAGGAGGGTCGATCCAGCGGGAGAAGTCGCATTTCGCCATCTGCGAAAAATGACAGTAAACATGGAGGGTCCATAAGCAATAAAAAATGTACTATTAGTAATTTCTACCCCGGAGCGTGGGCATCGGAAGAAACGGCGCCCGCCATCGTTCGGCCCTTCCAGGACCTGCACGACCACGTACTCATTGTGTCTGCATTTCGGCCACGCTAGTTGCGCACGCCGGCTTGGTAGCAAGCGGTACTGTGGTCCGAACATCTCCCTCCTTTCCAAGGGAAGGTCTTCCTTCGGTCACCCATATCCGACTGGCCCCTCATCTTCCGCCATGGTATGTTCTTTGTTCGATTTACAGGGTTTTCTGGCTACAACTTCATGGGACCTCTACCGTGCTATTTATATCGAATGGCGGGACAAAAGATGGCTGCTTTGCCCAGAGACAAGACAAAAGCGCTCAGCTTTACTCGGTGAGATGACAACACATGCCAGCTTTACGCAGTGATATGACAAATCGGGGCAGCTTTGCTCAGTTAGATGACAACACATGCCAGCTAAACTGCCTACATAAAGACTACGATCTGAAAAGCCTTCATACGAACATTTATTGCTACTCTGAAAAGCCTACATAGGAACATTTATTGCTACTCTGAAAAGCCTATCGCTACAGAAACCAACCAAATAGGGGCGTAGGCTGTAGCCTTTACAGTGAGTGTTCACGTCATAGGCATGTATCCTTTCCAGTGAGTTTTCATGTCACGAGCAGTTGGGTGGGTTAGTTGCATATCATGCTATATGTTATGCATGTAATAAAATTGTACGTGGCATGTTATGAAGTTTATTTCTATTCACATAAGGTTATTATCTCGTGTGTTCGCATTCAATGATTCAGATAGCAAGTCATTTAACAATATTAACATACTCTTGGTACACTAATTCTTAGTAACATAAAAATATCACTTACCAATGTATATATCAAACAAAAAAGGGATTATCCGTACAAAAAATTCCATAAAAAATTACCAACATATACAAGGAGAAGGCATCAGGCAAAGACAACATGAACAACTCATACATTTCACGTACATGACATGTAGCAAGTAGTACAACCACCAACACACCAACGAACACAAGAACTAAAATACAACACAACCGTACATAAAACATTACCAAAAGAGCTTGACGACAAGATAGCATAAAACATTGCGAACATACACGAGGATAACCTCCAGCACTACAACTTGAGGATAACAATAAACACAAGAAACAAAATAGCACACAACATTAAATTTATCTTCCACTCTAGTCTGTCGAAACGATGCTGCATCCCGACGGGGTCGCAACCCCCCACGACAACTCTCTCACAGCGAACACTGTCATTCCTATTTCCCATTTCATCCTCCCACACCCAGAATCGGCAACCACCATGAGCTTCCTGCGATTCCATGACAAGAAGATTTTTAAACATACCACCACGAGTTGAATGAACCCGAAACAATATGACTCACCGAGTGATTGGGGCACTTGTAGTAGTGTCGCCCGGGATTCTTGGCCGTCTGTGATGTCCTACGTCTAACCACCAAGTTGCAATTTGGGCACATCACCGTGGGTGCCCATGAAGACGTGCTGAGCTGACTCATTGCCTAGTCTTGGGGAGTGAGCACGAAATAAAACTACACAGATTGTGAACAACTTACTCAGGAGGTGACTGATAACATGGCCAGGGAGTATGTGAGGGATGGCTCCGTTTTATAGGCTGTGTGGGGGGTAGCCTCACGCACAAAGACCACAGATAACACAAATCTTGACCCCACACCATGCTCAGTGAGGAGACAAAACATGCCAGCTTTTGAGGTGACCTCACAAAAAGGGCCAACTTTGCTCAGTGACATGACAAAAGAGGTCAGCTTTTGCTCAGTGACTAGACAAAACAGGTCAGCTTTTGCTCAGTGACTAGACAAAACGGGCTGCTGTTGAGCTACCGCCTACCGAGCTGCTTGATGACTCTGGCTAGGCCATTACGACATATACATATTAGGCTAATACTTTAACTTGGCAGAATGACGTGTGGTACAATTTTCTACGTACACGTAAGAGAGTGAATGCACAAATTCCTGCAGGTCTTCAGGGGACGAGCCTATCTCATCAATTATCCATTTTCAGTCCCTGAGCTAGTGTCAAAGACAATAAGTCATTCCCTGAAAGTCCCAGGTGCAATGATACACATCACATTCAAAAGGCATTACATAAGAAAGCATAAAATGCATACCGGGACAGATGTACATAATATTGACAATGAAATAAATTTTAATATTGGATCAAATAACACCTCTTACCGAATGAGGCCATCATCTTCGGTTCCCCGTGGCTTGAATAAGGAGGACATCATTTCTAGCTTGGGTGACTGAGTGTGCACTGATGCTCTGTATTTACAGATAAGAGGCCATTGGCGAGAGCTAAACACCTAAACAATGCCAAAAGGCATGAGTATAGCCAATTCGTGATTACTAAAGAGAGCAGTTGTCCTCAGTGGGATGCCAAAAGATGCCAGCTTTGGGCAGTGACATTACTAAAGAGAGCAGTTGTCCTCAGTCAAATGACAAAAAGAGGCCAGCTTTGCTCAGTGAGATGACAAAACATGGCAGCTGTGCTCAGAGACATGACAAAACGGGGCAGCTTTGCTCAGTGAGATGACAACACATGCCAGCTTTGCGCAGTGACATGATAAAACGGGGCAGCTTTCCTCAGAGACATGACCAAACGAGGCAGCTTTGCTCAGTCAGATGACAACAGATGCCAGCTTTGTGCAGTGACATGATAAAACGGGGCAGCTTTGCTCAGTGATATGACAAAAGAGGTCAGATTTGCTCAGTGGGATGACAAAAGATGCCAGCTTTGGGCAGTGACATGACAAAACGGGGGCCTTTTTTCAGTGATATCGCAGCACTCCCATCTTTACTCACTGCTACGACCACGCGGACCATCTTTACACGTACGAGTATACACAAAACAGCCCCTATAAATTGGTATACATTCCATTTCCCAGCGAACATTGCACATCCAAACCCCATACTCCATCGCGCTTCCCTCACCCAACCGGGATGGACAAAGGCAAGAAGAAACAATGGGACAAGATGGTGAAGGATTGGGAGGAGACCCGTGACATAGCACGGTCAGCTGCAGCCCGCGATGCCGCCCGCGATAAGAAAATAAGGGCGATACAGGCCCGGGTAGAACAAGCCCATCGTGCTACGATGAAAGGTCCCCCCCAGAGCGCCCGCGTAGCAACAACCCCATCCCAGACGTCCCCACCGAGCGTTCGCCACAACTACCACCTGAGGGGGAGACACCTCCCCTTTGTTGGTGCGGGGACGTGTGCAAGTTCTTCAAGTCTAAGCACCGCATCAGTCTAGGTATGCGGTACTGGGGTTGCGCAAACTACTCCAGTGACTACCCCAACCGCCGTTTTGACACCGCAACCTATCGGCAGCCGGTAACGACCACATGCACCATTTTCCCCTACCTTTTCTCCTTCACAACACGCACTAACAATATCTCTCTTTTATTTACAGTCTCCGGAGCCCCTATGTGCCTACCGCAAATGGATCGATCTTGAGATCCACCCTGAGGACCAATGGACCCTCGACTTCGAGGAGTGGAATGTCACAAAGGAGAAGGAGTTGCTGGAGGAGGAGCGCCGCAAGCACGAGCACACCCTGCGTATACAGCGCGAGACGCAAGCTCATCTTGAAGCGTGCACGCGTAGGGATCGGGAGGCTCGCGAGATGGAGCGCGAGAGAAAGAGGGAAATTGCGGCTAAGGCAAAAGAGGCCGCGGAGGAGTTCAACGCCGAGCGGGCAAGGAAGGGAAAGTGGCCCCGGTCCACACAGTAGGTCGTACGAGCAGTTGGGTGGGTTAGTCGCATATCATGCTATATGTTATGCATGTAATAAAAATCTACGCGGCATGTTACTCCCAACTGTATTATGAAATTTAATATCTAGTATTTTCGCATTCCATGATTCACGTAGCACCTCATTTAACAATATTAAATGTACCAAAATTTATGTATCGCATTCCATGTTACTCACCTTCACAATATCACTTACCACTTTATGTATCGACCGTTCTACGGTCAATCTTTCCTACAAAAAATTTACCAAAATTTTTTATGCATCTACAACTTACAATGAACATAATCTTTTATTACAACTTTATCTGATTTTTATCCAATTTATAACTACAAAATTGCCAAAACTGAAAACAATCACGGAGATTGCAAACCCTAAAAACACAGCAAACCTTAAAAGTCACTTACCACTATTTGTATCGATCATTCTACGGTCAATTGTTCCTAAAAAAAATTTACCAAAATTTTATTGGCATCTACAAGTTATAATGAATATAAACTTTTATTACTACTTGGTCAGATTCTTTCCGAGTTTACATTTACAAAATTGACAAAACATACAAATAACATGGTGATTGCAAACCTAAAAACCATACGAAACCCTAAATATCACTTACCACTTTACGAAACGATCGTTCTATGATTAATCGTTTTTAAAAAATATTTATCCAATTTTTTTTACATCTGCAACTAACAATGAACATAAATTATTATT
Source organism: Dendrocalamus latiflorus (assembly GCA_017311315.1). Lineage (NCBI taxonomy): Eukaryota > Viridiplantae > Streptophyta > Magnoliopsida > Poales > Poaceae > Dendrocalamus > Dendrocalamus latiflorus. Next base: position 33,297,178 of record CM029655.1, on the reverse strand, counting down.
GCAATTTTATCTATTTGTTTCTCAGTTTATAACTACAAAATTGCGAAACCATACAAATATTCACGAGTATTGCAGTCGGGGACATGCGGTCGGGGGAGCAAACGCGCGCTCGTGCGACCGCGGGACCGGGGACGCGCGCTGGCGGGCGCGGGACGCGCGGTCGGCGCGGGGGACGCGCGGTCACGCGAGGCGGTCGCGCGCTGGGCGGGAGCTCGCGCGCTCGGGCGCGGCGCCAGGCCGGTCGTGCGGTCACAGACCGCACGACCGGATGAACAGTGGCCACGTGTCCCCCTCCCGTAAACGCGCGCTCAAATGGGGTCCATTTTTGGAATTTTTTGCTTTGGGGGGCCAAAAAAGGAATTTCGGTGGGCTATGGGTCCAACAGTGTCCAAATTTCAAAAATGCAGGCTAGCAGGCTAACATGCAGAAGTTTACGTTTGTAATCACTAACATGCAGGCTAGCATGTTAATCACCATTCCATAAATTTTTAATGCTTATTCTATTGAAATTAAGTTAGTGAATCAAGTAATTATGGTAGGGGAGATATGCAAATCCAGATTTTTGTGGAGTATAAATACAACAAAACAAAGAAGCTAATTTTTTTTGGTGCTGCAGACATTTTTTTTCAAATTTGATCTTGAATATCTGTTTTTACAAATGTAGCCTCCTCCATCGACCTACCGAGCTCGGCAGGGCACCGCCATGCACTGCGCATTGTATGCATTTAATTAGTTCTAATCATATTTAATTAGCACTAAATATAATTAATTAGCGCTAATCACTTGGCATTAATTGCTGCCGCATTTGAGGGGCACATCAGCTTCTGTGGAGCTCTCCTAGCTCAGCAGGTATAGTAGGTCTATATTGGGGACTAGATTTGCATAAACGGACATTCAGAGATCAAAAATAAAAAAATGACTACAATGATATTTATATGAACGATTCTAAAATAAATCGTGGTGCTTTTCAAACTTAGAGTAACAAGTAGATTTTTTATTTATCCAAAAAATATATCTGCTAGGCGCTAGGATATAAATTTAATTTCTTTGGATCTAACTTCATTGTTTTATGAAGCATACATGTATTCCTCTTTCTTTATTCAGAGGTTGAATAACCGAAAAATCAAAACCGCTTGTACATGTACCTCAATGGATTATCAAGTATGGTCTATTGTGCTCCGAGATTTATGTGCTCCTTCACCCGATGCCTCTCTCTTCCCCCAATCCCCACCCCAAAGGAAGGAGAGAGATAAGGGGGTTAATCTAATACCATATTATCTAATATGTATCTATATCACTGATTTGATATTCTCATATCTATGATTGGTTTATAAGTCATTAGTGTCCTGATCAGTGACATCCGATCAGAGATCATTTTAAAATGATATCATATAATAAATAAAGAACTTTATCAACAAGTCACATACTTTATAATCTTTATAAATGATAATTCATTTAAGGAATATAATAAGATTTATTTAAAAGATCATAAACATAGAAGTAATACAATCATCTTCATGATTGCCTCTAAGGTATATTACTAACAAAAATTGCATCTGTTAACACATAGATCCGGCGAAGAGTCGATTAACATATTTCAAAAGTTAACCATCAACCAAGTTGAATATCTACACCTCTAGATTGATTAGATGTGTTTAATTAAGTTAGATTTTGGCATCATGGTGACAATCGTCCCGTTTTGTTGTGCATGTCGTATACTACATAGATCAATCAGCTCAGCTCGCCCTAGAAAATGATATGAAATTATGAATGTTCATGTACTTGCTCCTATAACTTTCTCCTCCGTAGAACACGCGAATGCTGCCTGCCAATATGTAGTGCGTGCATGTATGAAGACAATGGGGAAGCCATCACATAAAAACCCTTGGAATAATCATTTTTTTTTCTGGTAACGACGTCATTGGAGATATATATAACTATCGTGACCATTATATTCTATGAAAGAGACGAAGTGACAGACAGGAGGAGCATGCATGAATGCATCGCTTTCGCATGGCATGAACTGGATTCTCGGCATCAGAAAACAAGGTCTTTTAACTTGTTGGGAGACTGTCAAAAGGTCGACCGGTTTGTCTATAAGATGGTTTTTCTTTTCCTAATTGTACAGCTAGACGGCCGGCAAGAACAGGGCAAAAACTGGACTGGATCGCATAATCAGAAAATAAGCTTCAAGGTTTCGAACTTTAGTTGGAACACTGTCAAAAGGTCGATCGACTAGTGATATTTTATGTCCAAAATACTAGTGCAATTAAGTTGGAACACTGTCAAAAGCTAGACTGCTAGAGCGGTTGCTTGGAAGAACAGGAATTTTCAAAGAGGGGGCCGAACCTGGATAGGATAACGCGTCCCAATCTGGTTGGGGGTTTCTCAGACAAAGGAGATGGCTTCGTTGACCCGCACACCTTCATTCGACTTCTTTTCTATGGACTAATTTACGAATTGGTTTATATGTATTTTTATCTATTTATGTTACAAATTCTTCGAACATAGCAGAAGAGGTGCCAATGTAAGAGGTGGACTCTATAAATGCGTAATTGAAAGTAGAGACAGGTTTGGAGAATTCTACGATGATTCTCATTGATGGGTTACCGTGTATATATACACGTTATAGGAGTTTATAACTGTTAAGATACTAACCATAAACAACAGATTACAGCTAATTAAGGCTATACAAATCATACGTATAATCTAGCGGTGGTTGCTATTTATAGCGTGCATGTGCCAGACGGCTACAGGGCAGATGCATGGTGATGTGTACTCTAACAGCCCTTTGTAGTGTCAGCCGGGAGAAGAGCGGATGGTGAGACTGGAGCAAAAGTCGGTGAAGACCGCCGTAGAGAGCCCCTTGGTGAAGATGTCCGCATAATGTAGTGTTGTTGCAACATGTAGAACTCGAACATCACCGAAGGCAACCCATTAGTGGAGGAGAGGTTGGGGTAGCATCGACAACTGAAGACTCGAAGGTGGTTGTATGTGGGAGGCGAGCCGAAGAGAGCCTCATGCGGGGTTCGGAAGTTGATTGCTTTTATGGGAAGTTTGTTGAGAATATGTGCAGCGACGAGGAGGGCTTCGGCCCAGAAGGAAGGTGGGAGACCGGCTTGGAACAGCAAGGTACGAATGACATCGTTTGTGGTGTGAATGATGCGTTCAGCCTTACCATTCTGTTGGGATATGTACGGGCAGGAAAACCGGAGATAGGTGCCAAGCGCAAGGAAGAAGGAGCAGGAGGCCTCATTGTCAAATTTCTTGCCATTGTCGCATTGGATGTAGGAGATGGAGGCGATGTGGTCGATAGAAACATATGCATGAAAGTTTTTTAGAGCAAAGAATGTGTTAGACTTGAGTCTGAGAGGAAAAGTCCATAAGTGATGTGTGAAATCATCTAAACAAAACAAATAATACTTGCTGCCGAAAATAGTTTGAAGAGGGGAAGTCCACAAATCACAATGAACGATTTCAAAAGCTTTCGTGGTGCGAGACAAAGATGATGAAAATAGGAGACGCATGTGCTTCCCGAGTTGACATGCATGACATGGTGCATTGTCACTTTTATTACATGAAATTGCTTGAGAGCGAGCTAAATTGAAAATAGCGTGGAGGCCAGCGTGGCCGATCCGGTGATGCCAAAGGTTGACATCGGGGAGGAAGCGATGTAGAGGTGCTGCTGGAAGGATGAGGTAGAGCTCGTCGGAGCTATTGCAGCGAAGCATCATGGTCTTGGTGTGGAGATCCTTTATAGAGTGGCCAAAGGGGTCAAATTCCACATAAACTTTGTTGTCAATAGTGAATTTGCGAACAGAGATTAAGTTTGCTATAAGATGAGGAGATGCTAAGACATTGTGGAGAGTTAGAGGCCATGTGGAGGAAGGGAGGGAGACAGAGCCGGCACCAGTGATGGGAAGGAGTGATCCATCACCGACGATGATCTGAGAGGAGGAAGGTTGGGAGTGGTGGGAGTTTAGGTTATTGGAGTTTGAGGAGAGATGCAAGGAAGCACCGGAGTCCATGTACCATGTAGCAAGGCCACCGCCTTGGAGGTTCATGGCATTCATCGCTTGGATGAGAGATGCCTAGTCCCATGATGGCGATAGTGAGGGAGTACCGGGGAACTGCTGTAGTGGGAACGGGGTGCTGGGGAGCGCAGTTGGCGTGCCCGTGTATGCGAAATCTGCCTGGGCAGGGGAGCGACCGAGGATGCTGGTGGATCCGGAGGCACCGGACGGTGGAGCAGGAGAGCTGGTAGACGTCAGCCACATCTGGAATGTGCCATTCCAAGGGTTGAAGACGGGAACGCCTCGGTTCTAGTTGTGGCCAGGCTTAGAGCTTTGACTGCTAGTGTGGGAGTTGAAATTACCGGAGGGCTTGCCCTTGTTCTTGCACCATGGTGGCCCGGAGTTGGAGCCGGCAGCTGATGAAGCATTGGCAAGGGAGTTGTAGCCGGCGAGGTTGGTGCTGATGAGAGCCAAGGCCGGGCTAGGCTTCATAATCTTGAGGTCAGGCTCCTCAAGGAGAAGAAGTGACTGGGCCTCAAGAAAGGTAGGCAAAGGCATCTTCGTCTTGATGATCGAGGCCATATGATGAAAGTTGTCGTTGAGGCCACGAAGAAGAGTGAGCACGAGGGTGGGATCGATGACAGCTTGATCGATGTCAATGAGGGCATCGGCATGGGACTTGAGGTGTTGAGAGTATGTGAGGATCATCATGTCGTCCTGAGCGAGATTGCAGAACTTGGCGTCCAAAGACAGCACGTGAGAGGTCTTGTTGTCCCAAAACAGACCCTCGAGACTGTGCCAGATGGCATTGGTGGAGCTGTTGTGCATGATGATTATTGTCAAGATTTCCTCAAAGATAGAGGAGTAGTGGAGGGAGCACATGGTGTAGGCTTGCCAGGCCACATCAGGAGGGTTGGGCACAGCCGTGCCGTCGATGTGGCGCGAAGCATCGAACTTGCCTACAAGGGTGAGGAAAAACTCACACCAACATGTGTAGTTTGGAGGATGAAGCTCCAGGGCGAATAGGATGTGTGTGCGCATGTTGATCGTGGAAAGGGCAGAAGCAGGATTAACAAGCATGGCCTGCGGAAGAGCAGCAATGATGGTAGCTGCAAGGGCGGTGGCCCCATCATGAGGAGTGTCATTAGCCATGCAGGTGTGAACCCGAGACGTCGAGAGATGGGGAAAGGATCGAGTTAGGCTGATACCATGAAAGTAGAGATAGTTTTGGAGAAATCCACGATGATTCTCATTGATGAGTTACTGTGTATATATACACGTTGTATAGAAGTTTATAGTTGTTAGGATACTAACCATAAAAAATAGATTACATCTAATTAAGGCTATACAAATCATGCCTATAATCTAGTGGTGGTTGTTATGTATGGCTTGCATGTGCTGAACGGGCTATAGGGCTAGTGCATGGTGATGTGTACCCTAACAATAATAATTGTAAGTATGCTTGTGCCGTCAGGATAGTGCATTTGCCGAGGTCAATGACCTGGGACGGCGGAGGCACAATGGCGAGGGTGGAGCCCACCTGTCAGCCAACACCAGTCTTCTTCACCCTTTCCTCCTTTGCCGGTGCCTAAAGCCGTCACCACTGACAAGAACTACATGTGCCGCCAGATCCGATGCCATGCCGCTATTGGATTGAGGTAGCCACGCCGTCGGATCCTAGAGAGGGAGAAGGTCATGCCACCACCCTGGTCGCTATCTGCGTTGTCCGATTGCCATCACCACCAATAGATTCGGTGGCCTCTGTCGCTTCCAGATCTAGTGGGGGAGGCCGGCGCGGAGAAGGAAGGCGAGGGAGGCCAGCGCAAAGGGAGGAGGAAATGAAGGACAACATGGAGGGCAGAGGTGGGGTAGGCCGACGCCGAAGGGGGAGGCAGTGGGTGTCAGAGCTAACAAAATCAACGGCAGCGTCAGCGGTGAGGTTGGCGAGAGAGAGAGAGAGAGATAGAACCAGAGAAATGAGAGGGGATGGTGTGGGTGGGTGAGAAGAGAGATTGAGGAGAATTTCCTTTGAATTTAATCAGTGTGGGTCCACCTTTAGAGATGAAAGGAGGTACTGAATACTGGAGATAAAAAGGTAGGCTTTGCACCTATACGATGTGGCAGTGATATAACATGTCTTGGCGTTTTGGTGGATACCCTACGCTGTGGATGCTTGATCTAGTGGATAGATAGAACCGGAGGCAACGTCAAAGATTTTTTTTCAACTCGGATATTTTTCCATGAAAAAGGAATATGACACCGTATTTTCCAATTAGTGCCACATTATTTCACTATTTTTCTTCGGAAGTGGCAAGAAGGTGACAAAAAGATTCAAATTCCAAGTTCCTTTCTTTACAGCGCACTTTCAGGCTTCAGCCTAGCCAGATTCAGTGCTCCAGAGACCAGACGTCATGGCGGCCACGTCAGCTCACGGAAAGTGGGCCCCGGCCCCTCCTTTGAAACGAATAGTCCCTCGGTTGGATCTTCTATGGCCATTCGTTTCTTAGGAGAAAAGAGAAAAAATCATCACCAACTTACTTTATATCTAAGAGCGTCTTCAATACATATTAGTTTCAAGTAGTAACTTGAAGACAGACAATATTACATATTAGCCTAAGCTTCCACCCAAAACTCCCAACTCCACTGCAAGAAATCTTAAGCAAATCCACAGTGCTTCTCCCCAATGCTGGGAAGGTATTGCTCCAAAATGGCCCGACATTAATTAGTTGAAGCTACTAGCTTCACGGAGCAACTGTAGCACTGTTTAAAGCTACTATCCGGGTTAACATGACGTATCTGTCTCCTAAGTCGATAGTTAGAGTGAATATCCATGATGGGCAAGAAAAACAGATATAAGTAGCTCAATGAAACTCTGGACTAATGGACCATTCAATTCAAGGCAGGCTTGGTGTTGGTGGTCCAGGCACGATAGGATAGACGCATGGAGACCATGCGAGGACAGGACGACGATGCATGCATGCAGTCATGCAGATAGAGATGGAGGCCATACAAGCATGCATGCAACGACCAGAGCTTCAGAGTTCAGATTACAAGCATGCATGCAAGGACCAGAGCTTCAGAGTTTAGACTCGGAATTTACCCACAGTTTGCATTGCAGCAGGATCTGTTGCGCCTGGTCTACTTTAAGTGTTCAACAGTATCACCCCAATTTTTGCTTGTTTTAAAATTAAAATAACTATTTTGATTTTTCTCGAATTAATTTAGAGCTTCAATGAATTTTCAGAATAAAAAAGAATTTAATCTGACTAATTGAACATTAATCATGAGTTGTAAAATAGTTTATTTGGATTTGGCATATTCAAATATGCAACCTTGAATTTGTTTGAAATTTTTAGATTTTTTGTATTTATTTGATCTTATTTGAATGTTTCTTTTTCTGAAATTCCAAAATCCTTTTCAAAATTTTGAAGCCTTATAGGGCTACATCTCTCCGGCCCACTTTCCCACTCTCCTCCCTGTTGGGTCATTGGCCAAGTCCTTTTTCCGTTGTCCCATTTCTCCCTCTCCTCCTTGCTGATTGAAACCTAACTTCTCTGCAAGCCGATCCACCGAGCCGAAACCCTAACCCTAACCTAACTAGGCCACCCCACCATCCGGCCCAACTAGTGGCACCTCCTATATGTGTAGTGGCAGTGGAGTCTGTCGCTCATATGCTGTGCCGCTACTCCCGAGATGCGTGCCCTAGCCCTCCACCTATAAATAAGGGCATTGTCCTTGGCTACCACGCCTCCTAAGACTACTACCTCTGGAAACCCTAGCAGCAATGCCGCAATAAGCCCGAGCCAACATCGTCTTCTCCCGCAACGCCAATGCCATTTCTAGTGCTAATGGAGCTCCACTGATCTGCCACTCTATCATTTTTCACCAAAAACAACCCGTCACGTTGTGTTCTCGAGCATAGCCCTCAGTTCCCCTCAAGTGATTGGATCGGAGAAGCGACAAGCCTACAAGCGAAGAGACTGAGCCCATCTTCCTTGAGTCCAGTTGTTCACCTTCACCGTCAAAATCCATCACCTCTAGTGAGCCTCTCCCATCTCCATCCATATTTCTAGCTTTGCGCAGTCGCATTCTACATAGTGTTTCCCTCTTCTTCGCTAGAGAAGCTTTGACATGCCATGCCAATGAGAGTCGAGTCACCTTCTTCACCACTGGCCATTGCCATTGACTTGGGTCCCGGTTGTTAGCCCCACTATTTCCAAAACCCAGTCCACCGTTGTAGGATCAAGGAGACCGACTAGAGGGGGGTGAATAGGAGGTTTTTAAATTTTTCTTTTTAACTAAATTAATTCTCTACAATTCTAATTGCAAGAATGTAAAGCAATTAACCCTACACAATTCTAGTCAAGTGAATAACAATACTAGCTCTAAATCAAGCAAATGATCACAATGAAGTAAATAAACAAGAGCTAGAAAGCAGCAAGAGAGAAATGTACACAATCGATATTTTTACCGTGGTGTTCGGAAACTTGCCGGTTTCCCCTAGTCCACGTTGAGGTTAGCCCGAACGAATCGGACCGGCTCCACGAATTAAGCCGAAGCACCTCGATCACTAGTGGTAACTCTTCCCCGCTCCGGGTAGGTGAGCTCCGACCTTCACAAGAATACCGGGTCTTCTCACAATCTTCTTGAAAAAATCACCGATCAATCCTCCACCCAATCGTCCAAGTGCCGGCAAGCACTAAGAGTAATAAACTAGGGCTTAGCTTGATTGCAAATGAGTGCCAAGTGGATCAACTAATGAATGCAAACACTATTTGCTCAACCACCTCAAATTGAATGCACAAAGTGAGAACAAGGGTGGAATGAATACTCTAGGGCTCAAAGAATGTTCAATGGGTCTCTAACCTTAGTCCTTGAGCAGTGGTGGGGGTATTTATAGCCTTCACCAACCAAAACTAGCTGTTTGGAACAAATTCCAGAAAAATTCAAGGGGAGCGGAACTACCGCCCCTATAGGGCCAGAACTACCGCTCCCAAATCTTCTCGTCAGAACGGCTATGTCAGAGCTCTGCAGTGACCATTGGATTTGGCGGCGTGGTACTACCACCGTTGAAAATTGCGGTACTACCGTTCTCCGGTAGTTCTGCAAAGTCAGCGCGGTACTACCACTTGAGTCGAAATCCAAAAGTCCTAAATTTGGTGCTCTCTGGAAAAAGGCTCCGCTCTGAGTCCGGAGCTTCCGGACTCCGGAAGTACCGCTCTGGATAGCGGAACTACCGCAACCTGCGGTAGTTCCGGCATTGAAATCACCGGTACTTCCGCTCCGCGAAATTTCAGACTTCATCCGGAGGAACTCTCTGGAAAAAACGTTCTGCTCAACCTTCGGATCTTCCAGGCTCTGGAAGTACCGCTTCAAATTGCAGAACTACCACTCCCTGAGGTAGTTCCGGTGTTGAAAGCGCCGGTACTTCCGTTCTCGTAAAAACTCAGATGCATCCGGGGGTGCTCTCTGGAAAAAAGGCTCCGCTCGAAAATCGGAGCTTCCGGTAGCTGGTACTACCGCTCTCTGGTAGTTCCAACATTCAAATATGCGGTACTACCGCTCTTCCAGACAGTGCATAGTTTTGATTTTAAATCTAATTCTTGATGAATGCATGCTTCTAATTTGATCCAAATGGCACAAGAAATTTGCTATCAAGCTACTTGCCATGATCCCTCTTTATGGTACGATTATAATCCGGTCTTCCACCTTTTCTCCTTAAGACCGGTAAAAATAAAAGGGATCCTATTCTAAGTATATCTTTGCCTTGAACCATTTTGGTTCTTCATATTTATCCTTTGGCTTGCATCGTGTTGCTCACATATGGACTAAACCTTCACATGCTCATTAAACATGTTAGTCCCATATTCACATAAATTTATTAATTACCAAAACCAATTTTTAGGAGCCTAGATACTTTCAACTGTGGACCCTTAGCCTCCTCGTGGACTTGGTCTATAGACCAATGGCCCACTTGTCACTCTCTGTATATTTTCTGAAATTCCATATATTCAAAGATTCTATAATATTCTCTGGGACCTACCTGCCAATGACTCATATTAGCTCTCCTCTATTAATTTTTCGAATTGCCCTCTCAATCGAAGTTTCAAGAGCTCGTTCTCCTTCATACGAGCTCTGATTGACCCCATTCTTCTTTGTAATATCATATAAAATCAAACCCTACCTTCCAACACCTTTATATATTGTTTAATTTAGAGTTTATTTGAGTTTTCTTTTTGAGTTTGTTTGCATTTATCATTTTATCTCGTTTAGAAGTCGATCGTCGAAAGTCGTCCAAAGGAGCCAAAGGTGAGGGAATTGATGATCAATTAACTGTATATTGAGTATCTAATGATATACAAGATGAAGATCAATGAGAAATTGTGTACAAGTAAGACAAGTTGTGTTCTTACTTTGTGTTTGACTAAACTTTGTGCTGTGCTAGTTTTATATCAAATATATTCATGGGAGTAGTTACATACCTGGTTGTTTATTCATCTACCTTAACTGTTTGTATGCCATGAATCCATTGTTGACTTAGGTTCTCAAAGTATCTAGTAATGCAACACTTGTATCCACTTGGGTTAGTGTGCTTAATGCTTAGCCAAGCTTAGTTGTACGATAAGCTCATACTCAAATGATCAATTATATCAATTTGACTTAATGAGATATTGAATTGAATTGTTGTGAGTAGCCACTGCTATAATATTATTGTACCATGACATAGAGTGTCATTAGTCTTGGTTAAACAAAAATGATTATACTCAGATGAGTGATCATGCATTAAGTGGGTGCAATTTAGCATATTTTGGATGTGGTAGTCTCGCCTAAGTTAATTAAGGACTTAACTTTGTGCACCGTTGAACTAAGCCTTATCGTACAACCACATGTCCAAGATAGGGTGGACCTGGCTGATTAATTTGCAATATCTCAACTTTTGTTCAATCACTGGTGGTGTCGATGTCAGTTTAGATGGTTATTCCCACACGATGCAAGAGGGGGCTTTCGACTAGGCAGTTTAACCCTTTGTTGTTGAATCCTTAGTGGGCAGAGATGGGTTGGAATCTAGCATTGTAAAGGTCTTGCTATGATATTCTCTGATGAAGGGATAGTGGCCTTATTCCAAACAACTTCTAACTTTTGGCTGCAGTTTTTGGTTTTTGGCTGATTGCGAGAGAGATTGAGGGAGTAAGTGACACTCACGTTGAGAAGTCACTTCATTCAAAGCGACTCCTGTAGTGACTCCTACGAATGGCTTATAGAAACCACCTTGAGAAGCTACTCAATCTCTGCAGAATGTAAAATTATTTGAACAGACATATCCTAGTTATGGACAATACTCGGTGATTTCACACGATGATTAGATTTTCATAAAACGTCGGTTGGTTAGAAAGTGAATGGGGAATTCACTTTGGTTTTGAATTTATAGCTAGCACTAGTGAGTCTAGTGATTGACAAGGTTGTAGTTAGTGAAGGGTGATTCATTGAAAATTTATTCATTTTATCTATCATTTGTTTATTAGTTATTATTATCGATTCTCAAATGTGTTTTAAATCTATTTACAATATTTAAATTCAAGTTATTACTTTCTGCAAAATAAGCCATATTAGCCATGCATCCTTTGTAAAAAAGCTTTGCATCTATAGTTGCATTTTGTGTGTATAAGTTGTTGAGTACTCCATGTACTCATTCTTGCTATTACACAATGTTGCTTAGTTGCTGAAAGATAAAGAGGTCATTTATGATCAACTTGCCATCAAGGAGTACAATAAGGATTACAAGGACTAGGTCATGCACCTCAGTCAATTGCCTATTGCGTATATAGTATAGGCTACATACTGGAGTTTTCCTTGAATTTTCCATTGCAGTTTGATCGTTTGTAGTCGCATTGAGTGACAGTCGTGTAAAATCTGAATCACAAGGTATTATCAATAAAGTACTTATTTATTTCTAAACTAGTGTAGTATACACAGAGAGTTCGAATTTGTAAATCAGAATCAAAGGGTATGATGAAACACAAACCCAAGGTGCAACATATCAATCAATATCTTACATATTAATTATGATCGATAAAGATCCAATAGCTTGTAGCTACGATTTTACGAGGATTATATATACCGCTAATCCACGCTAGCCTGAAAATATGTAAGGACGACAATCTTGGCCATATATAGGGCATGGTGTCGTGTATACGTTCGATCATGAAAACCTTGATTTCGGATTGATCAGATCGACCCGCATGCATTTGTCGATCTTCTTATTGGCTTGCTTCTTGTAGTAGATCGGCAAATTAATTCAATGGACGCCATGGATGCATGCATTCGTTATAAGTTCGTACGTATATATATCGATCGTACTCATATATGATTATGGGGTCAAATTCAGAGTTAAAGTCAGGTTTGGCATTGTTACGCACTGTATTTACAAAAGTAGCAATATGCGTACTATATTAGTAAAAATGACACTTCTACCGCCCTGTGGGCGGGCGACAGCACCGACGGCGGCGGCAGGCATCTCCTGGCCCCTCATCATACGGCAGGCAGCCTGCTACCCAGTGGGGGGACGGCAGGCTTGCCTGCCACCAGGTGAGGGGCGGCAGGTGTAGTTGGCTTAATTACGTGCCCTAATTTTTTACATTTAGTGATTGTTTGAATTTTTAAATATATCAAATAAGGTCAAAGAATTACGAAAATTTACGTACACCCTCTCGACATAATGTATCTTACAGTGTAATTTTTGAGTAATTTTATCCATTACGAATGTTGCTCAAAAATTTATAAAATTTTGATATTTTTATGAGTTTTTTACATATAGTAAATGAGCTCCAAAAATTACGAAATTGTATGTGAAGTCTCCTGACACAATCATAGTTATTGTGTAATTTTTTAGAAATTTTATGTAGTCCAAATTTATCACATTTATTTGGGTTAATTTAATCATGAATTTAATGATCCTCAAGCATCTTTTGAAGTGCCATGTGTTGGCCAATCGTGCTATATTTTATTTTCTGCTATCTGGTTCACACAATTGTCACTCTCTGTGTATCATGCCCCCCTCATGCACTCTCTCATTCGCACTAATGTCATTATGTTCGTGTCGTCCCTCTCACCCGCTCCCTCGTTTGCACATTTGTCAGTGTTATGATGCCGTCTCCCCTCACCCAAAGTGCTGCTCGCGATAATGAGTCCTCAATATACGGAATGAGCACATCATGTTCACCTTTCACTCAGCCATAAATATGAACTTCTCGCGGTTCTTCGTTGCTCATCTCAGTCGCAAATCGCAGAAGGTCGTTGTCGTGGTCGTCACTCAAAATTGGGAGTGTGTAGCTCATTACTTCGAGAAGCCAGTGCTAGCTCAAAATTGGCAGTGCTAATTTCTTCTCCCAAAAGGCAGGTAATTTTTTATCGTATGTTTTTGACGTTATTCCCATAATTCTAGTAAATTAGTGTTATTTAGTTAGTCATGATTAATGTAGTTTGTATTATAAAGTAAGTCATAGTAATTTAGACATAGTTTTTACTATTTTTGTGTACATATGGTATCTATAATGTGTTATTGAATAGAAATATGTAATTAAGTAGTCATAATTGTTATAGTGGCAATTAGTTAGGGTAAGTAATGAGTTAGTGATAAGTAATTAAGTGGTAAGGACGACGGTAATGAATGGCTCGTTATTTTTTTGGGTGAGTAATTAAATTATCGGTAAGTAGTGAAGTATTCATATGTAGTTACACGTATGTAATCACTGACTTGTAGTATGTTGCTGTCATTATCAATCTTCGTACTAATATTTTGTCTGTCTCATTTGTTGCAAGGTACTCCCAAAATTAATAGTGCGTAGCTAATTATTTGGAGAAGGAAGTGCATAAGTCAATAAGGACACGACAGTGCTGATTACTTCTCCCGAAAAATAGATAATTTTTTATAGCATGCTTTTGACATTATTCCCGTAGTCCTAGTCATAATTATTGTTATTTAGTTAGTCATAATTAATATAGTTTGTATTATAAAGTAAGTTTTACTGTCATTATTAATCTTCGCACTAATATTTGGTCTGTCCTATGTATTGGTAGGTATGGCTTTACTGGAGCTTCTGGAACATTCGTATGATGAGAAACACCGTTGCCACTCAGAGATGATAGGTGACACGGCTAGCTCTTTGATGTTCAAGCCGCGGAGGAGGGTCCTTGGGTGCTAGACGAGCGCTAAGTCCCAACCCTACAGGCCATGGGCTTATTGCGTTTTGCGAGGCTGGTCTTCACTGGGCATGAGTTCACTACCGACGGCAGCCTGCTCGCGGTACTGGTGGATAGGTGGAGGCCTGAGAAGCATATAATCCACTTTCGGTGGGGTGAGATGACGGTCAGTCTGAAGGGCGTCGCGTTCTTGACCAGTCTCCCTCTCAGAGGTGACGCACTTGTTCCAGCCCCTGCACCAGCCGACTGGAAGGAGAGGCTGGTGGACTGGTTTGGCCGACCTATCCCGGAGAGTGCACGTGGTGTCCCCTGTACTTGGCTGAACAATTTCGGCGTGTGCCCATAGGTTGCATCATTGGAGGTCGTCAGGACGCACTTTGTCGCATTCCTTATCTAGCTTTTTGGTTGGAGCATGATTCCATCCACACACGGTGATATTTGCAACGTTGAGTCTTTGGTGGACGCAGAGTTTGGGGTGATGCCTCGGTATAGCTGGGGATCAGTGGTTCTGTGCGCCACGTATCGGGGGTTATGTGACGCTTGCCAGTGCGCCACTGCTAGTACCCCTAATCTGGCTATCTGCTACGTGCTCCTGCAGTTGTGGAGCTGGGAGCACTTCTCTATCGGGCGTCTGACCATCGTGACGCAAGTGCACCCATTCGACGAGTTCGTCGACCTGATAAATGAGCCTACTATGGGCATCCAGGGATAGCTGCCCGTCTGTGGTGGGCGAAGGGCAAACCGTTGAGGTGCTACTTGCTTTGGCACAATGTGTTCGAGTCGTTGCACGATGGGACATCATATGGGGGCCGTGGACTATAGATTTTGTGCATCGTGTATCACCGTACGGGTTGCCTCTGCAATGCCTAGATGACATGGAGTTATGGGCGACGACGCATCACCTAGTGTTCTCGTACATGGTGGAGACTTATGTGCCACAGCGTGTGATGCGACAGTTCGGTTTACACCAGGCCATGCCCCCTTTGGACGGCAGGTTCCTACCACAAGCCGTACATCGGTGAGTCAAACTCCATCCGACTAATGTGTACACTTTGTATGTATTGCTATGTAACATCGATTATTCTAGAAATGCAGGCAATCAAGAGCTGGTCAGCATGGTACGGACTGACGGTGACTGTAGCAGCAGTGGACGACGGCATGGATGGATAGGGTGCACCTTGATGTTGTCATGGAGCAGTGTCCGTATGACGTCCAGACATATGATGAGTACCTGTAGTGGTACATACTCGATCACGCAGCAGACTCACGATTCCTCCACCAGATCGCTCTGAGCAGATCACGCACGAGGAACGTCTACAATGCTCGATCGATCCCCACAGTGCTTCGCGGTGGCATGACAGTATAAGACAGTTCGAATATCTTATCATTTCATTCAAGAAATTCACATTAGTCGTTACTGAACCTGTTTCATATGTCACTTCAATCGGTGCATGCGCAGTGCATCGCAAGTGCGTTAGAGGCCGCCATCAGTAGCCTAGAGACACCACTGGCCGTTCCACGGATCACAGTGTGCACATAAGCCACCCAGTGGGGGCACCATGCTCACCCACCAGGTCATCGTGACCTAGCGAGTACGGCCGACCATTACAACCTACTGAGTCTGCATGGTGTCATAGTACTTGCCGCCGATCATCTGTGCACCGTATCGATGAGGAGGTAACTTACGTATGAACTACATTTTATTTTCCTGTTATGCCTTGTGTTCCACTAACATCATAGCGTTCTCCCACTGCAGGTCCGTCATCGAGATGCATCACTTTTGTCCGCACCACCTACATAGACTACCGCTCTCCGTTGTTCATCTTCGCTGCACGTTCAGGAGGTATGAGATTCACATTGTGCATCCAAAATATTTATTGTGACTAATATCATTTCATCTTGCAGCCTGCAATTCAACATGGGGGTGACGATGGGTCCATCGATGACGACACGGACCTCCCAGATGCTTCTAGAGAGCAGTACATGGTGCCAGGGTTTACAGCGTACGTAGGGCAGAGCTCAGTGTTCATAGCATACCCAAGGTTTGGACTCTTCGGTGGGCAGAGCTCCTCCGGCTTCGCTACCACATCGTACGATCAAGGTGAGAGCTCCTTCGCACCATGAGGGAGATTTCTAGAGTTCTTCGTACATGACATTATTGCAGCAGCTCGTAGTTCAGCATATCTCAGCTGGAGGACTTTGACCATTACCGGAGCCAGCCTACTGGATCACCACTAGCCACTGAGCAGACAGAATGGTCTTCATACCTCCTCCGACCCGAGACGCAACCTCCAGACTGACTGACGTACCTAACAGGACATGCTCGTGCGCAACGGAAGCCAGGGCCATGTACCGGGAGGCAGACGCGGCGAGAAGATAGCGGTGGTTCAGATGGGTGAGCCATATCGCATCCAGTGTGATACATTTTTTGTACTACTATAATAACTTTTAAGTGTATAAGTATTCCTAATGTATAAAATTGTAAAAAAATCATGAAATATTCGTAAATTCATGATTAAGTTAATCCGAATAAACATGGTAAATTCGGACCACATAAAATTTCTAAAAAATTATACAATAACTATGACTGTGTCAGGAGGCTTCAAATAAAATTTTGTAATTTTTGGAGCTCGTTTGCTATATGTAAAAATTCATAAAATATATCAAACTTATATGCATTTTTTAGCAATATTCGCAATGGATAAAATTACCCAAAAATTACACTACAAGGTGCATTGTGTTGGAAGGCTACACATAAATTTTCATAATTTTTTGAGCTCATGTAACACATTTAAAAATTCAAATAATTGCTAAACACAAAAAACAATTAGGGCAGGTCACCTGCCGCCCCCACCAAACGGCAGGCAAGCCTGCCGTCCTCCCACCGGGTTGTAGGCTGCCTGCCGTCTGGTGAGGGGGTGGCAGGCGCGGCCACCGGTGGCCTCGCCACTTGTCGCCTCGCCGACGCTGCCGCCCGCCCACCGAACGACAGAAGTGTTATTTTTGTAAATATGATGCACATATAGATACTTTTATAAATACGATGCGCAACATCACTAAATCTGGCTTTAACTCGTCAAATTCAAGGCACTATAACCAGTGGTACCAATTGGTAGCACCAGTTTCCAATTACTAGCTAACCATAATCAGTCTGTTTCAATTTATAACGCCGTGTGCTTGCTAGATTAAATCTCTGTCCAATCTGAAAGCCGTGCTAGTAGTATGGATGGCAGTGAGGTAGACCTAGGTCCCATTGAACGCATCCCTAACTGAACCAGACAAAACCTAGATGCACATTGAACAGGAAAATCTTATGCGGATATATAGGCCCTAGTTCAAACAACATGGTTTCTAGCTTTTAAAATCTAATAACCATTTAGAACACGTTGGTTTTTTAACACGATTTTTTTTCTTTTTTCAATTGCATGATATGTGGTTCATTTTTCTCATTTTTATCTATATTTTTTAATTAAATACCTTAGAAAAACTAACAATCACAGTGCCATTTCTGTTGAAGTGTAAGTAAATCGTCCGTTTCTCCTCAAAAGCTTAAGCTTTTGGGTGAACTGGCTGGTGCATGCGACTTACTGTGATATCAAAGTCATGAGGTCTTTGGTTCAAAACTTGGTTAGCGTAATTAAAAAATAATTATAGCCTATTTCTATTCCACGTTTTGGACTTAAGAGAGCGTGCACGTGAGCGGAGCATTGAAGTATAGGTGAATTGCATATCTATCCTTGTCAGCTTAAGCTTTTAGGTGAACTGATCGGTGTGTACAACTCAGTACATGCAACTCAATAATTTAGTTAAAAACCAAAAAAAAAACACTTTACACCATGCCCTAGCTGGAAACCATTCCCACGCTGGAATGAGGAATGCCTCTTGTTACCATCCGATCACAGTTTTATCAATGTCGATGCACGATCTGATGACTGTAAGAGGCATCTCTGCATGAGGCTCATCCCCATAGAAGTCCTCTGACATTGAGCATGCCGAGTGGGACAAAAGTACCACGTCATGCATGGCCGCTCGGATCGGCATTGGACGGCCCTTGTGCCTCTACCACCATATATCATGGCACTTGATCGACCACTGATCATTTTTATTTTATTATTGTTGCATGGACTTGGTATCTCCACATAATTATGAGTAGAACAAGTGGGAGCAGGGACAAAACTTCGGAAAGAAGAGGATGCATCCCCTTTGGAAATACTCCAAGCATCTCTGGGACCGGGCCCTAAAAGCAGCGGCGGATCCAGCGGTGGGGCGGGGGCTCGAGCCCCCCCTACCGCTACCGGACCCTTGGAGCCCCCGTGGAGCCCCCTCTAAATTTTTAGCTATGGATGTATAATGTAGAAGGGGCTGAGGTCGAGCTGAAGGTACTTCAGCCCCTCCAAAAATTTTTCTTGGATCCGCCACTGCCTAAAAGCCTCATCCAATGGATAGTAAAGAAGATACTACTTGATGTGCAAGGCATGAATGCGCTAACAAAGCAAATACTGTACCAAGGCCGGTAGAAAAAGTCTGAAAGACTACTGTATCCATGCCCAGCATTAAACGGATCATACTCACTCTCGAAACGAGATGTGAGACCTGAAAGGCCTTTTTTTTTTGGTTTAATAGTATGAATGTGCATATGCCTGTTGATGAGATTCTTATTGAGCACCGAAGACAGAGAATTTGCGATTGTATGAAATGGTAACCAGTAGCTATTTATTGAAAGCAAAGTCTTAGTACAAAGTCAATCGGGACAGATCTCATATATGCTGAAGTGGATTTAGATGTACCTGCCTTCAAATAGTACTACCAAGTGATCTGTTAGTATAGAAGCATTAATTTTGAGTTTCTATTATTCATTCAATAATTTTTTATTTTAATTTATATTTTTCTATAGGATGAGATAATAACCGAGGCTCCACTGAAGCATGATTAGAAATGATTTGCTGCTAACTTTTACTAGACAAGACTTACTTTGTGATTTGTGAACTTGTCATGTGATGTAATAAAGTTAAATGAACTAGTGATGTACTTAGCTATGGTCTATGGGTAGTTCTTACTTTTGAACCATGTGACGTGTAACTACTACTTACTTAACTAGGCTCTATCATCTACTTGCTATCACTACTACAGAAAGCCTCATAGTAGATGCCAACCGTCTGTGATGAATACTATTACAGACGATTGTAATTTAGAGACCGTCTGTGGTATTTGTGGCGGGAAAAAGGAGTATCACAGACGGTCGGTCTATATTAAAAACCGTCTGTGATAATGGCACTAAGGCATTTATTGCGCTGCTCAGACCGCATCTGTCTTCATTTCGATCCAGATCTAGCCACTGCTGCGCACTTTTTCACTCGGGAGGAAGCTAGGCGATTTCAGGCCAGTTAATTTGGTGGGAAGAGGCAGGGATTGAGCTTTGAAGATTCATACTTTCCTGGTTGCTCTAGATATGGTTAGTAATGAAATTTATTTTTTCTTTAATTGCATTACAATTTAGGTCTAAGTAATCCATGAGTGTTATTGAAGATGGTTAATTTGCAAAATTGTTGGTTATATAATAGCTGTTGTGTTTATAATATGAATTGAGCTAGCAAATTAAGTCTCAATATAATAAATGTGGCCGGTATATATGTAGTAATAATTAGTTAATCTAAATTTTAATACTAAGTTGTTATATATATACGTAACGTAGGACCGAAGCTGGATGTATGCCGCGAGCCGTGTGAGTGAAGAGTACATTAATGGCGTGTCTGCTTTTATAAGAGCCGCCGAGGAGGATATGTTGAATAAGGGGGTGGAATATATGTGTTGTCAATGCACTGACTGCGAGAATTTGAAGATGTTTAAGAACCGAGGGCAAATTGAAGCGCACTTGATTCGGAGGGGTTTCAAAAAGGATTATACGTGTTGGACCAGTCATGGCGAAGTGAATGATCATATGCCGTCGGATGACATCGCCGGTGAAGTGAATGATATGCCACCGGATGACATCACCGGTGAAGTGAATGACATGCCGCCGGATGATGTCGATTGTCGTTTGGATTCGGATAGGTTGCACGATGATAATCTGGATCAGATGCTTCGCGATGTAGAAGAGAACTATGATGAGAGAGAGTATGTTAAATTCTGGGGCTTGATGGAGGACTCGGAGAAACCTTTGTACACGGGCTGCAAGTACACGAGGTTGTCGGCCGTGCTTGAACTGTTGAAATTGAAGGCAAGCAACGGTTGGTCCGACAAGAGTTTCACAGCTCTGCTAGGTCTTTTAGCGGACATGCTTCCAGAGGGAAATGAGTTGCCAAAAACCACGTATAAAGCCAAGAAGGTTCTTTGTCCGTTGGGAATGGAAGTAGAAAGAATACATGCATGCCCGAACGACTGTATCCTCTACCGTAAAGAGTATGGAAACATGCATGTATGTCCGGTGTGCAACGCATCCCGATACAAACGTAATAATCAATCAGATGATGGTGAGGGAATAGAGGCGAAGAAAGGACCTCCTGCTAAGGTGGCATGGTATTTTCCTATAATTCCCCGTTTGAAAACGTTTTTTGTAAATCCAAAGGAGGCAAAACTGCTGCGTTGGCACTCGGAGGAGCGCAAGAGGGATGGAATGCTAAAACACCTTGCTGATTCCGCGCAGTGGAGAAACATCGATAGGAGTTTTGCAGACTTTGGTGCAGAACCAAGGAATATAAGGTTTGGACTGAGTACAGATGGAATGAATCCTTTCAGTAGCATGTGCAGTCGACATAGCACATGGCCCGTGACTCTCTGCATCTATAACCTTCCTCCTTGGTTGTGTATGAAGCGAAAGTATATTTTGCTGTCGATACTTATCCAAGGGCCAAAAGAACCTGGAAATGATATTGATGTGTTCCTAGCTCCGTTGGTGGAAGATCTAAAAGTACTGTGGAACGAAGGGGTACAGGTATGGGATGCATACAAACGAGAGAACTTCACTCTGCGCTCCTTATTGTTCTGCACCATAAATGATTATCCTGCCCTTGGTAACCTATCGGGCTATAGTACAAAAGGTGCCAAAGCTTGTACTCGTTGTTTAGATAGTACCGAGAGTGTGTGGCTGAACCACTCACGCAAAACCGTGTACATGCGTCACCGCCAGTTCCTTCGGAGGGCTCACCCATACCGCAAGATGAAGAAACAATTTGACGGAGAGAAGGAAGAGCATTCAGCTCCAAGGCATTTAAGGGGACACGAGGTTTATGATATGGTTAAGGATTTAGATGTTGTCCTTGGAAAGAGATGTAAATTGAGGGCTCATGAGAAGAACACCTGGAAGAAGAGATCAATATTTTGGGACTTACCTTATTGGGAGTACCTAGATGTTCGACATTGCATCGACGTCATGCACGTAGAAAAGAATGTATGCGACAGCTTGATTGGTTTCTTACTGAACATCCGTGATAAAAGAAAGGACGGCGTCAACGCACGACTTGACTTGGCTGACATGGACATCAGGCCTGAGTTAGCACCGACATGCACTGGTAATGGACAAACGTACCTTCCTCCTGCGTGTTACACATTGTCCAAGGCTGAGAAAACAGAACTATGCTAGTGCTTGCATGGTGTCAAAGTTCCGTCTGGTTACTCCGGCAACGTGAAGAAACTTGTTTCGATGCAAGATTTGAAGTTAAATGGCATGAAGTCTCATGATTGTCATGTGCTGATGACACAGATGCTCCCTATTGCAATTAAAAATATTTTTCCGATCAAAGTCCGAGAGACAATCATGAGGCTACGTTATTTCTTTAACACAATTGCTCAGAAGGTCATCGATCCCGAAGGACTAGATGCTCTGCAGGACGAGGTGGTGATGACTCTATGTCACCTTGAAATGTATTTCCCTCCTTCGTTTTTCGATATCATGGTCCATCTCATTGTTCACGTTGTGTGGGAGATAAAAATGTGCAGGCCCGTATTCCTACGTAGCATGTACCCATTTGAGAGGTTCATGGGAATTCTCAAGTCCTACGTACGGAATCGTTCTCGGCCGGAGAGCAGCATCGTCGAAGGTTATGCAAGCGAAGAGAGCATTGAGTTTTGTGTCGATTATATGGCTCAGATTTAACCGATAGGTGTCCCTCAATCTCGTCATGAGGGGAGGCTGAAGGGTCTCGGAACTATCGGAAGGAAAGCAATCACTCCAGATATGGACACGTATACTCAAGCCCATTTCACGGTGTTGCAACACATGACTGAAGTGACGCCTTATGTGGACCAGCACAAGGATGTGCTTCGGCAACAGAATCCGGAGCGGCCGGATGTTTGGATCATGAGGCAACA
>CM029655.1:33219558-33274558 GCA_017311315.1 Dendrocalamus latiflorus | reverse complement strand
CAACCGTCGGTTCAACCAATGGTTGAAGGAGCAAATCGCTAGGAGTTCGCCGAGTGAGACGCTGACATGGTTGGCAAAAGGGCCGACATTTACAGTTGTGACATGGCAAGGATATGACATAAATGGGTACACATTCTATACACAGTCTCAAGATGTCAAGAGCACTAACCAGAACAGCGGTGTCCGCATAGATGCATTCAGTACCGATGGGTCGAGAAACTCGTACTATGGCTTCATAGAAGAGATTTGGAAGCTCGACTATGTGGTTTTCAAGATCCCCTTATTTCGCTGCCGTTGGGTGCATCTCCCACAGGTGAAGGTTGACAAGTACGGTGTCACGACCGTGGACCTCCAACGTGTCGGGTATAAAGACGAACCATTTGTACTCGCCAATCAAGTTGTTCAAGTTTTCTATGTAACCGACCCGGCAAATAAGAAACGCCATGTAGTTTTTCATGGAAGAAGGAGAATTGTCGGAGTGGAGAATGTAGTGGACGAGGAGGAATACAATCAATTTGACGAGTTACCTCCTTTTGGAAATGGCATAAAGGTCGACGATGAACAACGTGACGAAACTAGTTACGTACGTATTGATCATGATGAAGGGCTAATTTTTAAAGGAAATAAGCAAGTACAATAAGAATGTATATGTGAAAATGTGTGATGTAGTCAATTTTGAGATGTATATGTGAAAATGTGTGATGTAGTCAATTTTGATATGTATATGTGAAAATATGTGATGTAGTCAATTTTGAGATGTATATGTGAAAATATGTGATGTAGTCAATTTTGAGATGTATATGTGAAAATGTGTGATGTAGTCAATTTTGAGATGTATATGTGAAAATATGTGACAAAATGTATATGTGTATTGGCATTTATGTATATGTGATGTATATGTGTGATGTACATGTGAATTGGCATGCATTTATGTATAGAACAATGTTGCAGTGTGATGTATTTGAGAATGACAAAATGTATCAAGAAATACATTGTGTGAATGCAGCTGGTTGGTGTTGTATATGAATGCAGCTGTTTGGTGGTTGATATGAATGCAGCTGTGGTTATTGGTGTTGTCTTAATAACTACAGTCGCAAAGGCTTATCACAGACGGTTCTGAACTTAGAACCGTCTGTGATATCAATATCACAGACGGTTCTAAGTTTCAAACCGTCTGTGATGAATATCACAGACGGTTCTAAGTTTATAACCGTCTGTGATAACCTCCCTATATATACCCACTGGCTAGGGTTTTCCGTGTGCGCTGCGCAGTTATTCGATCTAGATCTAATTAAATCACGAGCCCGTCGTCGCCTCCGCCTCCCCGAGCCCTCGCCGGCCGCCTCCCCGAGCCCGTCACCGTCCGCCTCCCCCAAGCCCCTCATCGAGCCCGCCGCCGGCCGCCTCCCTCGAGCCCCTCGTCGAGCCCCTCGCCGGCCACCTCCCCTCGATTACTGTCTGCATTGTGAGCACTTTCTGTGATGGACTAGAGTTTTGCGTATTGTGAGCAGTTTCTGTGATGGACTAGGGTTTTGAGCATTGTTTACTGCAGTAGCTTAATTAGTTTGCTATTTGGTACATATTACATTGGTACATTGTTTACTGCAGTAGCTTAATTAGTTTGCTATTTGGTACATATTACATTAGTACATTGTTTTCTGCAGTAGCTTAATTAGTTTGTTATTTGGTACATATTACATTGGTACATTGTTTACTGCAGTAGCTTAGTTTAATTTGCTATTTGGTACATACTACATTGGTACATTGTTTACTGCAGTTGCTTAGTTTAATTTGCTATTTGGTACATACTACATTGGTACATTGTTTACTGCAGTAGCTTAGTTTAATTTGCTATTTGGTACATACTACATTGGTACATTGTTTACTGCAGTTGCTTAGTTTAATTTGCTATTTGGTACATACTACATTGGTACATTGTTTACTGCAGTAGCTTAATTAGTTTGCTATTTGGTACATATTACATTGGTACATTGTTTACTGCAGTAGCGTAATTAGTTTGCTATTTGGTACATATTACATTGGTACATTGTTTACTGCAGTAGCTTAGTTTGATTTGCTATTTGGTACATACTACATTGGTACATTGTTTACTGCAGTTGCTTAGTTTAATTTGCTATTTGGTACATACTACATTGGTACATTGTTTACTACAGTAGTTTAGTTTAATTTGCTATTTGGTACATACTACATTGGTACATTGTTTACTGCAGTTGCTTATTTTAATTTGCTATTTGGTACATACTACATTGGTACATTGTTTACTGCAGTAGCTTAGTTTAATTTGCTATTTGGTACATACTACATTGGTACATTGGTAGCTTGTGGGATCGGTTGTTGCTCGATGATGATATAAATCATATACTGAGATTGGTTGAATTAGTCTTTGAGCTCCAATTACTGTCAACTCTGTTATCACAATTAAGTTTGTACTCTAGAAGACATTCTCTAGACATTGATATATTGTTCTTGTGCCATTCGGTTATTGCTGTTTTCATATTATACCAAATCCATATACTGATCTGTTAGGAATTAATTTTGACAAGTTAAAGACTATTTCATTGAGTGAAAGTTAACTTGTATTTGCATGGATTTGCTTTATTACATACTGCTGTCTGAATATATAGATGCTGGATATATTGATCTTGAGATTGTAGAGTTTGTATCTAAGCTCAAATGACTGAATTCATTATTTAGCATAACCAATCAAGGAAGAGTATATGATTCAGTAGCGGGACGGCCAATATTAATCTTGTGCAACCCTACAATTTGAGAGCACAAATTAATCAATTAATCATATTGCTACCATTATACATGTACATATCGCCAATATTGAGCGAAATAGATAGATATTGCACTTTCTTATCTTATGGTATGGCACTTTCTCATCTTATCCTAATAGACCCACAAAATGAGCAACATGTCACCCGCACATTCTTCAACACCATCGCCGGAGGCGTCCGCTCCAATATCAAGACGCCAAGGAAGAGGGCTATCGAAGAAGCCTGAGGGTCGACAGACCATCACAGCGGTGGATGCATCTGGGGTCCCTATCCTTCCTCAGAAAGCAGTAAACGCATTCCGAAGCATGGTCGGAATAGTTGCACGAAAACGAATTGAGATCACATACAATTCGTAGAAGAACGTGCCTGACACTCGGAAACGTGAGCTATGGACCGAAATTTTGGCATCGTTCGAGTTCCCAGAAGAACACCTATACGCTGTGCAACGACAAACCTACCTAGCGGCGTGCAAAGCATGGAAGAACTTCAAGAGCACGCTTGTTAGGAAATACGTGGAGACAGACGAAACGCCTTTTCATAAATACCCATTCCTAGAACCACAATGGGAAGAGTTCTAGGCAATGAAGACGTTCGAGGATTTCAAAAGTACAAGTACGGCGCACAAGGCCCTCCAGGCAAAAAACACACACCCCCACAGACTTGACACAGCTGGGTATGCGGGTAAAATACTGCAGTGGAGGAAGGAGGATGACCTGGCAGCTGCACAGGACATCGCCCCGCCATTTTCCAATATCCCGGATGACCGCGCTCGAAATTGGATTAGAGCAAGGTCATCTACAACGACACGGGGGACATCTCCTTTCGAAACCCTGCAGATCAGCAAGTGTCCCAGCGCCTAGTAAGATATCAATCGAACTACATAGCTTGTAATTACTCCACAACTTCGTACAAATTGAAATGACATGTCGTGCTCTTGCAGGAAGAGCTGAGTTTTGAATCTACCCTGGGATCATTCCAGGGAACAAGGGAGAATGATATGCTCTCCGTGGCCCTGGGAAACAAGGAGCACCCGGGTCGTACGAGAGGCCTTGGGCTTTACGTTCCTTGGAAACATGGTTTTCAAGATGACTCCGGAATATATCGGCGTAGGAAGAGAAACAAAGCCGAGCGTGACGCACAGCTACGAGAAGAGATCAAGGAATCTCTTAGAGAGGAGCTAATGGGTGAGCTGGCTTATGTAATCAGAGATGAGGTGCGGAAACAAACAGAAAGTCAGCAGGCCGCTACCGCCGCTTCTGTGCTAGCTAGCCCGCACAACCGTCCGAGTAGCTGCGCGTCCAATCCGACGCAAACCCAGGCCAAATTTTTCTGTGGTCGACATCCTGGTAATAATTATTACCTCTCGAATGCTTGCTCCATTGATAGGCCTATTCGAGTAGCTAATTTTGTATCGTTATGTAGGAGCCTACGAAGTGCAGGCTCCAAGTGAGATATGGCTCCATTCCCTTGTACGCTGCTTGGGGCCAGGCATATTCATGTGGTATCGGGGCCATGGTGCACGGTCAAGCTTTAGCGCCAGGCTTCGCAAAAGTTAATGTGGATGGTGTGCATGTTAATTTTGAGGTGGTCCCGCTACCGAAGCCACCCAGCGACGAGATCGTGACTCTAGTACAGGCCATTGGAACATTCATCCAGTGGCCCAAAAGCAACATCTGCTTGGAGGCTTCTTCACCGGTGGCAGGATCAGAGCAACATGCACTGGTGCCATCTCCATTACAAGACCAGTCGGTTCCACCACCGGTAACTGCACCCGTGCCATATCCATTACAAGACCAATCGGTTCCACCACCGGAAACTGCACCGGTGCTATCTCCACGGGTGCTATTCTCGCCAGAGCAACTTGCACCGCTGCTACCTTCAAAGTCGACTGCCGTGAAGTCGAAATATAGCCGAGGCAGCAAGGCCAGCAAGGGCAAAGCAAAGAAGACCAGTGATGATATACCGTACCTACCTTTGACCCGCAAATTCGTGCTTGGCGAGCCGTTGCTCGAGCAAAAAGCCCTCGAACGCCTAGCATATAGTTGCATACAATTGCACACGTGGTATATGCAGCAGTCCAATAAGCCAGAGGGAGAACGGACCTCAAGTATCACTGTCAAATTCACGTCGGATGATTTCCACCACAGTCTTCAAGAGTGTATGTTCGTGGTCGCCTTTGAGGATTTATTCGATCTGTTCACGCTCAACGCTCTCGACGTCTCAATCATTCGATGCTGGACGCTGTAAGTGTGTACAATCACAGTCTCCGTTCATGTCATACCGATAAATGTCATATCTAATTTTCGCTTTTGTGTGTATATATATATATATACATGCTGACTAAAGCTAGATTATCCAACTCATCGGCTGGTTTCTTGGACCCACACTTGGTTGCCAAGGATACCATCGACCGGGATACAGCCCTCGTCGAGAGGTACATTGCAGCAGGACTGGTGGGTTGCCTCAATAAGGAATATGTACTTATGCCCTTCCATCAGAACTTTCATTGAATTTTAATAGTAATTGTACCAAAATGGAATAAGGTATATTACCTTGATTCCCTAAGTAGGAATAAAATGGACTTCACAGTTGTCAGCCAAGTAATCGATAGGTAAGTACATATTCTCCATACATACCTATATTGTACTCTTTCTTTCCTTCCGAATGATTAAGGTTAATTTTTTCGAATCACGTAGGGCGTTCGCGATGTACATTGAAATGGGAGGTGACTCGAAGCGCGGGGCCAAAGGCCTGCTGACACATGCTCGAGATTTTAAGGTATTCGCTATTTCGCATTAATTAATCCTATGCAACAGCCTCTTGAACTAACACATTCCATTTTTTGCAGTGCCACCAGCAGCAGCCGGGCAACACATGTGGATACTACGTTTGCCAACATATGGAACTACTCCTCGATTCCTCGAGGATCACCAATTCCAAGGTTTGTCAATCTTCCCATAATTACTTCATACTTATCACGTTACATATATACGCACATTGATATTCCTATCGACAGACTGCGTACATCTCGTCAACTCCATTGAAACAGCCTGATCTTGGACGGATTCGAGCAGAGTTGGCGTACTTTTTGCTGACTCAAGTCATAAAGCCAGAAGGCCGGTTCCACTCCGCACCATAGATACATAATCAACGAACCTTTTTAAGTGCAAATGCAGTGTACATATTTTGTAATTGTGTATTTGTTAATGGATATTTTATTTCAATTCAATTAATTGATTTGCGAAATGGATGCTTTATGTTTGTGATCAAATGAAGTGCGTTGTCAATTGGATGTTTTATGTCTGTGAAATGAATTGAGATGTGAAATGTATCTGAAATGAAATGAGATGTGTGAATTGTATGTTTTATGTCTGTGATTATCTGCTTGTTTCAGAGGGCATGGCTAGCATTTCCTGAGGCTAGCCAATAAACAGAAATAGATTTAGATTTTGGAGGAAGGAATATCACAGACGGTTTTTAAGTAAAAACCGTCTGTGATATGTGATAATCACAGACGGTTTTTAATGAAAAATCGTCTGCGGTATCTGATAATCACAGACGGTTTTAAAACTGTCTGTGATAACCTTGGATTATCACTGACCCATAAATTTAGACGGTTCGGAAAACCATCTGTGATGACATTTCTGAACCGTCTGTAATGTGGTTTTCTGTAGTAGTGTATAGTTAAAATTTAGTGCTTAGTAATAACTACTTACTAGTTACCATTTGCTTAACTAGTCTTGTCATTGTGTGATATAGTTAAATTTGATTGTTAAACTATTTATGTAGTTCCATTTTGGATATCTAGTATGGTTGATTAATCTTTATACGTGTGATATATATGGTTTTTGTTTTCGTGTATAATCTGACTAAATATTCGTGACTGGGATTAACCGTATTCAGAGCGACATGTATTCGTTCCGTATTCGTAATCGAGAATATCCACATTCATATTCAGCACTATCTATATTCGACTCTGATTCTAAGAAAAACATGGAAAAAAGATATGAAATGAGTGATATTTATCCGTATTCACTCTGTTTGTACCCTACGTGTGGTATAGTGGTATTTATGCAGTGATGTTTTGGCTGATTAATGTCGATCGGCACCAACGGAGTTATATAAATCAGTTCTTCTCATAGTTTCGCACCGTCGAGAATATCAGTGTCATGCAAATATATCACGGGGAAACACCGCGTGGAAACTAGCGCAAAAGTCTGCAGGAATTTCAAAACACGGGGCGGGGGTACTCGATAGATGTGGAAAATTTTAACATCAAACTTTCTCTCAGTTGAAAAATATGAAAATAACAAACAACGAAAAGAATAGCATGTAGAATTGGTCTTTTTCATCTAGAAACTTTACACGGATATAAAGTACCCTATTCCCTACATCTGCAATTTTTTCCTGAGAATTTTAAATTTGTTCAGGGAGTTTTTTCCACTCTATGTAGGGTTTTCATCTGATATTGTTCCGGCATTTCAGCGATTTTACGTATAAAAACTACACAAGCCCAAGGTCTGATCCGTCGCTGATTCTTGCAGACAAACCTATGAATCTCCGACAACAATATGTACCACACGTATTGACGTACACATATATTGGGCCCTCCAGGTTGTCTAGTTGACGCGTGGTCGCCAGGACTAGGAGCTGAAAGCTGATCAGAAGCAGCAGCACACTGCAGCAGCATCACCGTCCCCGTGCAAACCCTTATAAATATGTCGGTTGCCGATCCGATGATGTTCGCCACCTCCAATCTTATCACATCCACTAATACAGTCAGAAGAATCTGTTCTTCAACACCAGGCTTTTGCGTCTCGACTCTTGGCGGTGAGCATGGCGATGGCCACTAAGTAGCCAACGATGACAGGACCGGCGGAGCTGCAGGGCATGCAAAACGTGCGGTACCTCCCGAGAGATTTTTCTTGGGGGTTAAAATATCTGATTTTTTTGGGTTTTGTTAAACATCATCTGGATATTTTCTTCTTAAATATTATCTAAATTTAGGATTATTGGATTAGAAATTCAATGGCTATGAATTCTTCCCCTCCTCCTTAAATTTTACCCCATCCCCTTTGAAAAAAATCTCCCCCTTCAAAAACAAGGGGCCCCTAGATCTCTAATCCAAATGTCACAAATTTGGATGATAATTAGGAAGAAAACATATGGGTGATGTCTAGACACTCCCAATTTTTTTATGGTACTGATGATATTAGGTTCCTTTTCTTTATCTTTTGCATTTCTTATCCCGCTACTCTCAATACCTTTTTTTCTTCCTTATTTGTTGGACCGGATGGCAACAAAGAGGGTGAATGATACCAACTCGAATTTCTCCAAGTACTCAATATTCTATTCTCATATAACTACATAGTTACAGAAAATAGAATTTTTATCTAAAAACTCAAGACAAATAGCTTAAGAACACAAAATCTTGAAGCAACCACTTTCCGGCGGTCTAATCGACATAGAAATGGTGGCCTGACCGGTCCTGGCGATCTCAATGGTGGTTTGACCACTGCTACAGTAAAATAAGCCTAATAAATAGTATTTTTAACATGATTTCAAAAACAAAAATCAAAAGAACTTTCGATCCGTAGATCTAAAAGATATAAAAATTTGCAGAGATATACTCTAGGGTATGAAGAACCTATTCCAACAAACGATCATGAAAATCATAACCAAAGTTGAGATCTTTTTTAGTTAAAGGAAAGGTGCATCAAAACCGAGCCAAAACCAAAATCGGTAACTACAACTTGGTCATGTGTGGACGATGGCCAAGATGGCTTTAGATATATTCTCGCATGTCCTAGCAAGCAAGAACATGAAAGAAATCATGTCAAAAACTCTCGGATCAAGAAATCACACTTTGAGACCAAATCAAGCAAAAACAGGTTTTCTTGATAAACTTGCTATCAAAATGTCTAGATGGGTGGAGATAGATTCCCAAAGGTTGTCTCCATCTCTTACACGTCCTTGACACAGTAAGATCAAGAAAAGGAATGAGAAGAGATAAAAACCAAACTAAACAAGAGTAAATCAATCAAAAAAAGAGAGACACATGAAGAGAAATAAATATTGATGTATTTCCACTTTAGGAAGCAAGTTTTACAGTCACTCTACGTTGGAGGATAGAGAGTACACCAAGTGCTCTACTCTTCAACCCTAACCCTAAACAAGAGAGCACATAAGAGGGGTTGGATGGTTAACCACATGTCTCCATCCCAACCCTCTTTTATAGGTGGGTAACCAGACACCTGTGATCTTTAGTGGATCCCATCCACTATTACAATGGGGGAACCTATTAACCCTACACATACGGGTTTTACTCACACAAGTTCAATTATATATGCTTTTCAAAGCGCATAAGTTTGCATCTGCTAAATCCTTAGCATTGATTCGTCTTAATCAAATCAGCTCCACCTTGACCTAAACCACTCATCCAAGCGCCACACATGCGCCATGGTTTTGATTCAAGGTAGTTCCCGGTATTTTGGTCATACTACCAAAATACCCTCCATTGACCCGGTCTTCATCTCCTATTACAAGCAATCGCCATACTTGCCACGTGTAGGTGCACTGCTACCTTGACACACGCCGCCAAGTCTCTCTTGTCCCGGTTCTACTAAACCACAGCTCACTTGACCTGTGCAAGCTATATGGTGCCATCCAGCCGTTCGAACTTGCCTTTAATATTTCTAGCCTTTCTCGTGCTATGCTTGAACTCACCGTCTCATCTGGCATCCTTGATCATTCTGGGCCTCAGCTCCTCTATAAGCCTAGCCTCGATTCTCGCCGTTGACCACAGTTGACTCCAAGCGTTCTTGCACATCCAAAGACAAAGAAATCGTTTTTGGGCATAAGTTCCTCACAATTTGACCCACGTTAGCCTAGCATAGCTCATGCAACATGCATCCACTAAAAAAATGACCAAAACCTCTTGCGCGATTCAAAATCCATAAATCTGAATTCTAGTCGAAAATCTCCATCTGGACAAACTTTAGCCAGTCAAACGGCCATCCCTCAGGCGGTCAGACCGCTGCACCACTTGGTTAGACCGGTGGCATACTGCCAGTCTGACCGACCTTCCTCTGATCGACCAGCAACACTGTCAATCAAATTTTCAAGTCTTCCAAATTGCAATGGTTCATAATAAACTAGAACCTTCTCACATGGTCCTTCAATCTCCCCCTTGATGAACTCATTGGCAATTTCTTAAAGATACATTTTGGAGATGATTTTTGGAGAAGAGGCGAAATTTGCAAAAGAGTTCCAAATAGTCAAAATATTTAAATTCACCAAATGAATCGAGAATCTCACTTAGGTCCATATGAAAGAACAATTGTTCAATTTGATCTTGATCATGGTGAGAAGAGATCAAAGGCTCCAACTTAGCAATATTTTGCACAAAACATCATATCATGATCTAGATGTGTATTTTTACCAATCTTTCACCCCCCCTTGACAATGGAGTCATCAAGATGCATGGAAGAAAATGGAGCATGAATGAAATGGAGTGACTGTATTTTATTAATTTTTAACATTTAGGAGCCATAAAGATTATCCAAAGTGACTTTCTAAGTATCACACCAAGCCATAAAAAAGTGAAAGTGCTATCTAAATCATGGCAAAATATGTATAGCCAAACTAAAGCTATATAAGCAATAATATGAAATTAAATGGATTGTAACATGTCAATGTGCTCAAGTTCATAATTTAGCCAAGGAAATCCAAAAATGAGCTAAGTCATGTCAATATACTAAACGGAACAAAGAAGCTATTATTGAGTAAATTTAGAGTGTTACAAGTTTAAGATTGAAACATTTTATTCAAGCACTTGATATTACTTGTAGTTGAGCAAATTTAGTACATTTGGCAACTTTTTTTGAATTCATTTTTGGTTTTAGATGAGCTTCAACCATTTTTCACAAAATTTAGTTTCTTTAGCTATGTGCTAGATCACAAACCTTATGTGACCATTCCAAGCAAGAAGCTTAAGCAAGTGATCTTGGTTATCCAAAACTCTCCCTGAGTTCATGCCTAGTGCAATAGTAAGTCGTCTCATGAGAAAGAATTGGTGATATTAGTTTTTTTGCACAAAAGATATCTTTTTACATTTTCTTGACTTAATTCAAGAACAAAGAGTTAATACTAACTGATACTTCACTAATAAATTAGCATATCTCAATCTTAAATTCAATATAGATTGAAGACTCAACTTAACTTATTTGACATAGCATGAATCATAAGAGGATTTAATAGAAAAAGACATGATTTAATTCAAGTGTTTCATTTTTAAAGAAACTAGCATAGCAAGAGTTAAGCTACACATAGAAGAGTATGATAAATAGCAAACTTAGCACATGACATGGCAAGATATAAAGTAGTTTATCATGTCACACAATGATAATAGTCAATACTTCTTGTATTTATGTTACAATGCACATTGCTGAAATTAAATGCAATATGATGCAATAAAGATCCTAGCTTCCCCTTAGCAAGTGAGTTAATTTTAAAAGCAATTTGGTTCACATTAAGTTATGTCAACATAAAGCTCAAAAAAATCTCAAATGAACTTTTCCTGAATCAAAGCAACAAACAAGAAAGAAGAAGCTTAGGAAAACAAAGAAATAGTAGTCCTTAAAGCATAGACAAGATAGAAGGATTACTATGGCTCAAATTCGCTCTCATCTACCTCATATGACTCTATAACTATTAGCTGGTCATCTAAAACACAAGGGAGTAAATACGTTCCTTGTCTACCCAAGGGGTCCCAACCCCTGCTATACCTAAAAGAAGTGAGTGAACTCAACCTAGTGAGAAGAGAAGTAACTAATAAGCAGCATCCTAAGATCACAAGATGATAAGAAGAAGTTAGAACAGCTGAGAACAATAACTACTCTGATTTATACTAGAGAGACTAACCCAAATGCACCTATCAACAAAGTACAATAGAAGGTAAATATACATATAATACAGAAAGTGCATGACGCCCCCTCAAATTAAGCCATAAGGACAAACCACCCTAACCTCTCCTCGCAAGGTCATGAGCCTCGAGCTATCTAAAGGCTTGGTGAAAATATCAGCCAACTGGTAGTCACTCTCCATGAATTGAAGCGCTGTATCACCTTTGTCCATATGGTCTCTAAGGAAATGATATCTGATATCTATGTGCTTGGTCCTAGAGTGCTGCACTAGGTTCTTGGCAATGTTAATGGAAGAAGTGTTATCATAGAAAAGTTAAATACTATCTAAAGCTAACTCAAATTCTCGCAAGGTCGAAACCATCCAAAGTACCTAACTACAACAACTAGCAGCTGCAATATACTCGGCCTCTATGGTGGATTGTACAATATTAGACTGTTTCCTAGAAGATCAAGAAACAAGGGAAGTACCAATAAATTGACAAGTGTCAGAAGTACTCTTCCTATCTATCTTACAGCTAGTAAAGTTTGCATCAGAATGGGATCTAAGGATAATACAGGAAGAAGAAGAGTGCAGATACTATAGTCTAGAATAGCTCGAAGGTGCCTGAAGATATGCTTCACCGTCTGACGGTGAGAGCCATGAGGAGAGGCCTGAAAATGATCGCACAGAAACACGACGAAGTGCATGTTCATCCTTGAAGCAATGAGGTACAAGAGGGAGCCAATCATGCTGCAGTACTCTCTCTGATCTACCGGCTCACCATCCTCATCAGGCTCAAGTGTAGTCGAGGTCACCATTGCAGTTGATACTGGTTTGCCATTACTCATGTTGAAGTGCCTCAGAAAATCTTGGGTGTACTTGCCTTGATGCAAGAAGGTGCCATCTCGAGTTTGCTTGATCTGGAAGCCGAGGAAAAAGCTCAACTTGCCCGTCATGCTTATCTCAAACTCTGTGCTCATGACATCAAAAAACTGGAAAACAAGTGCATGAAAGGAGCCACCAAAAATAATGTCATCAACATAAATCTGGACGAGTAGAAAGTCATTACCATGCCTATGAATGAACAAGGTCTTTTCTAGTTTACCCATCTCAAACCTATGACTCAATAGATAAGATTTAAACCTCTCATACCAAACTCTAGGGGTTTGCTTAAATCTATGCAAGGCTTTGGAAAGCTTGAAGATATAATTTGGGTATTTGGGGCTCTCGAAATCTAGAAGTTGTCTAACATAGACCTCTTCCTCAATAAACTCATTGAGTCATAGGAGAAGTACCTTCCTCGTGGCTAAATCCTCAATAGCAAAATGATTGGGGTAAAACTCAACATAACATCATTATCAAGAGCAAATTGATGTACTGATAGAAGATTCTTGGAAGCTTTCGGGACATGGAGCATATTTTTCAAGTGGAGGGTCTGGCAAGGAGTATGAATCTGGAATGACCAATGTGAGAAATGTGCATACTTGAACCATTTTGCAGCCTGCACTTGATCATTTTCACCGTACTTCTCTGGAATAGTGAGGCAGTTGATCTCACTAGTTATGTGGCCGGTCATGCCTGTATCAGTATATCAGTTCGTGTCCACCATGTACCCTGGTGAGGCATGCACTACAGCAGCAAACGTGGTCTTCTTTGCCTGGTAGGAATGATTAAAATAGTGGTAGCATTTGAGGGCAACATGCCCTATCTTTCCACACAATTCACATGTTGGCTTGCTCGTGGTGTACTTGTTTGATTCTTGGCCTTGGCATTCACGGTCGTCGTGGCTTTGGCCTTGGCCATCGTGGCTTTGTCCTTGGCCGCCATGCCCACGCCCACTGCGATCGTGTCCTCAGCCATGGCCGCCGCGAGTGGTTAGGTTCACCTGCATCGTAGCTTGATTCTGCTCCTAGCACATCTCAAAAGAGAGGAGGTGAGCATAGGCATCATTGAGGCTAACTGGTTCCAACTTGGTGGTGAGTGATGTCACGATCGAGTCATAGTCAGCGTCCAGGCCAATGAGCATGTATGCCACGATCTCTTCCTCGAACAAAGCAACGCCGCAGGTACTCAATGTGTCAGTCAGGGCCTTGACCTTGCTGAGATAAGTCTCCATGGACATGTCCTTCTTTTGGATCATGGTGAGCTGGTGGCAAACATGCTTGATCTACACCCTCGACCGTGATGTGAACCTACACTCGAGAGCAACACACACTTCGTGGGATGTGTTTAGGAGAAACACCTGAGAAAGCACTTTTGGAGCTAAGAATGAAAGGATGGTGCTGAGGATGGCTTGTTCATGCTACAACCAGGTTTGATACACCAGGTTGGGGACCTGAGTTGCGCTGCGCTCCATGGTGGTGGTAATCATCTTGTTAGGTGCGCTGATGAAGCCATCAACATAGCCTAGAAGTTGTTGGCTGCAGAGATAAGGCATCATTTGTGCCTTCTAGAGGAGATAATTCCCCTGACCAAGCTTGACATTTATCAAGTGGCCAAACGTCGACGTCAGGAGCAAGCTAGCAGTAGCTAAATTCATGGCGCAGGTGGAACCAAAGGTTGGAAAACTAGAAGTGGACATTTTGTGGGAGAAGAGGAGGCTCTGAACCATGTGAAATTCAATCAAAAGAGAGTTTGGGTCTGTTCATATTAGCTTTTACTAATGACTTTTAGTTTTACCTTATAAATAGTAACAACTTATAGAGAGCCGTACGGAGAGAGAAATACGCATGCGATTTCGGCCAGTATAAATGAAATCACTACAGTGTGTACTACAATCGACTAATAGATCTCAGCTTAAAAATAACCCATTTAAAAACTAGATACTATAGAAAAATAAATTTTAGAAATCAATATCAATATACCCAAAATGTTCGCAATCCCACACACAATACGTTGCTAGGTACTATTTATATTGCCAAAACATATATAAAAAAGTTAGACCCTAGAGAGGTGGCATTAGTTGCTGAGTACATAGGGAGAACGTGAGCTACTGGCTAGCCTAGAGACTAGGATCTAAATGAAGAATGGGACTTACAGAAGACTAGGTGGTGATCGGTTCGGCTGAAAGCCTCATGGCTTATGGCTGAAAACACTGTAACTGGTTGAAAAAAACACTGTAGCTGACAGAGGCTTATTTAGCATAATTAAATTTAAAAAAAATTAAAAATATAAAAAATATGTTAGCCCATTACGTATAATACAAACAAATACGGGAAAAAAAAGAACCGGCAAAAAAGCTCAACAAAAAGTCAAAAGTTCAGAAAAAGATGAAACTTATAAATAATGAAAAATAAACCAGAAGCCAGAAACCGAAGCCGAGTTCATCAGGACCTTAAGTACAGTGTCATTTCTTTTACACGATGGACGCCGTGGATGCATGCATTCGTTATAAGTTCGTACGTATATATATCGATCGTACTCAAATCTGATGATGGGGTCAAATTCAAGGCACTGTAACCAGTGGTACCAATCGATAGCACTCGTTTCCAGTTACTAGCTAACCATAATCAGTCTGTTTCAATTTATAACACCATGTGCTTGCTAGATTACCTCTGAAGCCTTGCTAGTAGTACTGATGGCAGTGAGGTACATCTAGGTCCCATTGAAACCCATCTCTCACTGAACCAGACAAAACCAAGATGCACATTGAACGGAAAAAATCTTACGCGGATATATAGGCCCTATTTGGAACAATATGGTTTCGATCCAAGCTAATAGCTATTTAAAATATATTAGTTTTGTAATACGATATTTTTCCTTTGTATTATATATAGAGATATAACTGTGTTTTTTATTTATTTTATATTTTTCTCTCTATATTTTAATTAAATATCTTAGAAAAACTAATAGTCACCGTGTCATTTTAATAAAAAAATCAAAAAAGAAAGCCACGACACTTTACAGCATGGCCTAGTTGGAAACCATTCCGACGCGCAGGGATGAGGGCTGCCTTTTGTTACCATCCGATCACGGTTTTATCAACGTCGATGCACGATCTGACGGCTGTAAGAGGCATCTCCGCGTGAGGTTCATCCCCGTAAAAAGTTCTCACATTGAGCATGCCGAGTGAGACAAAAGTGCCACGTCATGCATGGCCGCTCGGATCGGCATCGGACGGCCCTTTTGCCTCTACCACCATATACCATGGCATTTGATCGACCACTGATCGTTTTGTATTTTATTATTGTTGCATGGACTTAGTATCTCCACATTAATTATGAGTAGAACAAGCGGGAGCAAGGACAAAACTTTAGAAAGAAGAGGATGCATCCCCTTCGGAAATGCTCCAAGCGACTCTAGGACCATCCCCTAAAAGCCTCATCCAATGGATAGTACAGAAGATACTATGTGCCATCATTTGTATGCCGGTGCATGGAATGAAAGGGTGCGCTAAAAGTAACCAGTAGGTCAAGGGGAATCAACGGGATATCGTATGTGTGTGCCTTTCTTTGGATGTGCCTGAGATCTGATCTGCAGATGTTTGGAGTACAAGTGAAGTGAGTGCTGGTCTTCATCAGTGCAGATGTTTGGAGTACAAGTGAAGTGAGTACTGGTATTCATCAGCTCAGTAAAGATAAGTGTTAAGCTAGTGTTTACCTACTAATTAGCTAGCTTTAGAATTGTAAAGTGTACTGAGCGTAGGTTTTTTTTTTCCCTTTTTGAAATGCCTACTAAACGCAGTTTAGTATAACTTGCAAGCGAAAGATTGTGTTTTGACTATAGATAGAGGGAAATTAAGGTGAGACCGGACTGCTGTAATTGAGCTTATTTATTTGCCCGGTTGGGCCAGGGTTGAGAAGCCTGTACTGTATGAGGATTTGGGCTTGGGTCGGGCACCAATGGGCTGGGCCGAATGTCAGGAAGCAATTATTTATAGCGTGATATTTTGGTCGATCGGCACCGACAGAGTTATATAAATCTGTTCTTCTCATGCAAGTAATATATCATGGGGAAACACCCCGTGGAAACTAGCGCAAAAGTCTGCAGGAATTTTCAAAACAAGGGGAGGGGGTATGCGATAGATATGGAAAATTTCAACATCAAACTTTCTCTCGGTTGAAAACTATGAAGATAACAAACAACGAAAAGAATAGCATGTAGATTGGTCTTTTCATCTAGAAACTTTACACGGATGTAAAGTACACTATCCCCTACATCTGCAATTTTTTCCTGAGAATTTTAATTTTGTTCAGGGAGTTTTCCACTCTATTTAGGGTTTTCATCTGATATTTTCCTGGCATTTCAGTGATTTTACGAACAAAAATTACACCATAAGTCCCAAAGCATGATTCTGTGGTACTAATATATGAGATTGTAAAAAAAAACTCATGTAAAAGTTGCATTAAAACCTATGAATCTGGCAATAATATATATACCACAAGAACAAGTCCATGTTAAACCCTGAAATATTGGATTGGTCCGAAAAACAATTTTGAACTCTAAAATCGATTGAATATCAACCCTGAACTACTGATATCGGGTCACATGGCCGCCGTCCCTGGCTAGTCTGTCGAGCGAACGACAATCACCACGTGGGCCTTTTGCCAAGGTGGCTGTGCTGCTTCCTTCAACACCGGGAACGAGCTGCTGAGAGCAATGCTACTACTTACCGGCACGGGCACGGCGGTGATGCCAACCTCTTCCACTAGTGATGGTGATCTCTTTCTGAGGCTGGTGCGCTGGTGGATTAGTGGACGAGGATCCGTCGGCGGCGGTGGGAGGTGCCCCCCAGTGGCGAAGCCAGTATGGAAATGGAGCATGGGCTCAAAGGACCTAGCCCTTTCTGTAAGTTTGCTTTTTTTTCGGATTTTTGTAGTCTAGTTTACTTGTCACCACATTCATCAGTGTAATATTTGTTATTTATTATTTTTGTATGTTTTGATCTACTTGGTAAATAGAATATTCCACGGATTATATGTTTAATTTGTTTTCATTAAGCTGCTTAGTTAATTTGTTTTTGTACTCTTCGAAAAAGCTACTCAGGTATTTCGGATATGTTTCCTGGGAGCAATAATATCCATTGACATATCTTTGCCTACAATGTCAGACATATATTCTATACAGCATTTTATTTCATGCAAGAACTACTTGGTACCATCTTGTATTTGTCTGATTTGCTACAGTAGTGTCGATGAAACAACAATGCGTATGTACACGCAGAAAATCGCTGATCATTGAACCAATCATCAAGAGCTCTAAAGACAATCCCCAGCAGAGTATCAAAACACACTGTAAATGCTGCAAGTTAATCCAATTACTACTTGTTTACAGCTCTCTCTTGAGACCAGTAATATCCATTGGCATGTGTATGAATTGCTATTATTATTGAATGAGTACTACTTGGTCCTTTTCTCACAAGGTTCTTGATCAGTTGATCGAGACCTAACATGGCAAGCAAAGCCGGAATATAGAGCCTAAATATGTTCAAAACTTGCTTTGTATATACAGGCACAAGAATGTTTACGCTTGGCTTCAAATAAATGATAGATGGTTTAGCAGCTGAACTGTCCAGAAATGTCTACTCACTTATGTTGCTAGTGACATGAGAACAACACCTTTTTCATTCATAAGCGCATTTTAAACATTTTTTCTTTTTTTATTTGCAATTCTGACACGTTAACAATTCAGGCATTATCTCCCTCCCACACACAAGCACAAACATAAACACATGGAAAAATTATCAGCTGAGCAACACTGTTCACACATATTTCACACTATCATAGCTTTAACATAAAGAGGAGGTTTGATGACAGCAGGCTGTTACTGGAAGATGCCTAGTGTATAGGATACACCAAGGAGGATTCATGGGAATAATCCGATCCCAAGAAATAAAATTTGAAGCAATGTTACTCTCAATTG
Source organism: Dendrocalamus latiflorus (assembly GCA_017311315.1). NCBI lineage: Eukaryota > Viridiplantae > Streptophyta > Magnoliopsida > Poales > Poaceae > Dendrocalamus > Dendrocalamus latiflorus. The sequence goes on along the minus strand of CM029655.1, from coordinate 33,255,992 downwards.
ATTGATGCCAACACAACATACTAGTCTTGACACTAGCATTAGATTTGTACTTCTACTTCCTACCGAAATATGCAGGCATATAATGTGAATCAATGAAGCCAACACATCTACATGCATGGAACTGAGTGCTCTTCTCGTGCCGCAGAAAGTTGGCTACCAAACTCAGTAAATTGATAACTGAGTTGGGAGTCAACTTCTGTGAGTTTGTAACACCCCGATCCTCCACAGGGCCCGAGATGCTACCACTATACATCTACTATTTCAAGAGTATTGCTAATCCAACTTTTAGCAGCACATTTCCTTTTGTTTTGATTACCCACAGGGAGAACAACAGATAAATTTCGGATAATCACAATAAACCAACTAACGTTATATTGCACAAACTATAATATAAACAGACTTCGGGTTCCACAACCATGTGAGACCCACCATCATGGCTCGCTAGCAAACTAATCCAAACAGCGAGCCACCAAAAACTTAATACTAGATTAAACATAAAGCTCTGTAAAGCTAATTGTTATTTCATATGTGCAGTGCCAAAAGGACTATCCCCATTCCATGCATGTCGTCATCGTTCACCTAAAAACATTGACAAAGCAAGGGTGAGTCCACCGATTCAGCAAGTACAAAGCAAAACAGTAAATAACAGGTTCAAAAATCAGTCCATAAGCATCATAAGTTCAATCACCATTTGTTACCATTCAAACCCTTTAAGCTCTTATAAACCAGTCATTACGCATATGCACATGCTCCTCTCTCTAATCTCTTTAGCCTATATCGATATAGCAGAGCGAGCACCCGTCGATGCTCATCCAGGCCCGCCTTGTTTCCATGCGGGGACCATAAGCCCGTCCTCTTTCATACGGGGACCACAACCTCCATTCCCGTGGAGTGCCTACCGAAGTAGGTCTTTTCCCACTCCCGTGGAATGCCTACCGAAGTAGATCTTTTCTCCACTCCCATGGAGGGTCCACACCAAGAAGACCATAGATGCCACGAAGGCCATCTATTTCCATGACATGAATGCAATGCCAATTCCCCATTTATGCATATCAAGATGTCATGTCTCAACAATCATCATTCATCATTTCTCATCATGCATTCAGAAATAGTTAACTTATCATCACATGATAAGCAATGCATCATCATTCATCTATCAATAAATATTACCCGAATTTACCGCTTTATTATGCACTTGCCTGTTAACCTAGCGGACGGTGCGTGGATGGTACCAGACTCGAACCACCACCTGAACAAGCATTAATCATCTCAATTCATCACCCATGCAATACATTCATGTACGAGCAAATGGCATCGCTCTAACGTCCAATCCGACATAATCAAATCCTATACCACCGGGCAACTTCCTGTTGTCCCGGGGCTTAACCAATCTGTAAAATTAGTGATTTCATTATTTATACTCGTCGATTGATTTCTATACGCTTAATCTCATTTTAATCGATTACCCTATTTAACCTCAATTTATTCTCCCCTCCCTCTTCTGCCACGGATCAACCAGATCAACAGTGGCAGTACCGATCGCACCGATCAGGCCTTCATATTAATAAAAAAATATCTAAATGGCCATATGTATCAATTCTAATTATTGACATACTAACTTATGCCCGACTCGGCAAATAAACAGGGAGAAGGGTTTTTGAGGCGTTACCCTGGCCCCGAGCGACGGGATTGGGGCACCACCTTCCTTTTCTCAGCCAGTTCTGATAGATCTGGCAGCGGGTCAGCTTTCCCTCTTTTTCCTCTTCTCTTTTCTTCTTTCTCTTTCTTCTCTTTTTTTTCTAGCCGGCACCCCTGGCTTTCTTCTTTTCTTTTCTTTTTCCCACGGCCGGCTCTCTCTCCTCTTTTCTTTTTCTTCCTCTTCTTTCTCCAGTCAGCCGGCGCTCTTCCTTCTTTCTTCTTTTTCTTCATGTAGGTAGCACTCCCTTTTCTTCTCTTCCTCTTCCTCTTTCCAGTCGGCCGGTGCTCCCCTCCTCTCTTTTCTTCACTCCGCCGGCGGCCCCCTCCTCCCTCACGGCCGGCGTTGCCTTATCCTCTCCCCTCACAGCCATCCCCTGGCTCCCTTTGCCTCCTTGCGCGGCAAGCAGCTGGGCAGTGAAGGGAGCGGCGGTGAGTGCAGGGCGAAGGGGCGAGGTGTGTCCGCGGGGTGGAGTGGCTTTGGCAGAGGGCGACAAGGGCGAGGCGCGGCCAGGGAGCAACTGCGGCACGCGCGCGAGCGGCAGCGGGGTGGCGACGGCGCACCCGAACGGCGGCAACACAAAGCGAAGCGGCGGCGGTGGCAACGGCGACGGCGCCGGGGCTGGCGAGCGGCGGCAGCAGACGCAAGGGGCAACGGCGATGGCGACAGCAAGAAGAGCATGGGAGGAGGTGGCAACAGCCGAGAACACACGGGAAGAGACAAGCGAAAGTGAGTTTTCCTTCCTCCTTCACCTGGCTCTCCCCCACTTATAGGGCTACAAATGGGATGGGCTGGGCAGGGCTGGGCTAAGCCGGCCCAGGTATTTCATTCTACAGCATCCCAACAGAGTGGCGATCTACATTTCTGCCCATACAGAACCTCAAATGGCACGGCCCGAACACTGGAGTGGTAGCTGTTGTTGTAGGCAAACTCCGCGAGTGCCAACTAATCCACCCAGCTACCTTTTTATGACAAAACACAGGACCTCAACATGTCCTCTAGTGTTTGAATGGTGCGTTTGGATTGCCCATATGTCTGTGGGTGGAAAGCAGTACTAAACTGGAGTTTTGTGCCCAAAGCGCTTTGTAAACTCTCCCAAAACTTGGAGACAAACTTAGCATCTCTGTCCGAAACTATCGTCTTGGGCACACCATGCAATCTCACTACCTCACGCACATAGACAGGTGCCAAATCACTCGCCGAATTCATCGTACGAATAGGGATAAAGTGCGTGGACTTACTGAATCGGTCCACTACTACCCAAATCGCATCCTTACCTCGCTGTCTACAAGGCAAGCCGACTGCAAAGTCTATGGTAACATCATCCCATGGCCACTGTGGAACATCTAAAGGCTGCATTAGTCCAGCGGGATGCTTATGCTCAGCTTTCACTTGTTGGCAAACCCCGCAAGATGCCACAGACTACGCGACATCCACTTTCATTCTCTTCCACCAAAACCTCTTTTTCAAATCCCGATACATCTTGGTCTCGCCCAGATGTACTGTGTACGGGGTACAATGGGCCTCCCTCAAAATATCATCCTTGACTTGAGCCTTTTGTGGCACGCAAAAACGGCCTAAACCGTAATGCGCCCGACTCATCAAGGCTGAAGTCCCCCGATTTTCCTTGATCGAGGCGTTTCCTCACTTTTTGAAGCAATCAATCGTGTTGTTGCGCTTCTTTCACCCGTTCTGGAATTGCTGATTCCAGTAACAAATGTGTTTCTACCTTTGCTGTACCGGCATAGCAATAGGAAATTCCCATCCATTCAAAGTCAGCAAGGAGACAATCTACAATGGAGGGTGTCGTCTTGCAACTAAGAGCATCAGCAACCACATTTGCTTTGCCTGGATGGTACTGGAGTGTGAGATCATAGTCTTTGATCAGTTCCAACCACCTCCTTTGCCTCAAATTCAACTCTTTCTGAGTGAAGATGTACTTGAGGCTCTTATGATTAGTGAAAATATCACATGATTCTTCATACAAATAATGCCTCTGAATTTTTAGAGCGAAAACTACTGCAGCCAGCTCTAAATCATGAGTAGGATAATTCTGCTCATGTTTTTTTAATTGTCGCGAGGCATACGCGATCACTTTGCTATCTTGCATGAGAACGCAACCTAAACCCACTTGCGATGCATTCGAGTAGACTGTGAAACGCTTCCCTGGCTCAGGAAGAGTGAGAACAGGAGCAGTTACCAACTTCTCTTTCAAAACATTGAAACTGCGCTCACATTCACCGGTCCATTGGAATTTCACGCCCTTCCGCGTGAGTTGAGACATTGGCTTAGCAATAATGGAGAAATCTTTCACAACACGCCGGTAATAACCAGCTAAGCCAAGAAAACTTCTCACCTCCTTAACGTTGGATGGCCTCTTCCAGTCTACTACTGTAGAAATCTTGGCTGGATCTACTGAAATGCCCTCCTGGTTAATTACATGTCCTAGGAAGCCCACTTCAGAAATCCAAAACTCGCATTTCTTCAACTTGGCAAAGAATTGATTTTTCCTCAAAGTCTCAAGCACAAGCCTCAAATGCTGCTTATGCTCAGGATATCATCAATGAACACAACTACAAAGTCATCCAAATATTTGTGTAGCATGCTATTCATCGTTTCCATAAAGACAGCAGGGGCATTTGTTAGTCCAAAGGACATAACTTTATACTCATAGTGCCCATACCTTGTGAAGAAAGCTGTCTTTTCAACATCTTGCTCCCGCACTCGAATCTGATTATACCCAGATTGTAGATCAATTTTGGAAAACACCTTGGCTCCCTTCAATTGATCAAACAAGTCCTTGATGCGAGACAATCGGTATTTATTCTTGATGGTCACCCGATTAAGAGCACGATAATCTATGCACATGCGCTAACTCCCATCCTTTTTCTCAGTGAATAGGACGGGGGCTCCTCAAGGCGACACACTGCGATGAATCAACCCCTTGGACAACAGCCCATCTAATTGCTTCTTCAACTCTTCTTGGAGTGGTCGCGCTAAATAGTACGGGGACATAGAGATAGGTCGAGTGCCAGGAACAAGTTCAATCCTAAACTCCACATCTCTTGCGGGTGGCATTCCTGGAAGCTCTTCAGGAAATATGTTGGGGTACTCACATACCACTGGAATATCCTCAATGCACAAAGGCGCACTTGGTTTTTCCACAAGTGACAGATGTAACATAAACTTAAACATTCGTCGGCTAGGGAACAAGCTGGCCAACACAAAAAGAGAACCCGGAGGTGCATTCCCTTGAAAGATTATCTCCTCCCCTGAAGGAGCTTGCAAAGTGATTGTCCTCCAGAAGCAGAAAATCACTGCCCGGTAGCGATGCAACCAGTCCATACAGAGGATAACATCAAAATTCTCTATCGGAATAACCATGAGGTTAGCCACAATATCCTCGCCATCTATGGAGACCATGCATCCGGGACAAACCATAGAGCTAACAATAATACCCACGGGAGAATTGACTATAACCGACTGTGAAATCTGTTGCATACTCAATTTTGCCTTTCTAGCAAACTCACTGGAAACAAAGGAATAAGTGGTACCGGAGTCGAAAAGAACTAGAGCACTATGTGAATCCACTAACTGAGTACCTGTCACCACGTCCGGTCGACTCGCAGACTCAGTGGCAGGCAATGTGCACACTCTGGGTGGTGTCGGGGCGGTGAGAGCCCCAACGCTCTGTTGTGGCGGCAACGGGACTGGAGGCGATGTCGCATGCTGGAATGGAGGAGTCGGTGCAGGATGCTAGTAATACCCGGCGGGTGGAGCCCAAGAAAGAGGAGGCTGCAACATAGGGGCAGCCGCCAATGTCTGGACTAACCCACGAGGTGTAGCATTTGATGAAGATGAAGATACTAGCTCCCACTTGATGATGCTAGCAGAATTTTATCGACAAACCAACATTTTGTGTCCCGTTTGTCCACAGTGCCAACAGTTCCCCGTCTAGGAACACTCACTAGCACGGTGCCCATCACCACACTTAAAACAAATCATGTCCTGCCCGGGGATAGGACGCAATGTCGGTGGTGCAGAAGACGACGATGTCAACGGTTTAAACTGGGATGACTATGAAGAACTTCGACTCCACTTGGACTTCTTAGGAGCGGGCCGTTGAGATGACCCACCCCTCTCACTATAGCTCCTCTTCTGGTCACCACCAGAAGCACTCAGACCACCAGAGGGTTGCGACCCTTTAGTGAGGTGCATCTCCATCTCCATCCCTCTGACCTGCTCAACCACGGACCTAAAGTCATGTGGCGCAATAGCACCCATAACATGCCGATACTCAGAACTGAGTCTTCGACGGAACCTTTTAGCCTTTTCAATGTCACTACTTGCGACCCACGGTACGAAGCGGATCAAGTCGTTGAACTGCGCCTCGTACTCAGCTACTATCATCTTTCCTTACACAAGGGTCGACAAGGCAACCTTCATACTTTTCGCAAAAGATTCTGGGTAATACTTCGCCTTGAACTGCTTGACGAAGACCTCCCAGGTGGCTGGACCTTGGGCAGAGGTCCTGGCTGAAAGGACCCCCTCCCACCAGATGTCCGCCTGACCTTTCAACTGAAAGGCCACAAAGCGAGCCCTAAGCTGTGAAGTCATCTCTAAGGCTTCGAACTGTCTTCCCATATAGCACAACCAATCTACAGCTTGGACTGGCGTACCCGTCCCATCAAAGGTATCCAACCACAATGCCATCCATTCGCGAAGGCCCATTCTTGGCTTCGATGCGACTGGAACGGCAGTCGGGACAGCAGCAGGTACGGCCGCAGCAGCGGCTACAGACACTTGTCGTCGTAACGCACGAACCTCCTCTATGAACGCCCGCAACAAGGCTGAAGACCTTGCCTGATCCCTAGCTACAGATTGCTCAGCAGACCCAACTTCCACGTCGGGTGCCTCCTGCTGAACTTCTAGCGATTGCTACGCTTGGGCACGGCCACGACCACGGCCTCGACCAGCACTGTGACATCTACCTCTCGGCATGTCTGCTCACAATAGAGAAGCAATCACACAATCAACTCACAATCATCAACTTTAACAATGCAAATCAACGACACAATTAGGGAGAACGCATATGCAATGCAAGTCCCAAACCCATTCTACTGTGCAACCAAGTGTGTCAAATTTTATTATTAGGCCTAAGTCAAATTTTAATTGAATAATTAAGCTAAATTGTCAAATTTCTTTACCACGGACCTAACACCCGCTCTGATACCAACTGTAACACCCCGACCCTCCAGAGGGCCCGATATGCTACCACCACACACCTACCATTTCAAGAGTATTGCTAATCCAACTTTTAGCAGCACATTTCCTTTTGTTTTGATTACCCACAGGGAGAACAACAGATAAATTTCGGATAATCACAATAAACCAACTAACGTTATATTGCACAAACTATAATATAAACAGACTTCGGGTTCCACAACCATGTGAGACCCACCATCACGGCTCGCTAGCATACTAATCCAAACAGCTAGCCACCAAAAACTTAATACTAGATTAAACATAAAAGCTCTGTAAAGCTAACTGTTATTTCATATGTGCAGTGCCAAAAGGACTATCCCCATTCCATGCATGTCATCATCGTTCACCTAAAAACATTGACAAAGCAAGGGTGAGTCCACCGACTCAGCAAGTACAAAGCAAAACAGTAAATAACAGGTTCACAAATCAGTCCATAAGCATCATAAGTTCAATCACCATTTGTTACCATTCAAACCCTTTAAGCTCTTATAAACCAGTCATTATGCATATGCACATGCTCCTCTCTCTAATATCTTTAGCCTATACCGGTATAGCAGAGCGAGCACCCGTCGATGCTCACCCAGGCCCGCCTTGTTTCCATGCGGGGACCATAAGCCCGTCCTCTTTCATACGGGGACCACAACCTCCACTCCTGTGGAGTGCCTACCGAAGTAGGTCTTTTCCCACTCCCGTGGGATGCCTACCGAAGTAGGTCTTTTCTCGACTCTCGTGGAGGGTCCACACCAAGTAGACCATAGATGCCACGAAGGCCATCTATTTCCATGACATGAATGCAATGCCAATTCCCCATTTATGCATATCAACATGTTATGTCTCAACAATCATCATTCATCATTTCTCATCAAGCATCTAGAAATAGTTAACTTATCATCACATGATAAGCAATGCATCATCATTCATCTATCAATAAACATTATCCGAATTTACCGCTTTATTATGCACTTGCCTGTTAACCTGGCAGACAGTGCGTGGACAGCACCAGACTCGAACCACCACCTGAACAAGCATTAATCATCTCAATTCATCACGCATGCAATACATTCATGTACGAGCAAATGACATCGCTCTAACGTCCAATCTGACATAATCAAATCCTGTACCACCGGGCAACTTCCCGTTGTCCCGGGGCTTAACCAATCTGTAAAATTAGCGATTTCATTATTTATACTCACCGATTGTTTTCTATATGCTTAATCTCATTTTAATCGATTACCCTATTTAACCTCAATTTATTCTTCCCTCCATCTTCTACCACGGATCAACCAGATCAAAAGTGGAAGTACCGATCGCACCGATCAAGCATTCATATTAATAAAAGAATATCTAAATGGCCATATGTATCAATTCTAATTATTGACATACTAACTTATGCCCGACTCGGCAAATAAACAGGGAGAAGGGTTTTCAAGGCGTTACCCTGGCCCCGAGCGACGGGATTGGGGCACCACCTTCCTTTTCTCAACCGGTTCTGATAGATCTGGCAGCAAGTCAACTTTCCCTCTTTTTCCTCTTCTCTTTTCTTCTTTCTCTTTCTTCTCTTTTTTTTAGCCGGCACCCCTGGCTTTCTTCTTTTCTTTTCTTTTTTCCCACAACCAGCTCTCTCTCCTCTTTTCTTTTTCTTCCTCTTCTTTCTCCAGTCAGCCGGCGCTCCTTTTCTTCACGCCGGTAGCACTTCCTTTTCTTCTCTTCTTCTTCCTCTTTCAAGTTGGCCAGCACTCCCCTCCTCTCTTTTCTTCACTCCGCGGGCGGCCCCCTCCTTGCTCACGGCCGGCGTTGCCTTATCCTCTCCCCTCATAGCCAGCCCCGGCTCCCTTTGCCCTCCTTGCGCGGCAAGCAGCCGGGCGGAGCAGGGAGCGGCGGTGAGCGCAGTGCGAAGGGGTGAGGCGTGTCCGCGGGGTGGAGTGGCTGCGACAGAGGGCGACAAGGGCAGGGCGCGGCCAGGGAGCGACGGCGGCGCGCGTGCGAGCGGTAGCGGGGCGGCAACGGCGCACCTGAACGGCGGCAACACGAGGCGAAGCGGCAACGGCAGCGACGGCAATGGCGCCGGGGCTGGCGAGTGGCGGCAGCAGGCGCAAGGGGCGATGGCGACGGTGACAGCAAGAAGAGCACGAGAGGAGGTGGCAGCAGCCGAGAACGCATGGGAAGAGACAAGTGAAAAGTGAGTTTTCCTTCCTCCTTCACCTGGCTCTCCCCCTCTTATAGGGCTACAAATGGGCTGGGCTGGGCTAAGCCGGCCCAGGTATTACAGAGTTCTGTCTGTTTGTCAAAATTTACAAAATTCTATGGATTTTTCGTAGCATAAAAGCAGTATGATTTTCCTCTTTGTCAAGTGATCAAGTATACTGCAGAGAATGATCAGGAGAACAGCTTTTAGGATAAGAGACCACCACCAGTTACCTCACTCATGCCTAAGTTAGTGTTACTCGGTTGCTTACCATTACTCTGATTCTCAAGTGATAACCAACATGTTAAAAACTGCAGAAATAGAGCGAAAAAAATCAAGATGTCAGAGCGGTGTTCAGTGACAGAAGTCATGAACACAGCTGTATATTGAAGTAAAAAATGATGGAAAATATCTAGAGCCATCCTCAGAATAGGATGACACAATTTTACTGCAAGCTTATGTTTCAACTGATACTACAATGGAACACCAAATTCTTCTCTATTTAGGGCAGTGCAAGAGAAGCATGCCCCTGCTGGAGATAATTAAGAATACATGCAAATCAATCACATAATTTTCAGGCAGCATTAGCATGCTGCTTCATCAATCACACACAAACTCTCTGTTGAGTCTTTTGCAAGCAACACACTCGCACCATGGGGTTATGTTCTGTGACTAATATACACACACCACAGGCACATCTGACCCTCTTATTTCAAGCACAAGCACACACATAACCACAAATCAAACCAAATAGATGGTACGTTAGTCACATAAGAGACACACGCAAATTAACATCGTATGAAACACACCGGCTTGGTGGATGCACGCAACATCAAACACCAATTTATTCTTTTGAAAGCACACCAACTTGGCAAGCAAACACTTGATCCACTGTAGCAACGGCAGTAGTAGCAACACGTCCTTGCCTTACCACCACCAAATCTACATTGGTCACAAATACAACCGATCAAAGGAAGCTGGATGGACCGTTGAAGACAAATGAACAAATAAGCAGCAGATCAAGGAGTTTAGTACATAGAGAGATTAACATGTAATTCAGATAGTTTCTATGTGTATACCTCAACATTCAGGTCGGTTCACCGGAGAACTAAGCCTCTGGGCTGAGGCTTCTTGTAGTACTGTGAGTGGCGCGGGTTGTAGAGGGACGGGTCGTGGCCGACATGCCGCCCATCCCATTCTAGCTTCTCCCACCAGTCCTTCTCGCAGTCCACAGTAGGACGGCTATCTCGACCATGACGATCGACAGCCGGGAGGCACCTGAGGCTCCAGCAGCCCGTGAGCCAGATTGTCTCAAGCATGGGTGCAAACGTCATGGCCTCGCATATCTGCTGCAGCTTGGGGAGCTCATGCAGGTGGATGTGCTTCAACTTTGGGAATTCCAGTATACCTTTTTGATGGCCGGTAGCTATTTCATTTAGAAACTGTGGCTCCACGGGGAAGACCTGCCTGAGATCACCACAACAGACGATGTGGAGGGTCTCCAAGCTGCTCAAGGTGTAGAACCACGACAGCGGGAGGACAAATACAAGCCTCGGGCAGGAGTACAGGTGTATGCTCCGTAGCGTCGCAAAGGACCTAGTGTTTTCACTCTTAAGTGTCCTTCCTTTGCTCCAAATGCAGTGGGCCATCAGGAGACCAGTTGCCAAAAATGTCTCCAGTTGATCAAAGCAGATGATATCGTAGTCAGTGGTGAAGACAACGTGCAGTTTAGGGCATCTCTCGACACGACATTGCTTGAGATGATGCCATCCAATTTGCTCCCTTCCTATGGACATCATGCGTTCAGGGATCACAGTGGTGATAGAAGAATTGTCATGCACATGCAACGACTCGACCTTGTTCATCAGAAAGATGATAGCCTTGATGCCTTGTGCGCTCTCCACATCAGTGTTGATGATACCCTCACCAATCTCCACATGGCAGTCCAATTGTTGAAACTGCAAGGTACTGCTGTCATCATGATCAATAGTTATCTTGTCAATAGTGACATCAGTGTAGCTGCAGTAAGTATCGGGGATTAATGACTTCTGTAGAAGCGGTCCAATTATTTGTCCAATGCTATAAGTTATCTTCTCCTCACTGTATCTTTGTCCCTTATCCAAGTTATCTTTGCTAGTAGAAGATATGCAGAGATTCGGATTAAATCTACCAGTGTTCCAGCAAAACTGTTCATCATGTCTTAGCACCAACGACTGAACAAACTTCATGTCCATAATAGCAACATATGCATGACGATATTCTTTCCATGCAGGATGGACCAAAGAATTAGGTGATATTTTTCTGACCTCTTCTCTTCCTCGAGTGTCAATGCATAGCACCCTTAGTTGTTGCATCCCCTTTTCTGCCCAAAGAATTGTGCGGAGTAGTTCACATCCCAGTAGAATGACTCGTTGGAGACATGGGACCTGCACCACCTGATCTTTGAGGTCAAGTGTTTTGACTGAAGTGCCAGAGATGTCCAGCTCCTCAAGTTTTGGTAATGATCCACACAACACGAAGTCAGCCAATCTTGCACAACCAGCCATGGAGATATGGGATATTTTAGCTTCCTTATTACTATCCTCTCTTAATCCTGCATCTAAGCTGAAAGATTCAAGTGCCGGAGGGAGTCCTTCAGGGCCAACATGTTCCAACCCAACACAACCATCTAGAACTAGAGTCTTAAGGCCAGTTGCCCCTGACAGGGTTGGCAAAACCTGTATTGTAATATTCCCAGACAGGTCGAGGAGCTCCAGCTTCACCATATCTTTGAATTCTTCCTTATGGTCCCAAGGGTGGGTAGGCTTAATTACTCGAAGCTTCCGTAGGTTCCGGAGTCGTCCCCATGCACAATTGTTGCTCCAAATCCTTCCCCTCTTTATATTTACCTCCCTAATGTTTATAGCCATTTTCTCTATTATCTTTGAGGATAAAGTCAATTCCCAATCTGTGTTGCATATGTCTAGCACCCAGATGCTCTCAAAAAATGCCATTTCTGGTCTATCTTGCATCTCCTCTTCTTTTTGTGGCTGATCCTTGCATAAATTTAATCCAAGGAATCTTAAGTAGTGACAAGAACTGAAAGGAGGTGAAGAAAAGCTGAAGCTGCAGTTAGAGAGTTTCAATACATTAAGATTCTCAGAGTATTGAAATATGTTATTGGGTAATGGTGATATCATATCATCAGATCCACTTTTGAATGCCAAGAAAAATGATGATGACTCTTCAGGTATAATCAGTTCAGTCCATCTCCTTTGTTGTTCATTAGAGTATGTGACCCAACGAATTTCTAGAATACCCAGTTGATCACCAAAAAACGAACGTTTATTGGATGAATAGTCCTCCAGTCGTAACTCTTGATGCAGAGCAACACCAACCTCCCACGCTTTGTCTTCCTCACCTTGTTGTATAATCCCATCACAAACCCAATAGTTGGAAGCATGGGTAGCCCAGTTGTATTCCATGATGTCGCCATCCTTACTATGCAACCACAAGAGATACAAGCAACACTCTGTAGCTATATCTGGGGTGACACCAGGGTTATGTGTGTATCGGACTATTTCTCTGGCTTCTTCCTGTAGCAACTTCATCCAATAGTATGTAGAACTCTCAATATATGAGAAAAGGTAAACATTTGAATTGTCCACTCCCTCTTCTAATGGTTGATCATCAAGATTGATTGATTCCACCCTTGAAATATGAAGTTCTGGGCCTTCTGGTTCCATATCAGGATTGATTGATTCCACCCTTGAAATACGAAGTTCTGGACCTTCTGGTTCCATATCAGGATTGATTGATTCCACCCTTGAATTATGAAGTTCTGGTTCCATTTTTTGCTTCATTTCTGGGATGTGACGAAGCCTTCCTCGGTAGGTCCACAGAACCTTAACGCTTGACCATCGATCTTGAGGAATACCAAAATCATTCAAGTCAACCTTGCTGTTGCTCCCATTATGGAACACTACTAAGCACCTTTTTCCTTGTAGGGCTTCATGGATCGCCATCCCGATATCTCCTATCTCGATCTTAGAGCCTTCATCTACCCCATTGAAGTCATCCTCCAGGTCTTGTCTATCAAAAATAGCTATTACTTGTTGAGGAAGCTCTAGTTTAAGTGCAATTTCCTTCTGTAGTGCTCTTCGGTTTTTCCATCTTGAGCAGTCAACATGGACAATCTTATCAAATTTCTTCCTCAGGGATGCTGGAGGTTCTTCAGCTATAGTTCTAAGGACCGCGGATGCAGCCACTCCGCTCCATCCATCAAAGTAGATGACCTGATTTGCTTCGCTTGTATCTTCTAAATAAGGAATTATATGCTCTACTGCCTCCATAACAGTGTTAGCTTGAAAGCCCTGCATCAATTAAATAATGGTAATTAGTTACTGAGAGAAATTCAGGCAAAGTAATGAGGGATGGACATGGACCATGCAAGAGACGATGAAACAACTTGCTGTGTATGTGACCAGTTTGGGTAAAACGCCCTCTGACTTATCTAGGCTTCCAAGGATATGATTTGGAAAATAGGCTTTTCATCGTGTAAGCACTGTGTGCCATGTGTCTGTGCCATCGTGTCGTGACAGGTCTCATTGGTGTGTGTCCATGCCGACCATGCTGTGCTGCCGCGGACCGAGGCCTGTCGCGCCTGTGCCATGGCAAGAGCCCCACAAGGCCACAAATGTCAAGGACGTCGCTTTCATGTCTAAATAAGCAAAATTGTTGGTTTGATCCAAAGGAATCAAACTTTATGCATCTCGCCCAAAAATTAGGGCACACATATGCAAGCATACGTAGTGGGAAAAACATGTGAGGTACGTAGCGTATGATGGTAGGGGTGGTGTGTAAGTTATGTGTCACTCTCTCAAAAAAAAGTGTTGGTGGGTCCCACTACACGGGTGCATTACTGTTGCACATATGTACTGCCAAGTGATTTCTTTAGCCACTGGCAACTTAAAACATTTTAAATTTCTCCTTGGAATTTTAAGTGATGTTAGGGGGTATGTAAAAAAAGAATGAACCATATGGGACAAAGGTTTCTGGAAAACTTTGGACTGGAGATTGGAAAACTTTGTATTGATAAACTTTCAACTGGTGGGAAACGTTCAACCGTGAGATTTTAAACTTAAAATTGAAACTAAAACTGACAAAACGCAGTGTACGCAGATCATTACGACCCCACTTGCCTGCATAAAATTCATCCCAAAACAGGAAGCGAACATGACACTGATGTTTGCCGACACTTGGCCTGTCCATGTGACCGTACGATAGGGAGCTAGCGCGCATGTGCCAATTACTCTTTTTCTGTACACCTAGGCCTTCATGTTACCGGATTATGCTTTTTTTTTCCGGGGGATTTGCTCATGTGCCCCAAAGTTTAATGACGTTTGCTCATTTGCCCCATGATGTCTCACTGACATGTGGGCTCTGGACCCGTATGTCAGTGAGACGTCATGGGGCAAATGAGCAAACGCCATTAAACTTTAGGGCAAAGGAGCAATTTTTCCTTTTTTTTCCACTGTAGTTAGCTTATTATTTACTATAAATAAGTGGCTTATTTGGCATAATTAAATTTTAAAAAATTAAAATAAAAACAATAGATTAACCTATGACGGACAATACGAAGGAATACGAAAAAGGGTAAAAAAAGTCTAAAATACCAAAAAATAGAAAAACAAAATTAAAAAATAGTAAATTAAAGACCGAAGCCAAAAGCTATCGTTGAAACGAGCGACCCTACAGTATGCTTATATGCATCCCTGAACTGGTTGAGCACAAGCTATCAATTTGGGGCCGAAATGGCGACTCACCGTCCACCGTGCACGCTTGACGGGTGCACGCTCGGCACGCTCGGCGGGGATGTCGAAGGGGCTCTCCGAAGGTACTGCGGGATCGGACCCTCTGAGCAACGCGTGGAAGACGTCGGAGAGGGAATCCATACCTCGGATCAACACTGTAGATGCCATAACAACGTGTTAGTTAGCAGATGACACTGTTTTCTTGAATTGGGAAGAGAATATCAAGGGGCATTCATTTTCTGTTAATAGTGATCTTTTTTTAGAGAGAATAACGCGCTACATCTTCCATATTAACGGTATCGATTGGGTGCCTAGCTAGAGCCCTAGACACCTAAATCCATGAAACGGTTGTCCCATATGTCAATAAAAATATAATATTTGTGAAAGTAATATTGATGATAAATGTAACAACATTTCCCTTATATAACAAATTGAAATACTTTCGTGTACATAGGTGATACAAGTTTAACAATTTTGACTTTATGCATTGTAAAACTACATATATCTTGAACATGCGCAATTTATGTTAGTAGTTATTCCAAAAGGTCCTTCAGGGTAGAAAACGGCACACCTAATCTGTGATACCATCTTGATTGCTGGCTTGTTTAAGACAGATTAGGATCATTATCTTCAAAAGTAGACTAGGCTCATTTGCATCGTTTACATGTGCCCAACTCAAATTAAACTACTCGAAAGCTCAGCATAAACCATAGCAATAATAGATGCGTGTATGGTTCAATCTCACCAACTTTTTTATAGATCTATTTGGTGCATCCTTAATATGTTTTTGCCCATAGGGTGCTTAGACTTTGAAAGAAGGAGGGCGCAATGTATAACTATATTACAGCGACAGTAGCTACTAGCATAAGAACCGCGAAGGTAAGTAAAAAAAATCCTTGGAAAAAGGGTAAAATAACTAGCTCTTACTGTACTTTGTGGAATAGCATGTAGAGAAGCATACCTCTTCGAGCACGATGAATCCCTCTATGGAGGACCAAAAGAACGTATGAATCTCCACGGATCTAACCCAATCAGCTCCTCCAGATCTCTTCACCTGCAATGACATAATTAATAGGTTTGAGCATCTACATTGTAAAATCTATAAGCTTATTTTTCATGGAACATGGTTGTAAACAACATGTGGTGGAGGAAGGAGCTCAGTACTTTAATCGGCAAATAAGTACATATATTGTGCTGATGCTGTAACAACCCTTTTGGTCTTTGTTTAATTTCTCCAGGGAAACAAAATAGGTAGCTTTACTCGTAGCAGGTAGCAGCCAAAGCAGATGAATATGAAATAGTGGAAATAAGAGAGTGAACTCTCAATGCTAGCCAGTCGCAAGCCCCTTATAGTCTTATGGATGGTTTGCTTTTGCCTTTTTTTTTTACTAAAGCAAGCATGCATGGTTCCTTGCTTGCTTTCGAGCTAAAGAATAAAGACAGGGAACGGTCGTCACGTTCGCTAAAGTTATCCCTGACATTGCTGGCTGCAAAATGGAATGCATCAAGCGCAAATACAAAGGGAAAATGGAACAAGATAATACAGGCGTTGCATTCGTATTCTGGACTGCAAGATACAAGTGTACTGGTTATTAGAGGGAACTTGGGAAGGATTAAAGCAGAATTGAGAGGATCTGGGACTGGATTCGAGAGGAACAAGAAGAGAGGATACAGGGGACAGAGTTCAGATAGAGGACAGACTTGGCTTCTGTTTCGGTTTTTACACAGGCTATGGATTTACATAGTTAAGAAGAAAAGAAAAGCAGAAAGAAAGAAATGAAAAAGCAACATGACAGGGTGCCTGTAACACCTTGTTACAAAATACTCTCCACCTCACATGAGCAAGCATCATTACAGAATCATCCTTTATACACTTCAGCTTTCAAGTCTCCGTACTGTTGGCGCCCAGCCTCTGCTGCCCTGGAACACCTCCGCTGCGACTTGCCCCAGCAACTTGGCGCCACCATGATTATCCCCTGTTCTTGCTCCTCCTGCAAGTTTGCCCAGCAATTTAACCAATGACATAACATAAATAAGAGAAACTGGATCGTGAGGCATTTTCTTCTGGAAATGCACCAGATTTCTTGCCTTCTAGATCGTTTAAAGGATCGGGACTAGGAGGGGGTAATCTGAGGTCCAGCCGGTCGGGATGTCATGCGAGGTTGTCGAGCTCATGCTGAGGCATATGGAGGTCAAAGGTGGATGCTGTGTGGAGGCGTGGAGACGATTATGGTCGGTGATAAGGAAGACTGGGACTAGAAGGGGGTAATCTGAGGTCCAGGCGGTCAGGTATCACGCGAGGTAATCGAGCTCATGCAAGAGTACGCAGCAATGGTGCACAATGAAGATACAAGTGGGGATATCTTGGAGGCTTCGTCACGTGTGAAGTATGGAGTCGTAGATGGAGTCCATGATCTGTACAAGGTGGTTAAAATCCATGTTAGGGATTTGAGGAAGAGATAGAGTACGTGTCCAAGTGGATAGGGACACAGTTTTGAGGTGTTTGTGATGAACACGTCTTGTGCGCTGGCTATAAAAACAGGGGAGGCTGTAGGCTAGTGTGATAAGAGTTTTAGGGTCTTCGTGGAGAAGGTTTTTAGGGGTGTCGTGAGGCGCTTTGTAGCCAAGAACTTGCTGGTGAAATAATAGATCAGATCCCTTTCAACTCCGGTGACTTCCAGAGCATCGCTTCTTCCTCTCTGTTTTCCGTGCTCTATTTTTGTCTTCAGCGCATCTCATCCAGGCGGTGGTCGAACGGCTGGGGACGTCATGCAGAAGGAGGTCACGACTACGTACGTCATGGTCGTGCCGAGCGATCGAAATAATCAGACTATCGATCCATTGTCGTACTAAGCAATCGGAACGATCAAGTGGTCGATCTGAGATTGTACCGAGTGATCGAAGCGACCTTCGGGGCAAGTGGTCGTATCGAGTGAGCGGTTGGGACAAAGTGGTCGTAAACAAGTGGTCGTAATGAGTAGTCGAGCGACAGGCGATCACAACGTGTGGTCGTAACAAGCGGTCAGAAATAGAGGCTTACGACCACGTACTGACAAACTAGCAGCTGCGGTCATTATTGACTTTCAGTAATTCAGATTGCATTGTTTTTGGTTCTGTGTTGTGATTTCAGGTGACCGAAATGGCGACAAAGGGGGTGAATGGAGCCCTTTAAACAAATTACCCCGAGTATCTACACGATTTCTCAACTCTCCGATAGCTATGAAAGCTATGAAGAAAGATTCATTCTCACTAGAAGAAATGAAAACACTTTTTTTTTATTGACGCGGAAAACTCACGAAAGATGCAAAAACATTTCTGAAGAACAGACTGAAAAGATTCGCAGAGAATGCAAAAAATAGATCAAACGAAGTTTTCTCTAAAAAAAAGGCAAAAGAGACTTCACTTGACAAAACAAAACAATAAACTAAAGTCTGCATCTATTGATAGATAGAAAACTGAAATAGGAGCAAAGGTCACTGCCAAAGTACTTCATTGCAGATTGAACCGATAAAAACAGCAAAACAAAAGTGCAAAGGACTGCAGAAAACAGCAAGTTGATGTCTCATAAAATCAGCACAGAAAAACTGAAAAGAGAACATGGAGAAGCTGTCTACCGAAAATGATGAGCTGCTGAAAACTGAGTCTGATTGCTGCCAACATAAGACTGCACAAGGAAGCTGAAATCTGCAAGAAAGGCTGAAAAGCAAAAGCTAAAAGAGGTGAAAACGAGCTGCTGTTCAAGGCTCTTAATAGATGACCAAAAAGGAGTACTATCTCCTGAATTTCAGGCTGCACAGCCGCAAGAAAAACAAACTGATGCCTCCCACTACTGCTGGCCGAAAGCACTCAAGAGAGGAGCAATTTCAGCTGGAAACAAAACTGAACCGAATCAAAAAGAAGGCTTTACGAAATATGGCAGTAGAGAAACATGCTTCAATTGATCTCCTTCTCAAGAAAATCGACAGAGACCTTAAATAAAAAAACTCTAGGGAAGGATCTGCAGCTTGAAAAGAAGTAGCAAGAGAACAAAAGAATAATGCTTCTCTCAACCGGAAAAGACTGCAGATTTTTGTGAACGGCAAGGATTGGCAGCTCTAAAAACAAGAAATGAGAGGAACTGCAGAAGGAAATAAGTGTCAGCAAAACACTAACAAGATCACTAGAAAATTGACATCACAGAGCCTTGTTCTTATAGCCACCTCACATGGGATTTTATATCCTGGGCAAGACTTAACCCAACATCTTCATTCAAGGTTGAGAGGAAAACAAGAACACAAAACAAGGAGAACCAAGCAAGATAGAACAAAGCTACTAAAAGAAACTCAGAAACGAGGACTACTCAAAATGAGACAAAGAGACATGAATGCTTGATAATCAAGAGTTTACATCGCTCAAGCTCTCTTTCTCACTTTCTCAAATTTTTCATACATGGAGAGAACCCAATGAAACCCTAACTCTTACACCCATTCTATCTAATTTCAGCACAACCTCTCTCTCTCCTTTTATAGCCTCCCGCTAATGGGTTGCACATGCTTTACTCATTAGGTCACCACCTACTTGATGCTTTATCCAAACCCGCTTCCTTTAGTGCAGCTTTGCGTTTTTACCGAAACGCCCCTCGCGCACCTTCCAGGAAGCTTCCTCCTTTCTTGCCTTGCAAGCCTCGCAGCCACCTCGAGCCCTCGCCGTCTTCGACACCTTCCGACCGTTCTGACCTCAGCGCCACCTGCGCCTAGTCCGGTCCACCGTGTCTCGCTACGACTCCGTCTCGATGTCCTGCTGCCAACACAGACAAGAAACACATCAAATAGCACCGCTCGATACATGTAATCAAAATTAGCATGATAAAGCCCAAACCTGTCGAATCAAAGGAATACGTGTCCTAATCCATACGACCAAGTTTAACCAAGTCCGACCGAGCCCGTTGCACTACGCAACGACATGGTCCGACCACACAAACCAAACTCGACTATCCTAAAACAATGTCAATTTCTCATCATCAACAAGGGGTCACGACCACATGGTCTCTCAAAAAAACTCATGTAAAAGTTGCATTCAAACCTATGAATCTGACAATAATATAATATATACCACAAGAATAAGTCCACGTGACAACCCTGATATATTGAGTTGGTTCGAAAAACAACTTTGAACTTTAAAATCGTTTGAATATCAACCCTGAACTACCGATACCGGTTCATATGGCCGTCGTCTGTGGCTAGTTCGTCGAGGGAACGATGATCACCACGTGGGCCTTTTGCCAAGGTGGTTGTGCTGCTTCCTTCCGGTACGATTAACTCTGGGAACGAGCTGTTGGGAGCAATGCTACTACTTACCAGCATGGGCACGGCGGTGATGCCAACTTCTTCCAAAGGCGGATCTGGTGGCAGGCCACTAGCTGTTAGGCCAGCCGGTGACACCACGCTGATGGTGATCTCTTTCTGAGGCTGGTGCGCTGGTGGATTAGTGGACGAGGATCTGTCGGCCGCGGTGGGAGTAGGGGTGGAAAACGGTAATGGA
The DNA here is from genome assembly GCA_017311315.1 of Dendrocalamus latiflorus. Classification (NCBI taxonomy): domain Eukaryota; kingdom Viridiplantae; phylum Streptophyta; class Magnoliopsida; order Poales; family Poaceae; genus Dendrocalamus; species Dendrocalamus latiflorus. Next base: position 33,235,534 of record CM029655.1, on the reverse strand, counting down.
TAATTCGTTTTATTCGATATTCGTATTCGAGCAAACACGAATGTGGTAAGCAAAATTCGTATTCAAAAATGTTCGTATTCATATTCGAGAATATTCGTATCCATATTTGAGAATATTCGTATTCACATTCGTATTCGAGAAATTCGTATCTGTATTCGTATTTGAGACTATTCGATTTGTATTCGATCCATTTCTAGAACCTATAAAAAATCTGTACGAATTTTGTGATTCAAAATTTGAATTTAGGCAGTTTAAAACCAGTAACTGGTCAAAACCTATGAAAAGTTGGTAAAACCGCTAGGAATCAGTTTTATCTGATATTCGTATCCGAGACGAAAATATCTGTATTCGTATTTGAGAATATTCGTATCCGTATTTGAGAATATTCAAATTCATATTCGTTTTAAAAATATGAATTCGTATTCGTATTTAAGACTATTTGATTGTATCTGATCCATTTCCACCCCTAGGTGGGAGGTGCCCCCCAGTGGCGAAGCTAGTATAGAAATGGAGCATGGGCTCAAAGGACCTAGCCCCTTCTGCAAGTTTGTTTTTTTGGATTTCTGTAGTCTGGTTTACTTGTTTGCATATACATCAGTGTAATATTTGTTATTTATTATTTTTGTATGTTTTGATCTGCTCTGTAAATACAATATTCCATGGATTATATGTTTAATTTGTTTCCATTAAGCTGCTTAGTTAATTTGTTTATGTACTCTTCGAAAAAGCTACTCACTTATTTCGGATATCTTTCCTGGGAGCAATAGTATCCATTGGCATATCTTTGCCTACAATGTCAGGCATATATTCTATACAGTATTTTATTTCATGCAAGAACTACTGGGTACCATCTTGTATTTGTCGAATTTGCTACAGTAGTGTCCATGAAACAACAATGCGTATGTGTATGCAGAAAATCGCTGATCATTGAACCAATCATCAAGAGCTCTAAAGACAATCCCTAGCAGAGTATCAGAACACACTGTAAATGCTGCAAGTTAATACAATTACTACTTGTTCACTTTACATATCTCTCTTGAGACCAGTAATATCCATTGGCATGTGTATGAATTGCTATTATTATTGAATGAGTACTACTTGGTCCTTTGCTCACAAGGTTCTTGATTGAAACCTAACATGGCAAGCAGAGCCGGAATATAGAGCCTAAATATGTTCAAAACTTGCTTTGTATATACAGGCACAAGAATGTTTACACTTGGCTTCAAATAAATGATAGATGGTTTAGCAGCTGAACTGTCCAGAAATGTCTACTCACTTATGTTGCTAGTGACATGAGAACAATACCTTTTCATTCATAAGAGCATTTTAAACATTTTTGTTTTTTTATTTGCAATTCTGACACGTGAACAATTCAGGCATTATCTCCCTCCCACACAAGCTCAAACATAAACACGTGGAAAAATTATCAGCTGAGCAACACTGTTCACTCATATTTCACACTATCATAGCTTTAACATAAAGAGGAGGTTTGATGACAGCAGGCTGTGTTACTGGAAGATGCCTAGTGTATAGGATACACCACGGAGGATTCATGGGAATAGTCTGATCCCAAGAAATAAAATTTGAAGCAATGTTAGTCTCAATTGATTGATGCCAACACAACATACTAGTCTACATGCATAAGTTGAAGCAATGTTACTCTCACTTGGTTATCACTTGACACTAGCATTAGATTTGTACTTCAACTTCCTACCGAAATATGCAGGCATATAATGTGAATCAATGAAGCCAACACATCTACATGCATGGAACTGAGTGCTTCTCTTCTCATTCCGCAGAAAATTGGCTACCAAACTCAGTACGTTGATAGCTGAGTTGGGAGTCAACTTCTGTGAGTTCTGTCTGTTTGTCAAACTTTACAAAATTGTATGGATCTTTCGCAGCATAAAAGCATTATGATTTTCCTCTTTGTTAAATGATCAAGCATACTGCAGAGAATGATGTGGAGAACAGCTTTTAGGATAAGAAACCATTACCAGTTACCTCACTCATGCCTAAGTTAGCGTTACTCGATCGCTTACTATTACTCTGATTCTCAAGTGATAACTAACATGTTAAAAACTGCAGAAACAGAGCGAAAAAAATCGAGATGTCAAAGCGGTGTTTAGTGACACAAGTATATTGAAGTCACAACTGATGGAAAATATCTAGAGCCGTCCTCAGAATAGGATGACACAATTTCACCGCAAGCTTGTGTTTCGACTGATACTACAATGGAACACCAAGTTCTTCTCTATTTGGGGCAGTGCAAGAGAAGCATGCCCCTGCTGGAGATAATTAAGAATACATGCAAATCAATCACATAATTTTCAGGTAGCATTAGCATGCTAATTTTCAGGCAGCATTAGCATGCTGCTTCATCAATCACACACAAACTCTCTGTTTGAGTCTTTTGCAAGCAACACTCTCGCACCATGGGGTTATGTTCTGTGACTAATAGACACACACCACGGGCACATCTGACCCTCTTATTTCAAGCACAAGCACACACACAACCACAAATCAAACCAAATAGATGGTACGTTAGTCACATAAAAGACACACAAATTAACATCGCATGAAACACACCGGCTTGGTGGATGCACGCAACATCAAACACCAATTTATTCTTTAGAAAGCACACCAACTTGGCAAGCAAACACTTTATCCATTGTAGCAACGGTAGTAGTAGCAAGCAGCAACACGTCCTTGCCTTACCACCACCAAATCTACATTGGTCACAAATACAACCGATTAAAGGAAGCTGGATGGACCGTTGAAGACAAATGAACAAATAAGCAACTGATCAAGGAGTTCAGTACACAGAGAGATTAATGTGTAATTCAGATAGCTTCTATGTGTATACCTCAACATTCAGGTCAGTTCACCGGAGAATTGAGCCTCTGGGATGAGGCTTCTTGTCGTACTGTGAGTGGCGCGGGTCGTAGAGGGATGGATCGTGGCCAACATGCCGCCCATCCCACTCCAGCCTCTCCCACCAGTCCTTCTCACAGTCCACAGTGGGACGGTTGTCCCGACGATGGCGATCGACGACCGAGAGGCGCCTGAGGCTCCAGCAGCCCCTGAGCCAGATTGTCTCGAGCATGGGTGCAGACATCATGGCCTCGCATATCTGCTGCAGCTTGGGGAGCTCATGCAGGTGGATGTGCTTCAGCTCTGGGAATTCCAGTATACCTTTGCTATCATCGGTAGCTATTTCATTTAGAAACTTTGGCCCCATAGGGAAGACCTGCCTGAGATCACCACAACAGACGATGTGGAGGGTCTCCAAGCTTCTCAAGGTGTTGAACCACGATAGCGGAAGGACAAATACGAGCCTCGGGCAGGAGTACAGGTGTATGCTCTGCAGCATCACAAAGGACCTAGTGTCCCAAGCACCGATCGTCCTTCCTTTGCTCCAAATGCAGTGAGCCATCGGGAGATCAGCTGCCCAAAATGTCTCCAGTTGATTAAAGCACATGATATCGTAGTCAATCGTGAAGATAGTGTGCAGTTTAGGGCATCTCTCGACACGGCATTGCTTGAGATGATGCCATCCAATTTGCTCCCCTTCTATGAATATCATGCATTCAGGGATCACACTGGTGATAGAAGAATTGTCATGCACATGCAATGACTCGACCTTGTTCGTCACAAAGATGATAGCATTGATGCCTTGCGTGCTCTCCACATTAGTGTTGATGATCCCCTCACCGATCTCCACATGGCAGTCCAATTGTTGTAACTGCAGGGTATTGCTGTCATCATGACAAGTAGTTATCTTGTCCATAGTGACATCAGTGTAATTGCAGTAAGTATCAGGGATTAATGACTTCTGTAGAAGAGGCCCAATTATTTTTCCAATGCTATAAGTTATCTCCTCCTTGTTGCAGCTTTGTCCCTTATCCAAGTTATCTTTGATAGTAGAAGATATGCAGAGATTCAGATTAAATCTACCAGTGTTCCAGCAAAACTGTTCATCATGTCTTAGCACCAATGACCGAACAAACTTCATGTCCATAATAGCAACATATGCATGACAATATTCCTTCCATGCAGGACGGACTAAAGAATCATGTGATATTTTTCTGACCTCTTCTATTGCTCGAGTGTCAATGCATAGCACCCTTAGTTGTTGCATCCCCTTTTCTGGCCAAAGAATTGTGCGAAGTAGTTCACATCCCAATAGAATGACTCGTTGGAGACATGGGACCTTTACCACCTGATCTTTGAGGTTGTAACATCCTGATTTTCAGAGCCTTTTTGAAGCTTTTAAAATAAAATCCACCATTTGCATTTTTCTGAAATTAATTAAAGCTTAAATGAAATTTTTATGAATTAAAAGGATTTAATATGATTAAGTTAAACATTAACATGTGCCAAAAGTATTTTATTTGAGTTCCCTGAGCCTCAAGGGCTTTTCTGGAATTTTCTGGGATTTGTTCTGGATTTATTTGCTATTTTCTGGAGCTCAAAATCCTTTAAATGAATTTCTGGAAAAAGGAAAAAGAAAAGAAATCTCCTAAACCGGCCGGTGGGCCGAAACCCACCGAACCGACCCAGTCCAGCCACCCGCCGGCCTGCCCCGCCCCCTCGCCACGCGGCGCGCATCTGCGCTTGCTCCCGCGCCCGCGCCCCATCTCCGAGCAGGACTCCGCCGCCGCCTTCCTTATACGCCGCCGCCTTCCTTATCCGCCACCGCCATCTCCGCCCCGGCATCCGCGCTTGCCATGGATTCGCCCTCTCCGCCGGGTATAAAAGGGGCCCCGACCCCGAGGTTCTCCTCGTCCCGCAGCCGCCGCCTTCGCCGCCGCTAGCTACCAAGCGCCGTGCGCCCGCCGCCGAAGCCGTCGTCCGCCGTCTTCGGAGGCCGTCGACCTCCGCCTCGTTTCGTCGAGTGCGCCGCCATCCACCATCTCGCCGCCGTCGTCCGCCGACGTCTGCACCGTCGGTGAGCCCCACCGCCACCTCAGCCGCCGCCGCCCGGACACCCCGCCAGCCAGCCGCTGCCGTCACCCAGACCCCGCCGCCCGGCCACCCGTGACGCCTCGCGCCCCGCACCTCGCGTGCGTCAGCGCTGACGCCAGCCGCCCCCGCCGTTTCGCCTTCCCGTGCGCCTGGTCCGCCGTGCGCCGAGCCGCTGTCAGGTGGGTCCCACTTGTCAGGCGTGAGCCGTAGACCGCGCCACACCAGTCAGCACACGAGGCCCCCCCCAGATGCCACGTCAGCTCGCCACGTCACCTTGCCACGTCAGCCAAACTTGCACGCGTGTCAGCCACGTCAGCCGCCACCTCAGCCCTAGCCGCCGCGCCAGCCGCCCAGTCAGCCGCACTGTTCCATGCGCCGAGTCCACCGTAGACCCATTCTCCCGTGCACCCGGTCCACAGCACAGTGCCTTTTTCCAATTTTTCCGAATTTCTGTAGATTTATTTCTCCCAGAGGCCCGTTCTCCCTCGTCCTAGCTTCGATTGACCCGATTCTTTTTCCTAAATTCATCTAAAATTGAGCTCTACCTTTTGGTTCAGTTTTGAAAGTCTTTGGAGTTCATTTGAATTTTATTTGATTTTATTTTGTCTTTTTGATTTGCTTTCTCTCTCGTTAGATCACGTGTTCGAGGGAGCGGAAGTTGGATTCGAAGATCAAGAGCCCTCAGCTGAGCAAGGCCAAGGCAAGTCGTGTCCTTTGATCATGTTGAACCCAGTTTGCAATCTATTATTTAATTATTTTGTTTTAAATTAGCTTGCATCGCTATTTTTATTCAAACCCTTGTATTGGTAATTATCGTCCCAATTGGTTATTTCCCTCCTTGATATTTTGAAATACCTTGATGCCATTGTCAACTTAGGTTGGGGATGTAATTAGTGATGCTATGTTATTTGTCACATTGGGTTGGTACGATTAGAATGCTTAGCCTTGCTTATTTGGCGAAAGGGTTCATCATCACATGTGGTTAATTAATCTTGACTTAATGATATACTTGAATGTGGTGGTTAACCACGGTTATAAAACTTGTTGCCATGGCATGGGTAGTGTCATTGGTGTTGGTTATACAAAATTGGTTTTCACTTGGGCGATTGATCGTGCAGTAAAGGGGGTGCGAGAGGCAGATGGGATGTGGATGTTTCGCCTGAGTAAATTCTTAAGGACTTAACTTTGTGCGCCATTGATCTGAGCTTAATCGTGCAAACCACATGTCTAGTATGGGATAGACCTGGCATAATAATTTGTGAAGTCTCCACTTTGGTTTTACTACCGATGTTGTTGTGGCACAAGAGGGGGCAATTATCGACTAGGGGGTTACCCTACTCGACGGCGAAACCTTAGCGAGTGGGATCAGGTGGAGATGGATCATTGTAAAAGCCTTGTTGTGATTATCTTTAACGTGAGGATTATCACATCGTGTGGGTACAGTTGTGCAACCTCTGCAGAGTGTAAAACTATTCGAATAGTCGTGTCCTCGGTCATGGACAATGCTCGGTGATTTCACACGAGGGTTAGAGTTTTTCATGAAATCCTGGTTGGGTTAAGTTCGGAAGTGAATGGGTAGTTCACTGGTGGTTCATTGTGTGAATCTTGGTTCATGGGTGATCCATGGGAGTGAATGGTCAGTTCACTTGGGGTTTGTCTCATTTCCTTTGATTACTTACTTATTATCATTTTTCAAAGTTTACTTTTCAATCTATTTAATGTATTTACTTTAAATTGTGGCTTTCTGCAAAATTAACCTTTCAGCCATCCATTGGTAAGCCTTGCATATTATATTGCATTCATTTGTTACAAACGGCTTGCTGAGTACCAATGTACTCACGGCTTTATGCCCCTGTTGCTCAGTTGAGGAAGAGGAGAATCACCAGCAGGAGGTTCCAGAAGGAGAGTACTTCGACGTCTTCGCGGATTAGGCTTCGTTCTCCACTCGATAGCCTGTGGACGTGTCGATTGGCTGCTGCGCTTTCTTTTGGATTTCCGTTGCTAGTTTTTGTTAAGCCCTTCGGGCTAGTCTATTGTAAGCTTGGCCATAAGGTCGTACTCTGATAATTATTAATAATATTTTAGTCTTTTCTTAGTGAATCGTGATATGTTCGATATTTCATCTTTGTTTATACTGTGTGCACTAGCGTGATCCTGGACTAGTGCAGAATACACAGGAGAGTCCGGATTTGCATATTCGGGTCTCTACAGAGGTCAAGTGTTTTGACTGAAGTGCCAGAGATGTCCAACTCAAGTTTTGGTAATGATCCATGCAATACGAAGTCAGCCAATTTTGCAACACCAACCAAGGAGATACGGGATATCTTAGCTTCCTTGTTATTATCCTTTCTCATTCCCACAGCTAAGCTGAAAGATTCAAGTGACGGAGGGAGTCCTTCAGGGCCGACATGTTCCAACCCAACACAACCATCTAGCACCAGAATCTTGAGGCCAATTGCCCCTGACAGGGTTGGCAAAACTTGTATTGTAATATTCCCAGATAGGTCGAGGAGCTCCAGCATCACCATATCTTTGAATTCTTCCTTATGGCCTATCTCCCAAGGGTGGGTAGGCTCAATTACTCGAAGCTTGCGTAGGTTCCGCAGCTGTCCCCATGCAAGATTGTTGCTCCAAATCCTTCCCCTCTTTATATTTACCTCCCTAATGTTTGTAGCCATTTTCTTTGTTATCTTTGTGGATAAAGTCAATTCCCAATCTGTGTTGCATATGTCTAGCACCCACATGCTCTCAAAAAATGCCATTTCTAGTCTATCTTGGTTCTCTTCTTTTTGTGGCTGATCCTTGCATAAATTTAATCCAAGGAATCTTAAGCAGCGACAAAAACAAAAAGGAGGTGAAGTAAAGCTGAAGCTGCAGTTAGAGAGTTTCAATACATTAAGTTTCTCAGAGTACTGAAATATGTTATTGGGTAATGGTGATATCATATCATCAGATCCACTTTCGAATCCCAAGAAAAGTGATGATGACTCTGGAGGTACAATTGGTGCAGTCCCTCCCCTTTGTTGTTCATTAGAGTATGTGACCCAACGGTTTGAAGGTGTTTTTAGTTGATCACCAAAAGAGGGCAGTTTATTAGATGAATAATCCTCCAGTCGTATCTCTTGATGCAGAGCAACACCAACCTCCCATGCTTTGTCTTCCTCACCTTACTGTATAATCCCATCACAAACCTAATAATTGGAAGCATGGGTAGCCCAGTTGTACTCCATGATGTCACCACCCTTACAATTCAACCACAATAGATACAAGCAACACTTTGTAGCTACATCTTGGGTGACACCATAGTTATGTGTGTATCAGACTATTTCTCTAGCTTCTTCCTGTAGCAAATCTGCCCAATAGGATTCAAAACTACCAAAATATGAGCGAAGGTAAACATGTGAATTGTCCACTCCCTCTTCTAATGGTTGATCATCAGGATTGATTGATTCCATCCTTGAAATACGATGTTCTAGACCTTCTGGTTCCATATCAAGATTGACTGATTCCACCCTTGAATTTTGAAGTTCTGGTTTCATTTTTTGCTTCAGCCTTCCTCAGAATGTCCACAGAATCTTACTAACAATGTTTGACCATCGATCTCCATGTCGAGGAATACCAAAATCATTCAAGTCAACCGTGCTGTTGCTCCCATTATGGAACACTACTAAGCACCTTTTTCCTTGTAGGGCTTGATGGATGGCTATCCTGATATCTCCTATCTCGGTCCTAGAGCCTTGATCTACCCCATTGAAGTCATCCTCCAGGTCTTGTCTATCAAAAATAGCCATTACTTGTTGAGCAAGCTCTAGTTGAAGTGCAATTTTCCTTCTGTAGTGCTCTTCGGTTTTTCCATCTTGAGCAGTCAACATGGACAATCTTATCAAATTTCTTCCTTAGGGATGGCAGAGGTTTTTCAGCTATAGCTCTAAGGACTGCAGATGCAGCCAATCCATCCCATCCATCAAAGTAGACGACCTGATTTGCTTCGCTTGTATCTTCTAAATAAGGAATTATCTCCTCTACTACCTCCATTATAGTGTCAGCGCCAAAGCTCTGCATCGATTAAATAATGGTAATTAGTTATTGAGAAAATTCAATCAAAGTAACGAGGGATGGATATGGAGCATGCAAGTGACAGTGAAACGACTTGTTGTGTATGTGACCAGTTTAGGTAAAACGTCCTCTGACTTGTCTAGGCATCCAAGGATAGGGTTTGGAACCTAGACTTTTATGGGTGTATCTAGGCATCACCTAGATGTTTTCTTTCTAACAATCATCTAGATTTGAGACCGTTGGATTAGAGATCCAACGGCCTTTTTTTGGAGGAGGCAGAGATTTTTTTTGGAGGGAGTGGGGGAGAATTCATGGCCGTTGGATATCTAATCCAATAGTCATAAAGCTGAATGATAGTTAGGAAGAAAACATCTGGGTGATGTTTATCAATACCCAACTTTTGTAGTTCCATTTCACTTGCTGCTCCACCGTGAGGAGATACCAACATATTGCTATGTATGTGACGAGTTTAAGCAAAACACCCTCTGACTTGCATAGGATTTCAAGGATAGTTGGAAAGTAGGCTTTTCATCGTGTAAGCACCGTGTGCCATGTACCGTGTCTGTGCCGGCTGCCCAGCGTGCCATCGTGTCATGACGGGCCTCATCGGTGCCAGTCCATGGCGGTCGTGTTGTGCTGCCATGGACCGAGGCCCATCGCCCCTGTGCCATGGAAAAATTGTTGGTTCGATACGAAGGAATCAAACTTTATGCATCTCTGAGAGACCATGTGGAGGTATTCTCATGTTTGTGATGAGTAATTGACGGTTGGTTTAGCGAGTTTGAGTTTGTTTTGGATATTCTAGGGTTGAGTACCTTTACTTGTGCTAATGTTGATTATCCTGTTTCGTGTGGTGCTGTGTGACAGTTTGCTTATCTGTGTGACTGCAGGACTTCGGAGCTAGGTCATGGTGAGGTGAGGAGGACCGGGACTAGGCACAAGAGGTGTTGAGGTCTAGACGGTCGGTGATGCCGAAGATGATCGAGGCTGGTGAGGTGGTTGCGAGTTGGGAGACGAGGAACCGGAGCTGGAGCTTCTGGTGACGGACACAACGGGCAATGACGAGAGAACCGAGACTAGACTCAGGGACGAGTCGGAGGTCCAGAACGGTTGGATGTCGGTTGCGATCGTGCACAACGAAACAGACCAGGACTAGACTCAAGAGGAGTCGGAGGTCTCGGTCGGTGTCGGGTGAACGCGACGGGCAGCGGCGAGTGGACCGGGACTAGGCTCAAGGAGGAGTCGGAGGTCCAGACGGTCAGGATGCCGGGTGCGGTCGTGTGCAGCGAAGCGGACCGGACTAGACTCAGGGAGGAGTCGAGGTCCAGTCGGTCAAAGGTGCCGGTTGCGGGAAGCTTCCGGGAAGGTGCTTGAGGGGTAAATTGGAGATTTGACTCAAGCATGAGAGAAATGGCTGGTTTCCCTCCATTTCTAGTTGCTTTGACTTTCTTGCCTCAAGTGTGTGAGAGGTGGAAAGTGGTTGTTGTATGACACTTCTTGATTTGCTTGTTTGGTGTGAGTCCTTGCCTTAAAAAGAGGAGAGGAAGGCAGTAGTATTCAGCTCATTCAAGCATGTAAGCAAGTGTGTAACCATTCCTGTAGAGGTAGCTAGCAATGGAGAGTTAGCAGTGGTAGTAGTTGAGTAGTGAGCTCCTGTTGTGTACTGCATGTGTGTGCTCAAGTGAGCAAGCATGTAGTGAAACTCTTTTCAATCGCGTATGGGGACGTATTGGCTGTAAATCTTTGTAATCTTTCATCTCTCTTCCTCCATATTAATATGAGAGTGATTTGGTTTGAGCTGCGCTGGTTATTTCCTTTCCTGTGCTTTGTCTGAGTTCATCTGTTATTTTCTGTTCTTGTGTTTGAAAGTTGAATTCTTGATTAATTTCTTGCCAAGTGGTTTGCTCTGTGATGGGAATATGCCTCAAGACCATTTGGTCAAATAAATTCTCAAGAGCCTAGTGGAAGAATAAAAAATCACTCTTTTCAGCTCATACCAAATTTCCTCTGTTTGTACAAAATTAGGGTTTCATGTCAGGGGATGATGGATTCTCCTCATTCCCTTCAAAAGATGGCTTGAGGTTTGGGGTTAGAAGTCCTGAGATCATTGCTAAGTGGAATGCAAAAGCTCATGAGCAAAAGATTCAAGATTTGTGAGCAATGTGGAAATCAGTCCATACTCAACTCACTTTTCATATTTTTGCTCAAATCTAGAATTCATGCTCTCTTCATGAGTTCTTTTGATTTCTTAGGCCCTGCTATTATTTAAATCAAGTTCCAGCTCTGATGGCCTGAAAATATCAGAAGAAATTCACTTTTTCATTTGTTTTTAGCAAGATTCAGTTTCTGCTGATAATTTTCGGCCTGCTGCTCCCGAGGGTCGGTCTGACCGGATTTGCAATAGCGGTTGGACCGGGCTGACCGGCGGCATATGACCGGTCAGACCGGCGGTGTGCGGGCGGTCTGACCGGCCAATGCACACCAGTCAGACCGGCCTAACCTGTTTCTGCTGAGCGCCTTTTGCTGTCAGCCTTTTTCTTCTCATTGCTTTATTTGGCGATCTTTCTTGTCTGTGTCCAGCTTGAATTTCCAGTGAGTATGAGTTATTTTTCATCATAACTTTTATATCTATTGGTGAGAAAAATCTCAAGTGGATACTTTTTGAGGGACGATTTTTTTAAAGAGGCACCATTCACCCTCCTCTGTTGCCAAATCTGATCCTACAATTGGTATAAGAGCCGGTTAGCTCTTCTTGATAGATCTTTAACCGGTCTGTGAGCTATGGCAACGGATAAGTATTCCACCAAGCCCCCGATCTTCGATAGGATCGACTATCCCTTTTGGAAGAGTCGGATGGAGACCTATATTCAGGCTCAGGGCTATGCTATTTGGAGCAAGGTCAAAGTTCGCTTTGTTGAAAGTTCGCTTTGTTGTTCCTGCCGATGAGAACATCAATGCCGGAAACATGGCTGATGTTGAGGCGAATGCTAAGGCAAGGAACATCATCATCCAAGGTTTGAGCCGAAATGAGTTTGATCGCATTTATCATCTTTCGTCGGCCTTCGATATTTGGGAGACCCTCGATGCTTACCATGAGGCACCACCCAAATTAAGACGGTTCGACAGGACCAATTCAAACGAGATTACAACAAGTTTGAAATGCTCGCTAGAGAGTCCCTTGATGAATGCTTTGCGAGATTCCACAAGATCTTGAGCAACCTCCGAGCGGTCGGTCTCACATACCCCGACTCGGACAATGCTCGTCTAATGCTTGCTGCCTTGGACTTGCGTGTGTGGGAGATGAAGGTGACCACCATCAAGGACACCACGGACATCTTGACTTTGACTCTTGGTGCGTTGTACTCACGTCTCAAGACTCACGAGATTGACATTGTCTCTCGCAAGTCGAAGTCACAATCGATGGCGTTGGTCACTGATCCCAGTCCTGCCTCTGGTTCTTCTGCTGACACTCTTTCGGGTTTTTCCTTAACTGCTCTGTGTGAAATTGATGATGATCATTTGGAGCAACTCCCGGAAAACCAACTAGCCCTCTTAGCCAGAAAATTCTCTCATGCTTACAAGAGGGTTAGGGAGAGAGGAGGATTAGTGATTTGCTTTGAGTGTGGTGGCCCCAACCACATTCAGGCAAACTGCCCCAAGCTGGAGGGCAAGAACGACTTCGGCGATTCAAGCAAAGAGAAGAAGTTCCACAACCTTGGCAAAGCCAAGAAGCTGTTCCATCGCATCCTCACCGCCTTCGACGACCTCGACATCAGCGAGGTGGAGGGGTGGAGTGACGCCGATGGGAAGGACGAGCAAGACCCCAAGGGTGGTGACGACTTCTCCGGCATGTGCTTCATGGCCCTTGAGGGTGACGTGAGCGACAACATCCTCTACTCCGACTCCGACGAGGTATACCCCTCTGACGACCAGCTTAATGATGTTTTTCTTAAGCTAGAAAAATTTCATGCTAGATCTAGAGCTAGGTATAGCGAGTTGGAGAAGGAAGTAGATAGATTGTCACAGGAGCTTACTTCACTTATATCTGCTCCCTCCCGTGACGAATGTGATACATACTATGCTTTGCTTGGTGATATGGAGAAATTAAGGACCTCTCATGATAGTTTGTCCTCTGAGCTTGACATGATTAAGGTGGAGAATATTAGTCTTCTTGCTGAACTAGAGATGAGTAGGGTAGCTTCTCTTTCATCTACTGTTAAGACTATTTCTTGCACCTCATGTGAGGGTAAGGAAAATGCTTTTAGTGGTCTTTATACAATGCTTCTCGATCTGCCCGAGACTTGTGAAAATTGTGATAATTTGAAAATGAACTTAAAAAGGGCAGATCATAAAATTGCTGAATTACAAGCTTTTCTACTTGAGCCCATTGCTTCATGTGTGAACTGTCCCAAGTTGAATGCTGAACTTGAATCTGTCTCTAAGCAGTTTCAAGAATTAATTGATCACAATAGCAAATTGGGTCAATATGCTTCTAAGGACCTTGCTAGCTCACCATGCAATAATTGTAACAAACTAAAATCTAACTTGATTGCATTGGATGAGAAATGTGTGAAGCTAACTAAGGACGTCCTAGAGAAGCCATCATTTGCTTGTAATGTGTGCTGATGTTAGGAAGGAGCCCAAGGGTAAGGTAGAGACGCCTAGCGACGTGAACCAATTGGTTAGCAGTAGGACTGTCCCTTCTGAGGCGGCTGTGCGTGCACATGCCTTTCGTTCTTCTGGTACTAGTTCTTCTTCTACTCCCTTACCTTCTGCTGTCTCTTTTTCCCCCTGCTCTTCTTGCACCTCTCTTTGGGGAGTGTCAGTGTCTTATGAACACTCTCGAGAGATTTGTAGGAGACAAGAAGAAGATAAATCTTATTCTAGACCAATCAAAGATTTGCAAATTTAATCAAGGTCTAGGATACGATTTTTCTGAGGATGTTAGGAAGCATCTACCTGCTATTCTTAGACCCATAGCAGCAGGTGTGATCGAGGTTGAGCCTAGAACTAAGAAAGTTCAATTCAAATCAGCGGGCTTTGTCAAGGGATTTCTGACAGCAAGGTGATTCCACCTGCTGCTTCGACCTCTCAGAAGGCGAAGCCTCATCGTGCTACTTCTACCTCTCAGAAGGTAAAGTATCACTGCACCTTCTGTCAGAAGGATGGACACTTGGTCGAGCGATGCTTCAGCGCACCAAGATCGCACGAGACCGTGTTGAGGCTTTTAGGCGTATTCAGGGTCAGCCCCAGACCTAGAGTGCACCTAAGACCAACACGAGGTCTAGGACCTTTCAGCTTGATAGGTTTGGGCATCATCGAGGACTTGGATTTTCTGAGTTTTCTGGTTTTCGTCCTTGATATGCCTCTGGTCGTGACTTCTGTCGTTCTGAGGGTAAATCTCGTTTCCCCCTCGAGATGGCTACCCGCGGTGTGATCAGCGTGTTGTTGGTGCTCCGACTCGCTCTCCCTTAGCAGTCGGACCTAGCAATAGCTTCAGGTTTGCACATAGACCTTCTGCTTCTTTGAGCGACAGAGAGCGTAGGGTAGCTAGAGGTCAGTCGTGTGTGGCTATTTCTTCTTCTGCTCGGCGTGTGACTCCGTATTGGGTGCCAAAATCTCTTTTGATTTATCCCAGTACTGAGCCTTCACTCTCTGTTTGACTCAGGTTTGCCGGGCTGGGAAGGGAGAGGTTTGGCTTGTGGACTCCGGTTGTTCTCATCATATGACCGGAGACTCTCGTTGGTTCTCTTCCCTAGCCCGTGCTCCAGGTGATGAGACGATCACCTTGGAGATGCTTCGTCTGGGCGCGTCATCGCTAAGGTACTGTGCGCGTTAATGATTCATTTATTTTAAAAGATGTTGCCTTAGTGAGTAAGCTACAGTATAATTTGCTTTCAGTCTCTCAGCTTACCGATGACGGTTATGAGGTGAGCTTTAAGAAAAACAATTGCAAAATTCTTGATTTTCGGGTAGTCTGATTTGCGGGATTTCTCGTTATGGGAGGATCTTTCATGCTGATTTTGTTGAGTCTTCTGGTGATCCTCTCAGGTGTTTAGTTGCTTATGAGTCCCGTGACCTCACTTTCTGGCATAGGAGACTGGTCATATTGGATTTGACCATTTGACTCGAGTTAGCGGCCACGATCTCATTCGTGGTCTGCCTAAACTCAAGATGGTAAAACATCTTGTTTGCGCTCCATGCCAACACGGCAAGATGGTTGCTGCCTCTCATCCTCTGGTCACAGACTAGTGACTATGACTGATGCACCAGGATAGCTACTCTATATGGACACACTTGGACCATCTCGAGTGCAGTCAGCAGGAGAAGTGTATGTTTTGTCGTGTTGATGACTTCTCGAGGTATTCTTGGGGCGTTTTTCTTAGCCTCGAAGGATGAGACGTTACCCTTTTTCAGGTTTGTTTAGTAGGCTTTCTATTGAGCTCTCGGGTGCCTTACGAGCGATCCGCAGTGACAATGGCACGGAGTTCAAGAATTCCTACTTCGAGAGGTTTTACAGTGGAACAGGTGTAGAGCACACAGTTCTCTTCTCCATACGTCCCTCAGCAGAATGGCGTTGTGGAGAGGAAGAACCGTACCCTGGTTGAGATGGCCAAGACGATATTGATGAGTACTCTACACCGCGGAAGTTTGGGCTGAGGCTATAGCCACCGCGTGCCATGTTTCAAATTGAGTTTTTCTTAGGGCACACTTGCACCGCACCTCTTAGAGTTGAGATATGGGCGAAAGCCCAGCGTCTCGCATTTTCGTGTGTTTGGATGCAAGTGCTATATTTTGAAGTCTGGGAACCTAGATAATTTTAGTCACGTTATTGTGATGGTATCTTTCTAGGCTACTCGACTTCTTTCAATACGGTTATAGGGTCTGGAACTGCGAGACTAGTAAAATGGTAGAGACCTGCGAGGTGACCTTTGATGACGCCAGTCCGGGT
>CM029655.1:33139458-33219458 GCA_017311315.1 Dendrocalamus latiflorus | reverse complement strand
TGAACTCGGAACCGTTATCACTACAGATTTTCTTTATTTTAAAATCAAATTCATTTTAAGCCCTTTTTGCAAAGCTTTTGAGAATGCCTGAGGCTACAGCCTTGTCATATAAGAAGAATACTCATGTATATCTAGAGTAATTATTCACAATGGCTAAACAATAGCTATTACCACCTATGCTCTTATAAGTTGTTGGTCTAAACAAATCCATATGTAAGAGCTCCAATAGCCTAAAAATTGACATAATACTTTTGGAATGATGAGAGTTTGCTACTTGCTTTCTGGCTTGGCAAGCGCTACACAATCTATTTTTCTCAAATTTCACATCTTTCAAGCCAATCACTAAGTCATGTTTGAAAAGCTTTTTAAGTTGAATCATGCCCACATGACCTAGCCTCCTATGTCATAACCAACCCAAAGAAAATTTTTGCCATTAAACAAGTTTTTAAGCAAGACTCATTTGAGAAGAAATCAACCAAATAAAGGTTTACAAATCTAAAGCCTTTAAAAACTAGTTCATTTTCTTTTTCTCTCGAGATTGTTACTCCATCTTTACAGAATGAGCAACGGATAGCTAGTTAAAGTTTAATGTTTCTACAAGAGATACATTTGAAATTAAAAAGTCATTTGAGATAACAATTTTATCCAAACCAAGAACCTTTCCTTAGGTATTATCTTTAAATGTGATCTTCTCATTGCTTTCATTTTTAAATGTGGTGAACATCTTTCAATCTTCATTCATATATTGAGTGCATCCACTATCAAGTACCCAATGCATTCCGTCGGTCTTGTAGTTCACCTACAAAATAAAATCAAACTCTTTTAGGTACCCAAACTTGTTTTGATCCTTGAATGTCAGTGATCAAGACTTTAGGCACCCAAATAGCATTCCTTTTAACGCATAAAATCGAAGTGCCAACAAATTTAGCAATAACACCACCATTTTTAGATTTCTTAAGCATGTAGCAAGAGTCAAACAATCCAATGGAGGGTAATTTTGTTGCACATGTCCTACTTCCCGATATTTAGAGCAATGCTTACCATTTTCCCTTACATACCTTGTGAGCTTACTCGCTGGTGTCTTATCTTTTATGGGTACGTATGCAAGTCCCTCTTTATTGAATGAGCATGTTTGCTCACTCAATAACTTATCAAGGGTGGCTTTATCTTTGAAGCATATTTCTAAACTTTTGTTAAGCTAGGTTACTTTCTCCTTCAATTCATTATTCTCAACAATGAGCTTAACATCGTGTAACTTAAAGCTACCATGACTAGAATCAAAGCTAGAATTACATGGCATTACAAGCAAGTCATCTTGTGATGTAGATATGCTAGTTCCAGCAATATTTACACTAGGCATGTCTTTATGCGGTCTTTTTACAAAGAGTGCACATCAATTTAAAAGATGAGAAATTAAATATCTTGCCTCCAATTAATTCTTATAAGCTAATTAATTGGCTTGACTTTGCTCATAATAATTTGATCAAGATTTAATTCCCCTGCAATTAATTTGCATAAGCTTTAATTCTAATTTCATAACTAGACTTTATCTTTATGATTATTTGCTACTTATATTTTATCAAATTTTTATTTGAATAACTCTTGAATATGGTTGATTACATGAGAAATGAACATAGAGGTAAACCACTTGACTCCCATTTTCTTAGTTGGGCCCACGCTTCATGTGAAGGAGATGCAGTGCACTCACGAGGAAAACAGAGGGCCATGGCGAACACACAGGGGAACAGGGAGCTAATGGCGGGCGGCCGCGTCGCCGGCGAGAGCTGGCCGGAGGGAGGAAGGGAGCCGTAAAACAGGATGCCTTGGAGGTGAGGAAGCCAGGGGGCAGCGGCATTGACTAGGGTGGCGCGGAGACGAGCGGGTGGCTGTGTCCGGTGGCCTGGGGTGGCGCCAAACACGGCGTTGGCGGCCGAGAGGGAGAGAGAAGAAAATTAGGGCGCGCATGAGCGAGGGAGTCGCAAGGGACTTTCCCGTGTGGTTGGTGGCGGCGGGGAGGGGCCGAGGTGGGCTGCCGACGGGGACCGGGGGCGGCGTGGCGCAGCTTCCGTGTAGAGGGGGCTCGGGCGATGAAGAGCCTCAATCGGCGGTTGGGGCAGGTTGAGGACGCTGAGGTGGAGCTCTGGTAGAAGGTAATCGAGGAGATGGACGGCGGGGAGAGGGTGGTGTCGGGGAAGGTACTGGCGGCCGGCTTTGGAGAAGAAGACCGAATCGGGGAGCTTCCGCTCGTGGAAATCCAATTAATTGGGAGGGGAAGGAGTAGACGCCCGGGAACACAAGGCGACGCGCTTGGTCCGTGGGGTGCTTTGCCAAGGTGGCCGGAACGCAAAGGAGGGCATGGCGGCCGAAATTGGAGCTCGGTTGGGGGAGGAAAGAAGAATGGAGGAGGAGGGGGAGAGCTCGTGGCTTAAATAGCCAAGGGCAGTGACGGAGGTGGTGCCGTGCTGCTCTTCCAGGGGAATTTAACTTTTTGCCACCCTTATCGTTGCCACCTATCCAAATACCATCCTTATCGTTGCATTCAACAATTTGCCACTCTTAACATGTGCTTGACTAATTTTTTGCCACTTTCGAGCCCACGAAGCGCCATGTCAGCGCTCCCCGCCCCGCTGGCCCGCCATGTCAGCGCCTCCCCGCCCCTCCCCGCCCCGCTCGCCGGCGCCTGCGCCGCCGCGCGCGCCTCCCCGCTCGCCGGCGCCGCCGCCTCCGTCCCCGCGCCTCCCCGCCCCGCTCGCTGGCGCCGCCGCGCGCCTCCCCCCGCCGCCTCCGTCCCCGCGCCTCCCCCCCCCCCCGCCTCCGTCCCCGCGCCTCCCCGCGCGCCGGCGCCGCCTCCGCCTCCGTCCCCGCGACTCCCCGCTCGCGGGGACGGAGGCGGAGGCGGCGCCGGCGCGCGGGGAGGCGCGGGGACGGAGGCGGAGGCGGCGCGGGGACGGAGGCGGCGCCGGCGCGCGGGGAGGCGCGGGGACGGAGGCGGCGGGGGGAGGCGCGGGGACGGAGGCGGGGGGGGGGGAGGCGCGGGGAGGCGGCGGGGACGGAGGCGGCGGGGGGAGGCGCGCGCGGCGGCGCCGGCCGGCGCGCGGGGAGGCGCGGGGACGGAGGCGGAGCCGGCGAGCGGGGAAGCGCGGGGAGGCGCGGGAACGGAGGCGGCGGGGGGAGGCGCGCGCGGCGGCGCCAGCGAGCGGGGCGGGGAGGCGCGGGGACGGAGGCGGCGGCGCCGGCGAGCGGGGAGGCGCGCGCGGCGGCGCAGGCGCCGGCGAGCGGGGCGGGGAGGGGCGGGGAGGCGCTGACATGGCGGGCCAGCGGGGCGGGGAGCGCTGACATGGCGCTTCGTGGGCTCGAAAGTGGCAAAAAATTAGTCAAGCACATGTTTAGAGTGGCAAATTGTTGAATGCAACGATAAGGATGGCATTTGGATAGGTGGCAACGATAAGGGTGGCAAAAAGTTAAATTCCCCGCTCTTCCACAACAATTAGGGCTCACGCGGTCGAGTGGCGCGGTGCGCCATGCGACCGGTAGAAGACGCGGGACGTGATGGCTCAGACATGGCGTGCGCGCGGGCGTAGGCAGTGGCTCGGCGAGATTCGCGGTGGTGATGTGACGAGGCTGGTCGCACAGCAGCCAAGGTGTACAGCCGGTGGAAAACAGGGCACGCTCAAGTTGGCATTGGCGCCATCATGGGAGCAACAGAACAGAAAAGAAAAGGGAGGGAGGGAAGAAAAAGAAGAAAGAAAAGGGAAGAGAGGAAAAGGAGAAAAGGAAGAAGGAAAAAGAAAAGAAAGGAAGTGGGGCCGTATGAACCAGAAAGAAAAGAACGCTAGCAAATTTTGAAATTCGGATTTTTGATTGAATATTCAATTTTGAGATGTAACATTGAATTCAAATTTGAATTTAAAACCTTGGCTCAATTTGTTTGAAGGCTAATTTTCAGTTTATTTAATTTTCTCTTCCCGGATATGGATTTTCAACTGAAATATCAGTTTTTTTACTTATGATCAATTTAATTCCAAAATATTTAGTTTTTCTGATTTTGGGTTTTATTTCTATTGCTTGGATTACTTGGCAAATCCAAATCAAGATTTTGATTAAACGACTTTTCAAATAACACTGAAATGCAAAAGAAAGTTTTAAATTTCGCATAATTTCTAATGTTACCATAATTGGGATGTTACAGCCGTACACGTGCACAAAGCCGCCACGTCGTCGCCCTTCTTGGCTGTGTGCTAGGCATTGTCGTCTGCAGCCAAAGTACAAAGCCACTACGCCGTCGCCCCACTTGGCTACCCCATGTCCCTCTATGCTGCCACTCGCAAGTGCAGCACGAAATCACCTCACCACCCGCATCTCGTGTGTGTGGGGGTTGTGGCTGCTTGTGACTTGGTGTTGGCTCTTAGGGGGAAGATTAGGGTTATCATGTTACTTACCACTACCCACGTTTCCACAATCCAAGTAGCCAACTTCTTCCTCCCCAAAAATCTCCAAGCTCTGTCCTTCCTCTCCCATGGTGGCGCCACCAAAGACAAACACCAGGGCCATAGGTACCTCCTCACGACCTAGGGCAGTTGCCTCGGTGGTGGTTCCACCACTTGGGATAGACTAGAGCCTAATGAAGTTCTTGGTGGCTGCACCCCTGGTGCCACCACTGATGACATTGCCGTACCCTCACCAGCTAACCAGCTTGTATGTTATCTACGTTACCTGCGCATAGGACGACTCTGATGGATGACTCTCTGCTCCGGACTGGAGTGGTGCGTGCATGTATTTGTAGCGCAGATCGATTGATTCGGAAGACTTACGTGTGATTGCAAAGGAATCTAACCTTAAAACACACACACACATGTACACAGACCGGGAGAGATTTCTTACAAAGTAAACTATACCAAACGAAGCGAGTGGCTTGAAAAATGCAGGCCAGAAAATGTGAGCGGCAACTTCTTTACGATGGAAGACGAAATTTCTACTAAGACAGCACACGGCAGTACGACGCATATTATCCATCTTTTCCACGGAGCGCACTGTTCAGACTGATTGGGGGTGGCGAGTATGGGTGTGTTTGGTTCGTGGATGGAGGTTGTATCGTATATCCTGACTGAGTAGATGCAGGCTGAGTGGAATCGTATTTCAGAAAAAGAAGATATTTGGTGAGGTTGCATGAGCGGATGCAAAAAAAACTGAGATGCTGTTTGGTTGCATGTATGAGCGGATGCAGTCTACCAAACCTGAGAGGTTGACATGTAGGACTGCATAAGATACACTGCATCAACCCATTCAGGATGGCCAGTGAAGCTCATTTTGAGCGTATCCACCCATCCAGAATGATGGCGTATTTTTGCATCCGCTCATGCAGGCTGCATCCACTCATACAGGCAACTAAACAGGCTCTTTCTCAGATTATACGGATCCACCCAGCCAGGACGAAGGAGATTCAGGCAACCAAACACACCCTATAGGAATTTGCACACTTTCTTTTAACAAATAGGTATATAACACTGTATTTCTTGCTCTCACACACATCGGTAGAACGTTACAGCTGAACAAAAGCACCAACACATTATTGAAATCAGCCTAGCACTGTTGGCGCAATCCTCAGTTCCTGTGAAATTTTGGGACAGGCTTTTGTTTCAGCTTGTTACCTAATCAATGGTCTTCCTAGACCCTAGGCCCAATCCGATTGTGGTGTGTGCGCATTCGCCAACTTCTCTCCCAGTACATGCATGGGTACGCCGTACGCAGGTGGCGTGCAGCTGCCAAATTAACCTAGCTACTAACTAAATATATAAGGAAGTGATTATTGCATTTGTGCCTGTTTTTTCTTTATTTTTAGTCTTCTTTTTATATTGTAACTTTAGATAACTAAGATTGCAACTTTAGAAAGGGAAAATTAGTATACTGTAATTTTAAATGACTGAAAGTACAATTTCAGATAACTGAGAGATAAAAAATTTTAATCGACTGTGCAAAAATAAAACTGAATATATAAAGGACTGACTATAGTTCATCCCAAAAGTAATTGCCCCCCAAATGCGCGACGACATGACGATGAGAGCCACCAGAACGATGAGGACCATCACCGTGCACGTGGACAGCTGCATCACGCCGAACGTCGAGCCGGTGATGATGGGGAAAATTGCACATATACCCTATAGTTAGTAGGCACTTGTAAGTTTACCTTACACTTGAGTGGCCTTGTAATTTTGCCCCATACTTGACATACCTCCTTATTATTTTGCCCCATTGCCCATTTAGCTGCTATTTTAATTTCGTTTTTTATTTTTTGAGGCAGGAAATGACAGTAAAACCCTTTAATTGGTGAACCTCCTCTCTTAGCTGTGTGTACAGATGCACAAAAAGGTTTAGAAAATGCAGTAAAAATATTTTTTTTAATGTCATTTCCTGCCCCAAAAAATGAAAAACGAAATTAAAATAACAACTAAATGGGCAATGAGGCAAAATAATAAGGGGCATGTCAAGTACGGGGCAAAATTACAAGCCCACTCAAATGTAAGGTAAATTTACAAATATCTACTAATTATAGGGTATATGTGTAATTTCCCCGTTATGTAGGCCGCCAATAACATCAACAAGTCCAGCACTACAATGATCTCCAGCACCTTCATCTTGGCCAGCTTGCGTAAGTCGTGGCTGGCTAGCAGAACGATGATCGAGAGTGACAGCGCGAAGGCGGAGGTGTTGCAGTAGTAGAAGGCGTCGTACCTCCTGGGAGATATGGCATGGAGAACTGGTGTACCAGGATATCCACGACCACCACCAATAAATCCGTCTTCTCCCTGAAAACCACCGGGCGGGCTGAGCCCGGAGGCGTACGTGATGGAGGCAATCAGGGTCGCGAGCACCATCAGCCAGCCGCGGAGCTCCCGGATGGACTTGCTCCGCTGCCTCGGGTCATTCGGTGCGTCGTCAACGACGTCCCTACTGCTGCAAAAGCCGGCCGGGACCAGCAAAGCCTGGAGATCGCCAGCGGCCGCCGTCCCCGGCGAGTCCATCGAGGGGACGACGATCACCACGTGGGCTTTTGCCAAGGTGGCCGTGCTGCTTCCTTCCGGCACGATCAACACCGGAAACGAGCTACTGGATCGGTGCTACTACTTACCGGCACGGGCACAGCGGCGACGCCGACCTCTTCCAAAGGTGGATCTGGCGGTGGGCCACTGGCTGTTGGGCCGGCCAGCGACACCACGCTCCCGATGGGGTTTTATTGATCATATACCCTCATCTTAGATGGAAATTCAGGATTTACCCTTCTGGCCCACGCGTCAGTGACTTATGATGACCCTATATGTTATTGAGGTGGAAGGGTAAATCCTGAATTTCCCAATTAAGAAGAGGGTATATGATCTAATCCCCCGCTGATGGTGATCTCTTGCTGAGGCTGCTGCGCTGGTGGATCAGCGGACGAGGATCCGCCGGCGGCGGTCGGAGGTGCCATCACTGACGACATTGCCGTACCCTCACTAGCTAAGCAACTTATATGTTTTCTAGCTAACCTGCGCGCAGGACTCCTCTGATGGATGACTCTCTGCTCCGGACGTGCATGTATTTGTAGTGCAGGTCGATTGATTCGGAAGACGTACGCGTGATTGCAAAAGAATCTGACCTTGAAACACACACACATGTACGCACACCGGGAGAGATTTCTTAGAAAGTAAACTATACCGAAAGGAACGAGTGGCTTGAAAAATGCAGGCCAGAAAACATGAGCGGCAGCTTCTTTGAAATGGAAGACGAAATTTCTACGAAGGCAGCAGTAGCACACGCCAGGACGACTTACGGTATCCATCTTCCCACGATGCGCACTGTGCTCTACTGACCACTGCCACGTACGCAAGGACGTTAAGGCCCTGTTTCATAATGTTGTGTAGCTTTGGTTTTTAACTGAAATAATATTATAGTGGTTTTTAGTTTTGTCTGGACTAATCAAATAAAAATAAATAGAGAAAAAACAGCCTTATATCTCCACGTATAATGCACAAAAAAGGGGGGAAAACCCACCATTTTTGATGAGATTAGTGTTTTGTTGTAAGCTTAGAATTCTTGAGAAAAATTTTGTAAGACACCATTTACCATTTTCTATTGTTGTCTTATAAATGGTAGAGCTATTCTTAAGAGATCTTAATTGGTCTAGAAGTCATAGCATCAGAAAGTATTTAATCGAGTCACCTATTTTAGATGAAATTGATTTTTCTTATTAAAAAATTTGGACGCACTCTTACATCGAGGAGCCTCAAAGACACACTTACTGGAGTGGTGCGTCCATGTATTTGTAGTGCAGATGGATTGATTCGGAAGACGTACGCGCGATTGCAAAAGAATCTTGCCATAAACACACACATGTACACACACCAGGAGAGATTTCTTAGAAAGTAAACTATACCGAAAGAAGCGAGTGGCTTGAAAAATGCAGGCCAGAAAAACTGAGCGGCAACTCTTTTACGATGGAAGACGAAATTCCAACGAAGGCAGCACACTGCAGTACGACGTACGCAACTGTTTACGTGTTTGGTTCTGTAGCAATTGTTTTTCAATTATATCCCTCCAAACACTCGTTTTTACAAAAATTACTTCCTCGCTGAGTTCGAAATGCATGACAGATGACACATGTCACCTGTCGCACCCCTCTGGCTCAACAGGCAGAGTGGCGTGCAGCAGGACGCTGGCGCGTGGGGAGGCGATGGGCAAGCATGGCTCAACAGGCTGAGTGGCGTGTGGCAGGGCACTGGCGCGTGGGAGGTGATGGGCAAGCACGGTAGCACATGGTGCTAAGGTGTTCCGACCAGCATTGCTTGATAGGCAGGTGCCAAGCGCCGACGGCTTGGTAGGCGCCCGAGAATCATGGGCAATGTAGGCAGCGCGTAGGGAGGGGCGGAGGGGCCGAGGATTCACACGAGGGAATTTTGTGGGTAATGACAAAACGCAGTGAGCAACAACACACGAGAGAGGGGAAGGAAAGAAAAGAGAGTTTTCTATCGAGCGAGAGCACAGCTGTAATCCTCCACGGTTGGAAGTATTGTGGAGCAGGTGAATACCTTCAGAAAAAGCTATGCTTCATTCGCATGCGAGTAACGCGTTTAATATATCGTTAACGTTTTATTAGCGTAATTGTGGTTTTGTAATGTGGAATATGCTAAGTATCTATGTTTAGTTGACAGATGTGTTTCTGTAAATAGCCATATTTATTTATTACAAATAGCTACAGAAATACGGGCTAAAATATAACTAAAATAATTTTTTGTATGTTCGTATGTATTTATTTTTTGCTCTCATGCAATTACAGAAAGTTGTAGAAAACGATGGGTTGGTACGCACTTTGGATGCCTAATTAGCGTTATAATTAGCAGTAATCTCATTTAATAAACCCTAATCACATTTAATTAGTACTAATCATAATTAATTAGCACTAACTGCAATAAATTAGTATTAGTGTGCATTTAATCATAGCAGCAAAGTAGAGCAAGAAGAAAAATGCAATTTAGAAAATATGTATGTACGTAGGCGGCGTGATTATTCTTAGTTGTGGTCAGTTGTATTTAGTACCGTTTGACACTGACATATTATTTTATGTACCATAGGGAATGGCTACTTGTGGAGTTGTGGTCGTCTCTGGGGTGGCATGTTGCTGAACCCATTTTGGGATGGCTAGTATTGTTGTCGGGCATTGTCAAGCGGTGAAGGAGCGGCCCCCTTTGTTCTCTGGAGACCTCAAGAGGACTGGTCTTTTAATGACTGATATGTTCCAGTTCTACAATAGACCATGTTGTTACCCATAACAAGGATGACACACATTGGGTGGTTGTTCGCGCTAGACTCGCCACTTCGATTGGCGCTCGTTGATCGTCGAGGCTGGAGACCCACACATTTTTACTTTCAGTGGGGGATATGACCATCACCCTGCAGGATATTACGTGCCTCACCGATCTACCAATACGGTGTCGTCCTGTGGTTCCACCCACTAGATCACTCGACTGGAAGGCACGTATGCTGCACCAGTTTGGTCACCTTAAGTGACCTCAGAATCCAGTTTCTGATCGTGGACTGATTCAGAGGTCCTAATAAATTTTATGAATTAACTCATAATAATGAAAGTGGTAGATAATATCTAGAACTAGCTTCTGGTACAATTTTATAATTTGTGGAGCAGTGGGTTGTCGGTGGTGGTCTGTGGAAGATGCTGGACAGAACTCAGAAGTAGAGTCTGCTCTCTGTTTTACATTGCAATTTACACCCTTAAAACAACATTAAAAAATTATGGTGTCTTCGTGAAATTTGTATCTTTTGTTCTGTAGATTTCAAATATGTTAGTTTTGCTGTGGTTTGTTTAGTAGATTAAAAGATACAAAAAGACAAGTAGTGCTACTGCAGGGAACCGAGTGTGGGAACAGCAGTTTGAGAGGGAGTTGCGGGTTTTGGGTGTAGAGGCATTTTCTTCTCAGTCGTGAATGTTGTATTATGGTTTTGTGCTGAGTGGTGCCTTGTGTACACGTGGCTTCGCTCCTGACCATGCTTGATCCCTTCGCGCCTTCGGTAGAGGCAAGTAAACGTAGCGGTTGTTGCTACAGTTTAACTTATTAATTTTATTGCATTCACCATAATTGCTGAGGTTTGGTAAATAATCTACCTTTAAACAAAGATGTCATGCTGCGCTTTATGCCTTGTTATATATATTGTGGTTCATGTGGTTATAATCCCAAGGAATCAATTGTGGGCATATCATGCATGTCATAGCATGTCATTTGCATTGTGGATGTCGCTGCACTCAGCCGCGATCGTACTGGTACCGCATCGTACATTGCCGTAGTACGATGCACACTCTTACGTTGCCAGGTAAGGGTGCAGTGGATCATTTGCATACATATGTATTTCATGAGGATGAGTCTTATTATGAGATCTTAAGAGGAATTGGCCCGTGAAAGTTATTTGTGGAGTGGGATATTTTTTCTTGTGGTATAGTGTAGATGATGAGAATCATATTTATGCATCCCATGAGGATAAATCTTAATCTAAGAACTTGTCACTTGTGGAATGTGGTGTTATTTGATAGCGGAAATGAGAGACCATGTGGTCGTGCTCCATGAGAGTGATGAGTAATTGACAAAGGTTTAGGTTAGTCGAGTTTGGTTTGAGTGGTTCGGAGTCGAGTCGTTGCGTGGCGCAATCGGGCTCGGTCGGACTTTGGTCAAATCTGGTCATTTGGGCTTAGGATGTATATTCTAATGTTTTGACAGGTTTTGACTTCATCTGTGGTAAGTGTAATGGTATTTACGCTTTCATGTGTCGAGCGGTGCTATTTGACGTGCTTCTTGTCTGTGTGACTGCAGGACGTCGAGTTGGAGTCGTGGCGAGACACGGTGGACCGGACTAGGCGCAGGTGGCGCTGAGGTCAGAACGGTCGGGATGTGTCGAAGACGACGTGGACTCGAGGTGGTTGCGAGGCGTGCGAGGCAAGGAGCGCGGAAGCTTCCCGGAAGGTGCAGAAGGGGGGAATCGGGAAATTCGCAAGGCTGCACAAGCGGGAGCGGGCTCCGTTGGACGTAGCGGGCGTAACGGGGCGGAGACCCGTTAGCCAGGCGCTATAAAAGGAGAGGAGGGGCTGCATGCCCTCCTTGAGCACTTGAGGTGGAATTAGGGTTTGCTAGAGTCAAAAGAGTCTTTAGTGGTTGCTTTAGGCTTTAGGCTTTAGTTGTTGAGAGTGGGTGGAGAAGGCAGAGGGTTGTTCTGTCCTCCATCGATGTGTTCCTGAGTGCTCCCTCCCTCATGTGTTCTTGAGTTGTGTTCTTGAGTAGAGAGGGAGAGGATGGTTTGAGTTGAGAGCTTGTAATCTTTCCTTTTGTATCAAGTCGGGGTATCGGGACTCCTCTGTATTCATTGTGATCCAAGAAATGAAAATCTGAAGTTTTTATTCCCGTGCTCTCTGTTCTTCCTTCGATGCTCTTTTGGTGGATTTTTTGAGATTTTGATTTTCGAGTTCTTGCTTGCTGTGGAGGTGTAAAATGGGTTGCTCCATGATGGGATAGTGCTTCAAGATCAATTGATCAATTAAAATCCCAGAGACAAGGTTTTAATCTCAGTTTTGCCTTTTTGTCCTCCCCTGTTCAAGCTTTGCATTTCTAGGGTTTTGGTGCTCTCAGTGTTCCCCTTGTTGTAATGGCTTGAAATTTGGCATGGAGGATCCAGAGGCTATCTTATAGCTATCCTCAAAATTTCATAGCCAAAGGATCAACCGTTTGGGAGCAATTTGATTTTTGGCTCGGGTCGTGCAAGAATTCAGATTTTTACCCAAATCTGAAATTCTTGATTCTTGGAGTGGATTTCTTGTTATTGTCTTTTGGCTTAGTCTTCTGGGAGTGTTCCCTAGCTTTCCTCAAAGTTTCCCAAGCCAAGAATCCAAGAATCGGTGCGAATCTCTCTTTTTTCTGAAATTAGCTGTTTGCTGTTTTTCTCGAGAGGTACTACCGCTCGGGGAGCGGTACTACCGCTCAAAGGTACTACCGCTCTAACCAGCGGTACTACCGCTTAGCGGTACTACCGCTCGACCAAGCGGTACTACCGCTTGAGGCCAGTTTTGCGCTGAATTTGCTTTTCTTGATTGCTTCCTTCTGGGTCTAGCTTTTCAGTGTCTCTGTGATTTCCAGTGAGGGCTTATTTTCTTCTTCATAGCTCTCATAGCTACTGGAGAAGAAGATAGTTGTTGGGGGCGATTTTTAAAGATCGACATTCACCCCCCCCTCTGTCGCCATTTCGGTCCAACAATTGGTATCAGAGCCGGTTAGCTCTAATTCATAGATCTTAACCGGTCTCAAGAGCCATGGCGACGGACAAGTACTCGACCAAGCCGCCCGTTTTCGATGGCATCGATTACCCCTTCTGGAAGAGCCGAATGGAGACATACATCCAGGCTCAGGGGTATGCTATCTGGCGCAAGGTCAAGGTCCGGTTTGTTGTTCCTGCCGATGAGAACATCAATGCTGGAAATATGCATGATGTTGAGGCAAACGCTAAGGCAAGGAACATCATCATCCAGGGCCTGAGTCGTAGCGAGTTCGATCGCATCTCCCACCTGTCGTCCGCCTACGATATCTGGGTGACCCTCGACGCATACCATGAGGGCACCACCCAGATCAAGACGGTTCGACAGGACCAGTTCAAGCGCGAATACAACAAATTCGAGATGCTTGCTGGTGAGTCCCTAGATGAGTGCTTCGCACGTTTTCACAAGATCTTGAGCAACCTCCGAGCGGTCGGTCTCACATACCCCGACTCGGACAACGCTCGTCAGATGCTTGCAGCACTCGATCTGCGAGTGTGGGAGATGAAAGTGACCACCATCAAAGACACGACAGACCTCTCGACCTTGACTCTTGACGCGCTGTACTCGCGCCTCAAGACTCACGAGATTGACGTTGTCTCTCGTAGGTCGAAGTCACAGTCGATGGCTTTGGTCACCGATCCCAGTTCAGCTTCTGGTCTCTTTTCTGAGTCTTCTTGCGGTTTCTCCCTTGCTGCTCTCTGTGACATAACTGATGATCAGTTAGAGCAGCTTGCGGATGATCAGCTGGCCCTCCTAGCCCGAAGGTTTTCCCATGCCTACAAGGGTAGGAGAGACAGAAAGAGAGGAGGACCAGTCATCTGCTTCGAGTGTGGTGGCCCCAACCACATCCGAGCAAACTGCCCCAAGCTTGGAAAGGGTAAAGGTGACTACGGCGGTTCGGGCAAGAACGACTACACCGACAAGAACCGCAACACGAAGCCTTCAGCACCTGCTCCGGGAAAGAAGAAGTTCCGCAACTTCGGGAAGGCCAAGAAGCTCTTCCACCGCGTCCTCACCGCCTTCGACGACCTCGACCTCAGCGAGGTGGAGGGATGGAGCGACGACGACGGGACGGGTGACCAAGAGCCCAAGGATGGCGGCGACGACTTCTCCGGCATGTGCTTCATGGCCCTCGAGGGCGAGATCAGCGACAGCGAGCTGTACTCCGACTCGGATGAGGTACTCCCTTCTTATGACCAGCTCAATCATGCTTTTCTTAAGCTAGGTGGTTTTCATGCTAGAGCTAGGGCTAGGTGTACTGAGTTAGAGAAGGAAGTAGATAGACTATCACGGGAGCTTACTTCACTTACATCTGCTCCCTCCCGTGATGATTGTGATACATGCTGTGCTCTGTTGGGTGACATGGAGAAACTAAGGACCTCGCATGATAGTGTGTCCTCCGAGCTTAATATTGTTAAGGTGGAGAATGTTAGTCTGCTTGCTGAGTTAGAGTTGAGTAGGATGGCTGTTACCCTACTTACTACTGATGAGACTACTTCTCCCACCTCATGTGAGGTTAAGGACATTGCTGCTAGAGGACCTTATGCCATGCTCCTTGATCTGCCCGAGTCTTGTGAAAATTGCAATAACTTGAAGATGAATCTAAAACGGGCAGATCATAAAATTGCTGAACTCCAAGCTTCTTTACTTGAGCCGATTGATTCATGCTTGAACTGTCCTAAGTTAACTGCTGAACTTGAAGCTGTCTCCAAACAGTTTCAAGAAATGATTGATCATGATAGGAAGTTGGCTCAGTTTGCTTCTAAGGACCCTGTTAGCTCACCATGCATTAATTGTAACAAACTAAAATCTGACTTGATTGCATTGGATGAGAAATGTGTGAAGCTAACTAAGGACCTTCTAGAGAAGCCACATTCTGCTTGTAATGTGATTGTGGAGAAGGGGGAGAAGCCCCAGGGTAAGGTTGAGACGCTTAGCGACGTGAACCAACTGGCTAGCAGTAGGACTGTCCCTTCAGAGTCGGCTGTGCGTGCACAAGCCATTCTTCCCTCTGCTATTGGTTCTTCATATGCTCCCTTACCTCCTGCTGTTCCCTCTTCCCCTTGCTCTTCTTGCACCTCTCTCTTTCGGGAGTGTCAGTACCTTATGAACACTCTCGAGAGATTTGTAGGAGGCAAGAAGAAGCTTAATCTTATTCTAGACCAATCCAAGATTTGCAAGTTCAATCAAGGTCTAGGATATGATTTTTATGAGGATATGAGGAAGCATCCACCTGCTATTCTCCGACCCATAGTAGGAGGTGTGATCGAGGTCGAGCCCAGATCTGATGAGGTTAAATTCAAATCAGCAGGCTTTGTCCAAGGGATCTCTGACAGGAAGGTGAGTCCACCTGCTGCTTCGGCCTCTCAGAAGGCGAAGCCTGACCGTGCTACTTCTACCTCTCAGAGGATGAAGTATCACTGCACCTTCTGTCAGAAGGATGGACACACGGTTGATCGATGCTTCAGGCGCGCCAAGATCGCGCGTAGAGACCGTGCTGAGTCTCCTAGGCGTATTCAGGGTCAGCCCCAGATCCTGAGTGCACCTAGGACCAGCACGAGGTCTAGGTTTACTGCTGTTGATGGGTTTGGGCAGCATCGAGGACTTGGTTTTTCTGAGTCTTCTGTTTTTCGTCCTCATGCTGCCTCTGATCGTGTCTTCCGCCGTCCTGAGGGTAGATCTCGTTTTCCCCATCGAGATAGCTACCCGCGGCATGATCAATGTGTTGCCGATGTTCCGACTCGCTCTCCCGTAGCAGTTGGACCCCGCAACAGCTTCAGGTCTGCTCACAGACCTTCTGCTTCTTTGAGTCTCAGAGAGTGTAGGGTAGATAGAGGTCAGTCGTGCTTGACGACTTCATCTGCTCGACGTGTTGTTCAGTATTGGGTGCCAAAATCACTCTTGATTTACCCTAGTACTGATACTTTACTTTCTGCTTGACTCAGGTTCGCCGGGCAGGGAAGGGAAAGGTTTGGCTCGTAGATTCCGGGTGTTCGCGACACATGACCGGAGACTCCCGTTGGTTTTCTTCCCTTGCCCGTGCTCCAGGTGATGAGACGATCACCTTCGGAGATGCTTCATCTAGGCGCGTCATCGCCAAAGGTACTGTGCGCATTAATGATTCTTTCATTCTGAAAGATGTAGCCTTGGTTAGTAAGCTGCAGTACAATTTACTTTCAGTCTCTCAGCTTACCGATGACGGTTTCGAGGTAAGCTTTAAGAAAAACAATTGCAAAATTCTTGATTCTTCGGGTAGTCTGGTTTGCGGGATTTCTCGTTTTGGGAGGATCTTTCGTGCTGATTTTTCTGAGTCTTCTGGCGATCCTCTCAGGTGTTTAGTTGCTTCTGAGTCCCGCGATCTCTCTTTCTGGCATAGGAGACTTGGTCATATAGGCTTTGACCATTTGACCCGAGTTAGCGGCCACGATCTCATTCGTGGTCTGCCGAAACTCAAGATGGTCAAAGATCTTGTTTGCGCTCCATGCCGGCACGGCAAGATGGTTGCTGCTTCTCACCCTCCGGTCACAGTTACTATGACCGATGCACCGGGACAGCTGCTCCACATGGACACAGTTGGACCAGCTCGAGTGCAGTCAGCAGGAGGGAAGTGGTATGTTCTTGTCGTGGTCGATGACTTCTCGAGGTATTCTTGGGTGTTTTTCTTAGCCTCGAAGGATGAGACGTTTTCGCATTTCCGAGGTCTTTTCGGTAGGCTTTCTGTTGAGCTCCCGGGTGCCTTACGAGCGATCCGCAGTGACAATGGCACGGAGTTCAAGAATTCCTACTTCGAGAGTTTCTGTGGTGAGACAGGTGTAGAGCACCAGTTCTCTTCTCCGCACGTCCCACAACAAAATGGAGTTGTGGAGAGGAAGAACCGTACCTTGGTCGAGATGGCCAGGACGATGCTTGATGAGTACTCTACACCGCAGAAGTTTTGGGCTGAGGCTATAGCCACCGCGTGCCATGTCTCAAATCGAGTATTTCTTAGGGCACACTTGCACCGCACTTCTTATGAGCTGAGATACGGGCGAAAGCCCAACGTCTCTCATTTTCGTGTTTTTGGTTGCAAGTGCTTTATTCTGAAGTACGGGAACCTAGACAAGTTCGAATCACGTTCTTGTGATGGCATCTTTCTAGGTTACTCGCCTTCTTCGCGGGCTTATAGGGTCTGGAACTGCGAGTCTAGTAAAATGGTAGAGACCTGTGAGGTGACCTTTGACGAGGCCAGTCCGGGGACTAGGCCCGATATCTCAGGTTCTTTAGAGCAGTCCGAGACCATCTTTGTGGATGATGAGGATGATGGAGACGACGGTTGTCTACCTGATCCTGTCCCTCATCCACCCCTTGAGATGCCGTCTTCCACTGCACCTCGAGGTGATCAGCCCATGCCTTCTGCTTCTTCTGGAGCTGGTGGCTCTGTTCCTACCTCGTCAGCTCACGAGGTAGAGGCCACTTCTTCATCTCATCCTGGACCTCCTAGACATATCCAGAAAGCCCATCCTTCAGAGCAGATCATTGGAGACCTTTTCGAGCGTGTTACCCGCTCAAAATCTGGCTTATCTCAATTCTGTCTCCATTCTGCTTTCATTGCTTCCTTTGAGCCCAAAGATGTCTCTCATGCTTTATCTGATGAGTCTTGGGTCAATGCCATGCATGAGGAGCTAGAAAATTTCGAGAGTAACAAGGTCTGGTCGCTTGTCGAGCCCCCGCGAGGTCACAATATTATTGGGACTAAGTGGGTGTTCAAGAACAAGCAGAGCGAGGATGGAGTGGTTATTCGAAACAAGGCTAGACTGGTTGCTCAGGGGTTCTCCCAGGTTGAAGGTCTAGATTTCGAGGAGACCTTTGCCCCTGTAGCTAGACTTGAAGCCATTAGAATCCTGCTTGCCTTTGCAGCTTCTAAGGGTTTCAAGCTTTACCAGATGGACGTCAAGAGTGCCTTTCTCAATAGCCTTATTAAGGAAGAGGTCTACGTCCGACAGCCTCCTGGTTTCGAAAACCCCAAATACCCAAACCATGTCTTCAAGCTTTCCAAAGCGTTGTATGGACTTAAGCAGGCCCCCAGGGCTTGGTATGAGAGGCTTAAGTCCTACTTGTTGAGTCATGGGTTTGAAATGGGTAAAGTTGATAAGACCTTGTTCATCCGCCGGCTTGGCGCTGACCTTCTGCTCGTCCAGATCTATGTTGATGATATTATCTTTGGCGGCTCTTCCCATACTCTGGTTTCACAGTTCTCGGATGTCATGAGCACCGAGTTTGAAATGAGTATGATGGGTGAGTTGACCTTCTTCCTTGGCTTCCAAATTAAGCAGACTCGGGAGGGTACATTTCTTCATCAAGGAAAGTACACTCGTGACCTCCTGAAGCGCTTCGATATGAGTGATGGTAAGCCGGTGTCAACTCCCATGGCTTCGACAGCCTATCTTGACCCAGATGAGGATGGTGAGCCAGTTGATCAGAAAGAGTTCAGAAGTATGATCGGCTCCCTTCTTTACCTCACTGCCTCGAGACCAGACATACACTTCTCCGTGTGTCTGTGTGCTCGTTTTCAGGCTTCTCCTCGCGTATCTCACCGCCAGGCGGTGAAGCGCATCTTTCGGTACCTTCGAGCTACCATTGACTATGGTATCTGGTACTCTTCCTCATCCTGTCTTTCCTTGAGAGCCTTTTCGGATGCAGACTTCGCTGGCTGTAGGATAGATAGAAAGAGCACTTCCGGCACCTGCCAATTCATTGGCACTTCTCTCATTTCCTGGTCTTCGAGGAAGCAGTCCGGTGTTGCACAGTCCACTGCAGAGGCCGAGTACGTTGCTGCAGCCAGTTGCTGTAGCCAGGTACTTTGGATGGTTTCGACCCTGCGGGACTTTGGGTTAGCTTTAGACAGTGTTCCACTCTTTTGTGATAACACGTCTGCTATCAACATTGCTAAGAACCCAGTGCAGCACTCTCGGACTAAGCATATTGATATTCGCTTCCACTTCCTTAGAGACCATGTAGAAAAAGGTGACATAGTGCTCCAGTTCGTGGAGAGTGACCACCAGTTGGCTGATATCTTCACCAAGCCTTTGGACAGTTCGAGGTTTTCAGCTCTGCGGGGAGAGCTTGGAGTGGTTTGTCCTTACGGACTGTAGTGAGGGGGAGCTTGGGCTTTACTGCTTTATTATATTAATTATGCTTCTGTCTCATTTCTGTTGCATTGCACTCGGGGTGCATTTGGGTTTAGTCCTTCCAGCATAGGTTAGAGTGCTTCTCTTGCCGAGGTGCTTAGACTTCTAACTCTTATCTTGTGCTTCCAGGATTAGCTGCTTCTTATCTCACTAGGTCGAGCTCACTCACTTCTTGTAGGTTCTAGCGAGGGTTGGGCCACCCTCGGGTAGACAGGGTACGTGTTTGCTCTCTAGTGTGTGATTTACTGTCAGCTGATTGTCCTGGAGTCATATGGGGTAGATGAGAGTCAGTCTGAGCCATAGTTGCCTCTATATCTTTTCTATGCTTTAAGGACTGCCTGTTTGCTATTTTCTTTCCCAGCTTCTCGATTCTATTGCTTTGGTTCAGGGGGGTTCAATTGGGAGCTTCTGGAGCTTAATTCTGATATAACTCAACTTGAACTAAAAGTTGCATCTAATGTTGAGGGGGAGCTGGACCTTCTTGCATTTTCAGCTTTCTAGCATTATAATCAATCTGCATTGAGCCTTGATTATTATCCTGTTATGACATGTTTCAGTGCTTTACACCTTGCCATGACTTGTGCTTAGCTTGCTAAATTTATCATGACTTCATATGTGTAGACTAGCGTTTGCCATGATAAGTTAAGTAAAATTGATCAACTTAAATTAAACTTGTCATGCTAGCATTTGAGTTTAGTCTTTCTTGAGCTATCCTTTTATGATTCATGCCATGTCAAATAGGCTGAGTAGAGCGTTGAATCTATATTGAGCCTCAGTTTGAGCTGTTTTAGACTCCTGATGATACATGAGTTAGTACAATGTGTTAAAAAGCAAAAAGATCTCTTTTGTGCGAAAAAACTGATCTCACCAATTCTTTCCTATGAGACGGCTTGCCATTGCACTTGGCATGAACTTAGGGGGAGTTTTGGATGACCTAGACTATCTTCTTAAGCTTCTTGCTTGGAGTAGTCGCATAAGGCTTGAGATCTAGCACATGATAAAACAAAATGTTGGTTGACAACCACCATATTTGTGCGAAAAAAACTGATTTCACCAATTCTTTCTCATGAGACAGCTTGCCATTGCACTAGGCATGAACTCAGGGGAGTTTTGGATGACCTAGACTATCTTCTTAAGCTTATTGCTTGGAGTAGTCGCATAAGGCTTGAGATCTAGCACATAAACAAAAATTGGGTTGAAAACAACCATATGCTTTCAAAAGACAATGTTTAATGTGCTCAATTTGCTTAATCTACAATCAGAACCAAGTACCTTAACCAATGTTTCAATCTTGAGCTTATAGCACTCTATTTGGACTCAATGTTAGCTTCTTTGTTCCGCTTAGCTTATTGACATGGCCTGCATCATCCTTGGATGTCTCTAGCTAGACTTTACTCATTGATGACTTGACTTGCTCACAAAATGCATTACATTTCAGATTGCCATCTTTGTGCTCTAGCTGGTTTATATATATGTTGTCATGATCTAGATAGAGTTTTTTTTGTTATGGCTTGGTGTATTACATTATGGTCAATATGGATAATTCTCATGGCTCTAAATGCTTAAATAAACAAACTTCAGCCATATTCATCCTTTGACATGTCATATTCTCTCTATTGCATCTTGATGTGTTTATTGCCAAAAGGGGGAGAATAGAGAAGAAAAAGTCTGTTGGGAATAGTTTAGAGCTGTGGAGATCAATTTGCTCTTTCAGTTGTTGCTCTAGTGTTCCTTCTGTCGACATGGTCATTAGCTTCACTTCATTCTTTGGACCATGTTGGATTCTTCAAAATCAAACTCTTCTTAATGCTTTTTCTGCGTTTGTCAATAGACTCATCAAGGGGGAGATTGAGAGACCATGTGGTCGTGCTCCATGAGAGTGATGAGTAATTGACAAAGGTTTAGGTCAGTCGAGTTTGGTTTGAGTGGTTCGGAGTCGAGTCATTGCGTGGCGCAATCGGGCTCGGTCGGACTTTGGTCAAATCTGGTCATTTGGGCTTAGGATGTATATTCTAATGTTTTGACAGGTTTTGACTTCATCTGTGGTAAGTGTAATGGTATTTACGCTTTCATGTGTCGAGCGGTGCTATTTGACGTGCTTCTTGTCTGTGTGACTGCAGGACGTCGAGTTGGAGTCGTGGCGAGACACGGTGGACCGGACTAGGCGTAGGTGGCGCTGAGGTCAGAACGGTCGGGATGTGTCGAAGACGACGTGGACTCGAGGTGGTTGCGAGGCGTGCGAGGCAAGGAGCGCGGAAGCTTCCCGGAAGGTGCAGAAGGGGCGAATCGGGAAATTCGCAAGGCTGCACAAGCGGGAGCGGGCTCCGTTGGACGTAGCGGGCGTAACGGGGCGGAGACCCGTTAGCCAGGCGCTATAAAAGGAGAGGAGGGGCTGCATGCCCTCCTTGAGCACTTGAGGTGGAATTAGGGTTTGCTAGAGTCAAAAGAGTCTTTAGTGGTTGCTTTAGGCTTTAGGCTTTAGTTGTTGAGAGTGGGTGGAGAAGGCAGAGGGTTGTTCTGTCCTCCATCGATGTGTTCCTGAGTGCTCCCTCCCTCATGTGTTCTTGAGTTGTGTTCTTGAGTAGAGAGGGAGAGGATGGTTTGAGTTGAGAGCTTGTAATCTTTCCTTTTGTATCAAGTCGGGGTATCGGGACTCCTCTGTATTCATTGTGATCCAAGAAATGAAAATCTGAAGTTTTTATTCCCGTGCTCTCTGTTCTTCCTTCGATGCTCTTTTGGTGGATTTTTTGAGATTTTGATTTTCGAGTTCTTGCTTGCTGTGGAGGTGTAAAATGGGTTGCTCCATGATGGGATAGTGCTTCAAGATCAATTGATCAATTAAAATCCCAGAGACAAGGTTTTAATCTCAGTTTTGCCTTTTTGTCCTCCCCTGTTCAAGCTTTGCATTTCTAGGGTTTTGGTGCTCTCAGTGTTCCCCTTGTTGTAATGGCTTGAAATTTGGCATGGAGGATCCAGAGGCTATCTTATAGCTATCCTCAAAATTTCATAGCCAAAGGATCAACCGTTTGGGAGCAATTTGATTTTTGGCTCGGGTCGTGCAAGAATTCAGATTTTTACCCAAATCTGAAATTCTTGATTCTTGGAGTGGATTTCTTGTTATTGTCTTTTGGCTTAGTCTTCTAGGAGTGCTCCCTAGCTTTCCTCAAAGTTTCCCAAGCCAAGAATCCAAGAATCGGTGCGAATCTCTCTTTTTTCTGAAATTAGCTGTTTGCTGTTTTTCTCGAGAGGTACTACCGCTCGGGGAGCGGTACTACCGCTCAAAGGTACTACCGCTCTAACCAGCGGTACTACCGCTTAGCGGTACTACCGCTCGACCAAGCGGTACTACCGCTTGAGGCCAGTTTTGCGCTGAATTTGCTTTTCTTGATTGCTTCCTTCTGGGTCTAGCTTTTCAGTGTCTCTGTGATTTCCAGTGAGGGCTTATTTTCTTCTTCATAGCTCTCATAGCTACTGGAGAAGAAGATAGTTGTTGGGGGCGATTTTTAAAGATCGACATTCACCCCCCCTCTGTCGCCATTTCGGTCCAACAATTGGTATCAGAGCCGGTTAGCTCTAATTCATAGATCTTAACCGGTCTCAAGAGCCATGGCGACGGACAAGTACTCGACCAAGCCGCCCGTTTTCGATGGCATCGATTACCCCTTCTGGAAGAGCCGAATGGAGACATACATCCAGGCTCAGGGGTACGCTATCTGGCGCAAGGTCAAGGTCCGGTTTGTTGTTTCTGCTGATGAGAACATCAATGCTGGAAATATGCATGATGTTGAGGCAAACGCTAAGGCAAGGAACATCATCATCCAGGGCCTGAGTCGTAGCGAGTTCGATCGCATCTCCCACCTGTCGTCCGCCTACGATATCTGGGTGACCCTCGACGCATACCATGAGGGCACCACCCAGATCAAGACGGTTCGACAGGACCAGTTCAAGCGCGAATACAACAAATTCGAGATGCTTGCTGGTGAGTCCCTAGATGAGTGCTTCGCACGTTTTCACAAGATCTTGAGCAACCTCCGAGCGGTCGGTCTCACATACCCCGACTCGGACAACGCTCGTCAGATGCTTGCAGCACTCGATCTGCGAGTGTGGGAGATGAAAGTGACCACCATCAAAGACACGACAGACCTCTCGACCTTGACTCTTGACGCGCTGTACTCGCGCCTCAAGACTCACGAGATTGACGTTGTCTCTCGTAGGTCGAAGTCACAGTCGATGGCTTTGGTCACCGATCCCAGTTCAGCTTCTGGTCTCTTTTCTGAGTCTTCTTGCGGTTTCTCCCTTGCTGCTCTCTGTGACATAACTGATGATCAGTTAGAGCAGCTTGCGGATGATCAGCTGGCCCTCCTAGCCCGAAGGTTTTCCCATGCCTACAAGGGTAGGAGAGACAGAAAGAGAGGAGGACCAGTCATCTGCTTCGAGTGTGGTGGCCCCAACCACATCCGAGCAAACTGCCCCAAGCTTGGAAAGGGTAAAGGTGACTACGGCGGTTCGGGCAAGAACGACTACACCGACAAGAACCGCAACACGAAGCCTTCAGCACCTGCTCCGGGAAAGAAGAAGTTCCGCAACTTCGGGAAGGCCAAGAAGCTCTTCCACCGCGTCCTCACCGCCTTCGACGACCTCGACCTCAGCGAGGTGGAGGGATGGAGCGACGACGACGGGACGGGTGACCAAGAGCCCAAGGATGGCGGCGACGACTTCTCCGGCATGTGCTTCATGGCCCTCGAGGGCGAGATCAGCGACAGCGAGCTGTACTCCGACTCGGATGAGGTACTCCCTTCTTATGACCAGCTCAATCATGCTTTTCTTAAGCTAGGTGGTTTTCATGCTAGAGCTAGGGCTAGGTGTACTGAGTTAGAGAAGGAAGTAGATAGACTATCACGGGAGCTTACTTCACTTACATCTGCTCCCTCCCGTGATGATTGTGATACATGCTGTGCTCTGTTGGGTGACATGGAGAAACTAAGGACCTCGCATGATAGTGTGTCCTCCGAGCTTAATATTGTTAAGGTGGAGAATGTTAGTCTGCTTGCTGA
Organism: Dendrocalamus latiflorus; assembly: GCA_017311315.1. NCBI lineage: Eukaryota > Viridiplantae > Streptophyta > Magnoliopsida > Poales > Poaceae > Dendrocalamus > Dendrocalamus latiflorus. The sequence continues at coordinate 33,195,399 of CM029655.1, read as the reverse complement.
GTTAGAGTTGAGTAGGATGGCTGTTACCCTACTTACTACTGATGAGACTACTTCTCCCACCTCATGTGAGGTTAAGGACATTGCTGCTAGAGGACCTTATGCCATGCTCCTTGATCTGCCCGAGTCTTGTGAAAATTGCAATAACTTGAAGATGAATCTAAAACGGGCAGATCATAAAATTGCTGAACTCCAAGCTTCTTTACTTGAGCCGATTGATTCATGCTTGAACTGTCCTAAGTTAACTGCTGAACTTGAAGCTGTCTCCAAACAGTTTCAAGAAATGATTGATCATGATAGGAAGTTGGCTCAGTTTGCTTCTAAGGACCCTGTTAGCTCACCATGCATTAATTGTAACAAACTAAAATCTGACTTGATTGCATTGGATGAGAAATGTGTGAAGCTAACTAAGGACCTTCTAGAGAAGCCACATTCTGCTTGTAATGTGATTGTGGAGAAGGGGGAGAAGCCCCAGGGTAAGGTTGAGACGCTTAGCGACGTGAACCAACTGGCTAGCAGTAGGACTGTCCCTTCAGAGTCGGCTGTGCGTGCACAAGCCATTCTTCCTTCTGCTGTTGGTTCTTCATATGCTCCCTTACCTCCTGCTGTTCCCTCTTCCCCTTGCTCTTCTTGCACCTCTCTCTTTCGGGAGTGTCAGTACCTTATGAACACTCTCGAGAGATTTGTAGGAGGCAAGAAGAAGCTTAATCTTATTCTAGACCAATCCAAGATTTGCAAGTTCAATCAAGGTCTAGGATATGATTTTTATGAGGATATGAGGAAGCATCCACCTGCTATTCTCCGACCCATAGTAGGAGGTGTGATCGAGGTCGAGCCCAGATCTGATGAGGTTAAATTCAAATCAGCGGGCTTTGTCCAAGGGATCTCTGACAGGAAGGTGAGTCCACCTGCTGCTTCGGCCTCTCAGAAGGCGAAGCCTGACCGTGCTACTTCTACCTCTCAGAGGATGAAGTATCACTGCACCTTCTGTCAGAAGGATGGACACACGGTTGATCGATGCTTCAGGCACGCCAAGATCGTGCGTAGAGACCGTGCTGAGTCTCCTAGGCGTATTCAGGGTCAGCCCCAGATCCTGAGTGCACCTAGGACCAGCACGAGGTCTAGGTTTACTGCTGTTGATGGGTTTGGGCAGCATCGAGGACTTGGTTTTTCTGAGTCTTCTATTTTTCGTCCTCATGCTGCCTCTGATCGTGTCTTCCGCCGTCCTGAGGGTAGATCTCGTTTTCCCCATCGAGATAGCTACCCGCGGCATGATCAATGTGTTGCCGATGTTCCGACTCGCTCTCCCGTAGCAGTTGGACCCCGCAACAGCTTCAGGTCTGCTCACAGACCTTCTACTTCTTTGAGTCTCAGAGAGCGTAGGGTAGATAGAGGTCAGTCGTGCTTGACGACTTCATCTGCTCGACGTGTTGTTCAGTATTGGGTGCCAAAATCACTCTTGATTTACCCTAGTACTGATACTTTACTTTCTGCTTGACTCAGGTTCGCCGGGCAGGGAAGGGAAAGGTTTGGCTCGTAGATTCCGGGTGTTCACGACACATGACCGGAGACTCCCGTTGGTTTTCTTCCCTTGCCCGTGCTCCAGGTGATGAGACGATCACCTTCGGAGATGCTTCATCTGGGCGCGTCATCGCCAAAGGTACTGTGCGCATTAATGATTCTTTCATTCTGAAAGATGTAGCCTTGGTTAGTAAGCTGCAGTACAATTTACTTTCAGTCTCTCAGCTTACCGATGACGGTTTCGAGGTAAGCTTTAAGAAAAACAATTGCAAAATTCTTGATTCTTCGGGTAGTCTGGTTTGCGGGATTTCTCGTTTTGGGAGGATCTTTCGTGCTGATTTTTCTGAGTCTTCTGGCGATCCTCTCAGGTGTTTAGTTGCTTCTGAGTCCCGCGATCTCTCTTTCTGGCATAGGAGACTTGGTCATATAGGCTTTGACCATTTGACCCGAGTTAGCGGCCACGATCTCATTCGTGGTCTGCCGAAACTCAAGATGGTCAAAGATCTTGTTTGCGCTCCATGCCGGCACGGCAAGATGGTTGCTGCTTCTCACCCTCCGGTCACAGTTACTATGACCGATGCACCGGGACAGCTGCTCCACATGGACACAGTTGGACCAGCTCGAGTGCAGTCAGCAGGAGGGAAGTGGTATGTTCTTGTCGTGGTCGATGACTTCTCGAGGTATTCTTGGGTGTTTTTCTTAGCCTCGAAGGATGAGACGTTTTCGCATTTCCGAGGTCTTTTCGGTAGGCTTTCTGTTGAGCTCCCGGGTGCCTTACGAGCGATCCGCAGTGACAATGGCACGGAGTTCAAGAATTCCTACTTTGAGAGTTTCTGTGGTGAGACAGGTGTAGAGCACCAGTTCTCTTCTCCGCACGTCCCACAACAAAATGGAGTTGTGGAGAAGAAGAACCGTACCTTGGTCGAGATGGCCAGGACGATGCTTGATGAGTACTCTACACCGCGGAAGTTTTGGGCTGAGGCTATAGCCACCGCGTGCCATGTCTCAAATCGAGTATTTCTTAGGGCACACTTGCACCGCACTTCTTATGAGCTGAGATACGGGCGAAAGCCCAACGTCTCTCATTTTCGTGTTTTTGGTTGCAAGTGCTTTATTCTGAAGTACGGGAACCTAGACAAGTTCGAATCACGTTCTTGTGATGGCATCTTTCTAGGTTACTCGCCTTCTTCGCGGGCTTATAGGGTCTGGAACTGCGAGTCTAGTAAAATGGTAGAGACCTGTGAGGTGACCTTTGACGAGGCCAGTCCGGGGACTAGGCCCGATATCTCAGGTTCTTTAGAGCAGTCCGAGACCATCTTTGTGGATGATGAGGATGATGGAGACGACGGTTGTCTACCTGATCCTGTCCCTCATCCACCCCTTGAGATGCCGTCTTCCACTGCACCTCGAGGTGATCAGCCCATGCCTTCTGCTTCTTCTGGAGCTGGTGGCTCTGTTCCTACCTCGTCAGCTCACGAGGTAGAGGCCACTTCTTCATCTCATCCTGGACCTCCTAGACATATCCAGAAAGCCCATCCTTCAGAGCAGATCATTGGAGACCTTTTCGAGCGTGTTACCCGCTCAAAATCTGGCTTATCTCAATTCTGTCTCCATTCTGCTTTCATTGCTTCCTTTGAGCCCAAAGATGTCTCTCATGCTTTATCTGATGAGTCTTGGGTCAATGCCATGCATGAGGAGCTAGAAAATTTCGAGAGGAACAAGGTCTGGTCGCTTGTCGAGCCCCCGCGAGGTCACAATATTATTGGGACTAAGTGGGTGTTCAAGAACAAGCAGAGCGAGGATGGAGTGGTTATTCGAAACAAGGCTAGACTGGTTGCTCAGGGGTTCTCCCAGGTTGAAGGTCTAGATTTCGAGGAGACCTTTGCCCCTGTAGCTAGACTTGAAGCCATTAGAATCCTGCTTGCCTTTGCAGCTTCTAAGGGTTTCAAGCTTTACCAGATGGACGTCAAGAGTGCCTTTCTCAATGGCCTTATTAAGGAAGAGGTCTACGTCCGACAGCCTCCTGGTTTCGAAAACCCCAAATACCCAAACCATGTCTTCAAGCTTTCCAAAGCGTTGTATGGACTTAAGCAGGCCCCCAGGGCTTGGTATGAGAGGCTTAAGTCCTACTTGTTGAGTCATAGGGTTTGAAATGGGTAAAGTTGATAAGACCTTGTTCATCCGCTGGCTTGGCGCTGACCTTCTGCTCGTCCAGATCTATGTTGATGACATTATCTTTGGCGGCTCTTCCCATACTCTGGTTTCACAGTTCTCGGATGTCATGAGCACCGAGTTTGAAATGAGTATGATGGGTGAGTTGACCTTCTTCCTTGGCTTCCAAATTAAGCAGACTTCGGGAGGGTACATTTCTTCATCAAGGAAAGTACACTCGTGACCTCCTGAAGCGCTTCGATATGAGTGATGGTAAGCCGGTGTCAACTCCCATGGCTTCGACAGCCTATCTTGACCCAGATGAGGATGGTGAGCCAGTTGATCAGAAAGAGTTCAGAAGTATGATCGGCTCCCTTCTTTACCTCACTGCCTCGAGACCAGACATACACTTCTCCGTGTGTCTGTGTGCTCGTTTTCAGGCTTCTCCTCGCGTATCTCACCGCCAGGCGGTGAAGCGCATCTTTCGGTACCTTCGAGCTACCATTGACTATGGTATCTGGTACTCTTCCTCATCCTGTCTTTCCTTGAGAGCCTTTTCGGATGCAGACTTCGCTGGCTGTAGGATAGATAGAAAGAGCACTTCCGGCACCTGCCAATTCATTGGCACTTCTCTCATTTCCTGGTCTTCGAGGAAGCAGTCCGGTGTTGCACAGTCCACTGCAGAGGCCGAGTACGTTGCTGCAGCCAGTTGCTGTAGCCAGGTACTTTGGATGGTTTCGACCCTGCGAGACTTTGGGTTAGCTTTAGACAGTGTTCCACTCTTTTGTGATAACACGTCTGCTATCAACATTGCTAAGAACCCAGTGCAGCACTCTCGGACTAAGCATATTGATATTCGCTTCCACTTCCTTAGAGACCATGTAGAAAAAGGTGACATAGTGCTCCAGTTCGTGGAGAGTGACCACCAGTTGGCTGATATCTTCACCAAGCCTTTGGACAGTTCGAGGTTTTCAGCTCTGCGGGGAGAGCTTGGAGTGGTTTGTCCTTACGGACTGTAGTGAGGGGGAGCTTGGGCTTTACTGCTTTATTATATTAATTATGCTTCTGTCTCATTTCTGTTGCATTGCACTCGGGGTGCATTTGGGTTTAGTCCTTCCAGCATAGGTTAGAGTGCTTCTCTTGCCGAGGTGCTTAGACTTCTAACTCTTATCTTGTGCTTCCAGGATTAGCTGCTTCTTATCTCACTAGGTCGAGCTCACTCACTTCTTGTAGGTTCTAGCGAGGGTTGGGCCACCCTCGGGTAGACAGGGTACGTGTTTGCTCTCTAGTGTGTGATTTACTGTCAGCTGATTGTCCTGGAGTCATATGGGGTAGATGAGAGTCAGTCTGAGCCATAGTTGCCTCTATATCTTTTCTATGCTTTAAGGACTGCCTGTTTGCTATTTTCTTTCCCAGCTTCTCGATTCTATTGCTTTGGTTCAGGGGGGTTCAATTGGGAGCTTCTGGAGCTTAATTCTGATATAACTCAACTTGAACTAAAAGTTGCATCTAATGTTGAGGGGGAGCTGGACCTTCTTGCATTTTCAGCTTTCTAGCATTATAATCAATCTGCATTGAGCCTTGATTATTATCCTGTTATGACATGTTTCAGTGCTTTACACCTTGCCATGACTTGTGCTTAGCTTGCTAAATTTATCATGACTTCATATGTGTAGACTAGCGTTTGCCATGATAAGTTAAGTAAAATTGATCAACTTAAATTAAACTTGTCATGCTAGCATTTGAGTTTAGTCTTTCTTGAGCTATCCTTTTATGATTCATGCCATGTCAAATAGGCTGAGTAGAGCGTTGAATCTATATTGAGCCTCAGTTTGAGCTGTTTTAGACTCCTGATGATACATGAGTTAGTACAATGTGTTAAAAAGCAAAAAGATCTCTTTTGTGCGAAAAAACTGATCTCACCAATTCTTTCCTATGAGACGGCTTGCCATTGCACTTGGCATGAACTTAGGGGGAGTTTTGGATGACCTAGACTATCTTCTTAAGCTTCTTGCTTGGAGTAGTCGCATAAGGCTTGAGATCTAGCACATGATAAAACAAAATGTTGGTTGACAACCACCATATTTGTGCGAAAAAAACTGATTTCACCAATTCTTTCTCATGAGACAGCTTGCCATTGCACTAGGCATGAACTCAGGGGAGTTTTGGATGACCTAGACTATCTTCTTAAGCTTATTGCTTGGAGTAGTCGCATAAGGCTTGAGATCTAGCACATAAACAAAAATTGGGTTGAAAACAACCATATGCTTTCAAAAGACAATGTTTAATGTGCTCAATTTGCTTAATCTACAATCAGAACCAAGTACCTTAACCAATGTTTCAATCTTGAGCTTATAGCACTCTATTTGGACTCAATGTTAGCTTCTTTGTTCCGCTTAGCTTATTGACATGGCCTGCATCATCCTTGGATGTCTCTAGCTAGACTTTACTCATTGATGACTTGACTTGCTCACAAAATGCATTACATTTCAGATTGCCATCTTTGTGCTCTAGCTGGTTTATATATATGTTGTCATGATCTAGATAGAGTTTTTTTTTGTTATGGCTTGGTGTATTACATTATGGTCAATATGGATAATTCTCATGGCTCTAAATGCTTAAATAAACAAACTTCAGCCATATTCATCCTTTGACATGTCATATTCTCTCTATTGCATCTTGATGTGTTTATTGCCAAAAGGGGGAGAATAGAGAAGAAAAAGTCTGTTGGGAATAGTTTAGAGCTGTGGAGATCAATTTGCTCTTTCAGTTGTTGCTCTAGTGTTCCTTCTGTCGACATGGTCATTAGCTTCACTTCATTCTTTGGACCATGTTGGATTCTTCAAAATCAAACTCTTCTTAATGCTTTTTCTGCGTTTGTCAATAGACTCATCAAGGGGGAGATTGAGAGACCATGTGGTCGTGCTCCATGAGAGTGATGAGTAATTGACAAAGGTTTAGGTCAGTCGAGTTTGGTTTGAGTGGTTCGGAGTCGAGTCATTGCGTGGCGCAATCGGGCTCGGTCGGACTTTGGTCAAATCTGGTCATTTGGGCTTAGGATGTATATTCTAATGTTTTGACAGGTTTTGACTTCATCTGTGGTAAGTGTAATGGTATTTACGCTTTCATGTGTCGAGCGGTGCTATTTGACGTGCTTCTTGTCTGTGTGACTGCAGGACGTCGAGTTGGAGTCGTGGCGAGACACGGTGGACCGGACTAGGCGCAGGTGGCGCTGAGGTCAGAACGGTCGGGATGTGTCGAAGACGACGTGGACTCGAGGTGGTTGCGAGGCGTGCGAGGCAAGGAGCGCGGAAGCTTCCCGGAAGGTGCAGAAGGGGGGAATCGGGAAATTCGCAAGGCTGCACAAGCGGGAGCGGGCTCCGTTGGACGTAGCGGGCGTAACGGGGCGGAGACCCGTTAGCCAGGCACTATAAAAGGAGAGGAGGGGCTGCATGCCCTCCTTGAGCACTTGAGGTGGAATTAGGGTTTGCTAGAGTCAAAAGAGTCTTTAGTGGTTGCTTTAGGCTTTAGGCTTTAGTTGTTGAGAGTGGGTGGAGAAGGCAGAGGGTTGTTCTGTCCTCCATCGATGTGTTCCTGAGTGCTCCCTCCCTCATGTGTTCTTGAGTTGTGTTTTTGAGTAGAGAGGGAGAGGATGGTTTGAGTTGAGAGCTTGTAATCTTTCCTTTTGTATCAAGTCGGGGTATCGGGACTCCTCTGTATTCATTGTGATCCAAGAAATGAAAATCTGAAGTTTTTATTCCCGTGCTCTCTGTTCTTCCTTCGATGCTCTTTTGGTGGATTTTTTGAGATTTTGATTTTCGAGTTCTTGCTTGCTGTGGAGGTGTAAAATGGGTTGCTCCATGATGGGATAGTGCTTCAAGATCAATTGATCAATTAAAATCCCAGAGACAAGGTTTTAATCTCAGTTTTGCCTTTTTGTCCTCCCCTGTTCAAGCTTTGCATTTCTAGGGTTTTGGTGCTCTCAGTGTTCCCCTTGTTGTAATGGCTTGAAATTTGGCATGGAGGATCCAGAGGCTATCTTATAGCTATCCTCAAAATTTCATAGCCAAAGGATCAACCGTTTGGGAGCAATTTGATTTTTGGCTCGGGTCGTGCAAGAATTCAGATTTTTACCCAAATCTGAAATTCTTGATTCTTGGAGTGGATTTCTTGTTATTGTCTTTTGGCTTAGTCTTCTGGGAGTGTTCCCTAGCTTTCCTCAAAGTTTCCCAAGCCAAGAATCCAAGAATCGGTGCGAATCTCTCTTTTTTCTGAAATTAGCTGTTTGCTATTTTTCTCGAGAGGTACTACCGCTCGGGGAGCGGTACTACCGCTCAAAGGTACTACCGCTCTAACCAGCGGTACTACCGCTTAGCGGTACTACCGCTTAGCGGTACTACCGCTTAGCGGTACTACCGCTTAGCGGTACTACCGCTCGACCAAGCGGTACTACCGCTTGAGGCCAGTTTTGCGCTGAATTTGCTTTTCTTGATTGCTTCCTTCTGGGTCTAGCTTTTCAGTGTCTCTGTGATTTCCAGTGAGGGCTTATTTTCTTCTTCATAGCTCTCATAGCTACTGGAGAAGAAGATAGTTGTTGGGGGCGATTTTTAAAGATCGACATTCACCCCCCCTCTGTCGCCATTTCGGTCCAACAATTGGTATCAGAGCCGGTTAGCTCTAATTCATAGATCTTAACCGGTCTCAAGAGCCATGGCGACGGACAAGTACTCGACCAAGCCGCCCGTTTTCGATGGCATCGATTACCCCTTCTGGAAGAGCCGAATGGAGACATACATCCAGGCTCAGGGGTACTGCTATCTGGCGCAAGGTCAAGGTCCGGTTTGTTGTTTCCTGCCGATGAGAACATCAATGCTGGAAATATGCATGATGTTGAGGCAAACGCTAAGGCAAGGAACATCATCATCCAGGGCCTGAGTCGTAGCGAGTTCGATCGCATCTCCCACCTGTCGTCCGCCTACGATATCTGGGTGACCCTCGACGCATACCATGAGGGCACCACCCAGATCAAGACGGTTCGACAGGACCAGTTCAAGCGCGAATACAACAAATTCGAGATGCTTGCTGGTGAGTCCCTAGATGAGTGCTTCGCACGTTTTCACAAGATCTTGAGCAACCTCCGAGCGGTCGGTCTCACATACCCCGACTCGGACAACGCTCGTCAGATGCTTGCAGCACTCGATCTGCGAGTGTGGTAGATGAAAGTGACCACCATCAAAGACACGACAGACCTCTCGACCTTGACTCTTGACGCGCTGTACTCGCGCCTCAAGACTCACGAGATTGACGTTGTCTCTCGTAGGTCGAAGTCACAGTCGATGGCTTTGGTCACCGATCCCAGTTCAGCTTCTGGTCTCTTTTCTGAGTCTTCTTGCGGTTTCTCCCTTGCTGCTCTCTGTGACATAACTGATGATCAGTTAGAGCAGCTTGCGGATGATCAGCTGGCCCTCCTAGCCCGAAGGTTTTCCCATGCCTACAAGGGTAGGAGAGACAGAAAGAGAGGAGGACCAGTCATCTGCTTCGAGTGTGGTGGCCCCAACCACATCCGAGCAAACTGCCCCAAGCTTGGAAAGGGTAAAGGTGACTACGGCGGTTCGGGCAAGAACGACTACACCGACAAGAACCGCAACACGAAGCCTTCAGCACCTGCTCCAGGGAAAGAAGAAGTTCCGCAACTTCGGGAAGGCCAAGAAGCTCTTCCACCGCGTCCTCACCGCCTTCGACGACCTCGACCTCAGCGAGGTGGAGGGATGGAGCGACGACGACGGGACGGGTGACCAAGAGCCCAAGGATGGCGGCGACGACTTCTCCGGCATGTGCTTCATGGCCCTCGAGGGCGAGATCAGCGACAGCGAGCTGTACTCCGACTCGGATGAGGTACTCCCTTCTTATGACCAGCTCAATCATGCTTTTCTTAAGCTAGGTGGTTTTCATGCTAGAGCTAGGGCTAGGTGTACTGAGTTAGAGAAGGAAGTAGATAGACTATCACGGGAGCTTACTTCACTTACATCTGCTCCCTCCCGTGATGATTGTGATACATGCTGTGCTCTGTTGGGTGACATGGAGAAACTAAGGACCTCGCATGATAGTGTGTCCTCCGAGCTTAATATTGTTAAGGTGGAGAATGTTAGTCTGCTTGCTGAGTTAGAGTTGAGTAGGATGGCTGTTACCCTACTTACTACTGATGAGACTACTTCTCCCACCTCATGTGAGGTTAAGGACATTGCTGCTAGAGGACCTTATGCCATGCTCCTTGATCTGCCCGAGTCTTGTGAAAATTGCAATAACTTGAAGATGAATCTAAAACGGGCAGATCATAAAATTGCTGAACTCCAAGCTTCTTTACTTGAGCCGATTGATTCATGCTTGAACTGTCCTAAGTTAACTGCTGAACTTGAAGCTGTCTCCAAACAGTTTCAAGAAATGATTGATCATGATAGGAAGTTGGCTCAGTTTGCTTCTAAGGACCCTGTTAGCTCACCATGCATTAATTGTAACAAACTAAAATCTGACTTGATTGCATTGGATGAGAAATGTGTGAAGCTAACTAAGGACCTTCTAGAGAAGCCACATTCTGCTTGTAATGTGATTGTGGAGAAGGGGGAGAAGCCCCAGGGTAAGGTTGAGACGCTTAGCGACGTGAACCAACTGGCTAGCAGTAGGACTGTCCCTTCAGAGTCGGCTGTGCGTGCACAAGCCATTCTTCCCTCTGCTGTTGGTTCTTCATATGCTCCCTTACCTCCTGCTGTTCCCTCTTCCCCTTGCTCTTCTTGCACCTCTCTCTTTCGGGAGTGTCAGTACCTTATGAACAATCTCGAGAGATTTGTAGGAGGCAAGAAGAAGCTTAATCTTATTCTAGACCAATCCAAGATTTGCAAGTTCAATCAAGGTCTAGGATATGATTTTTATGAGGATATGAGGAAGCATCCACCTGCTATTCTCCGACCCATAGTAGGAGGTGTGATCGAGGTCGAGCCCAGATCTGATGAGGTTAAATTCAAATCAGCGGGCTTTGTCCAAGGGATCTCTGACAGGAAGGTGAGTCCACCTGCTGCTTCGGCCTCTCAGAAGGCGAAGCCTGACCGTGCTACTTCTACCTCTCAGAGGATGAAGTATCACTGCACCTTCTGTCAGAAGGATGGACACACGGTTGATCGATGCTTCAGGCACGCCAAGATCGCGCGTAGAGACCGTGCTGAGTCTCCTAGGCGTATTCAGGGTCAGCCCCAGATCCTGAGTGCACCTAGGACCAGCACGAGGTCTAGGTTTACTGCTGTTGATGGGTTTGGGCAGCATCGAGGACTTGGTTTTTCTGAGTCTTCTGTTTTTCGTCCTCATGCTGCCTCTGATCGTGTCTTCCGCCGTCCTGAGGGTAGATCTCGTTTTCCCCATCGAGATAGCTACCCGCGGCATGATCAATGTGTTGCCGATGTTCCGACTCGCTCTCCCGTAGCAGTTGGACCCCGCAACAGCTTCAGGTCTGCTCACAGACCTTCTGCTTCTTTGAGTCTCAGAGAGCGTAGGGTAGATAGAGGTCAGTCGTGCTTGACGACTTCATCTGCTCGACGTGTTGTTCAGTATTGGGTGCCAAAATCACTCTTGATTTACCCCAGTACTGATACTTTACTTTCTGCTTGACTCAGGTTCGCCGGGCAGGGAAGGGAAAGGTTTGGCTCGTAGATTCCGGGTGTTCACGACACATGACCGGAGACTCCCGTTGGTTTTCTTCCCTTGCCCGTGCTCCAGGTGATGAGACGATCACCTTCGGAGATGCTTCATCTGGGCGCGTCATCGCCAAAGGTACTGTGCGCATTAATGATTCTTTCATTCTGAAAGATGTAGCCTTGGTTAGTAAGCTGCAGTACAATTTACTTTCAGTCTCTCAGCTTACCGATGACGGTTTCGAGGTAAGCTTTAAGAAAAACAATTGCAAAATTCTTGATTCTTCGGGTAGTCTGGTTTGCGGGATTTCTCGTTTTGGGAGGATCTTTCGTGCTGATTTTTCTGAGTCTTCTGGCGATCCTCTCAGGTGTTTAGTTGCTTCTGAGTCCCGCGATCTCTCTTTCTGGCATAGGAGACTTGGTCATATAGGCTTTGACCATTTGACCCGAGTTAGCGGCCACGATCTCATTCGTGGTCTGCCGAAACTCAAGATGGTCAAAGATCTTGTTTGCGCTCCATGCCGGCACGGCAAGATGGTTGCTGCTTCTCACCCTCCAGTCACAGTTACTATGACCGATGCACCGGGACAGCTGCTCCACATGGACACAGTTGGACCAGCTCGAGTGCAGTCAGCAGGAGGGAAGTGGTATGTTCTTGTCGTAGTCGATGACTTCTCGAGGTATTCTTGGGTGTTTTTCTTAGCCTCGAAGGATGAGACGTTTTCGCATTTCCGAGGTCTTTTCGGTAGGCTTTCTGTTGAGCTCCCGGGTGCCTTACGAGCGATCCGCAGTGACAATGGCACGGAGTTCAAGAATTCCTACTTCGAGAGTTTCTGTGGTGAGACAGGTGTAGAGCACCAGTTCTCTTCTCCGCACGTCCCACAACAAACTGGAGTTGTGGAGAGGAAGAACCGTACCTTGGTCGAGATGGCCAGGACGATGCTTGATGAGTACTCTACACCGCGGAAGTTTTGGGCTGAGGCTATAGCCACCGCGTGCCATGTCTCAAATCGAGTATTTCTTAGGGCACACTTGCACCGCACTTCTTATGAGCTGAGATACGGGCGAAAGCCGAACGTCTCTCATTTTCGTGTTTTTGGTTGCAAGTGCTTTATTCTGAAGTACGGGAACCTAGACAAGTTCGAATCACGTTCTTGTGATGGCAGGCATCTTTCTAGGTTACTCGCCTTCTTCGCGGGCTTATAGGGTCTGGAACTGCGAGTCTAGTAAAATGGTAGAGACCTGTGAGGTGACCTTTGACGAGGCCAGTCCGGGGACTAGGCCCGATATCTCAGGTTCTTTAGAGCAGTCCGAGACCATCTTTGTGGATGATGAGGATGATGGAGACGACGGTTGTCTACCTGATCCTGTCCCTCATCCACCCCTTGAGATGCCGTCTTCCACTGCACCTCGAGGTGATCAGCCCATGCCTTCTGCTTCTTCTCGAGGTGAAATGAAAATCTGAAGTTTTTATTCCCGTGCTCTCTGTTCTTCCTTCGATGCTCTTTTGGTGGATTTTTTGAGATTTTGATTTTCGAGTTCTTGCTTGCTGTGGAGGTGTAAAATGGGTTGCTCCATGATGGGATAGTGCTTCAAGATCAATTGATCAATTAAAATCCCAGAGACAAGGTTTTAATCTCAGTTTTGCCTTTTTGTCCTCCCCTGTTCAAGCTTTGCATTTCTAGGGTTTTGGTGCTCTCAGTGTTCCCCTTGTTGTAATGGCTTGAAATTTGGCATGGAGGATCCAGAGGCTATCTTATAGCTATCCTCAAAATTTCATAGCCAAAGGATCAACCGTTTGGGAGCAATTTGATTTTTGGCTCGGGTCGTGCAAGAATTCAGATTTTTACCCAAATCTGAAATTCTTGATTCTTGGAGTGGATTTCTTGTTATTGTCTTTTGGCTTAGTCTTCTGGGAGTGTTCCCTAGCTTTCCTCAAAGTTTCCCAAGCCAAGAATCCAAGAATCGATGCGAATCTCTCTTTTTTCTGAAATTAGCTGTTTGCTGTTTTTCTCGAGAGGTACTACCGCTCGGGGAGCGGTACTACCGCTCAAAGGTACTACCGCTCTAACCAGCGGTACTACCGCTTAGCGGTACTACCGCTCGACCAAGCGGTACTACCGCTTGAGGCCAGTTTTGCGCTGAATTTGCTTTTCTTGATTGCTTCCTTCTGGGTCTAGCTTTTCAGTGTCTCTGTGATTTCCAGTGAGGGCTTATTTTCTTCTTCATAGCTCTCATAGCTACTGGAGAAGAAGATAGTTGTTGGGGGCGATTTTTAAAGATCGACATTCACCCCCCCTCTGTCGCCATTTCGGTCCAACAGGAAACCATTTGTGGTTTGTGATAGTGCCTTGTGGTTTGTGGTATTGCCTTATGGTGAAAATCATTTGTGGTTTGTGGTATTGCCTCATGGTTTGTGGTATTATCTTATGTTGAAAATCATTTGTGGTTTGTGGTATTGTCTCGTGGTTTGTGGTATTATCTTGTGGTGAAAATCATTTGTGGTTTGTGGTATTGCCTCGGGGTATGTGGTATTATCTTATGGTGGAAATCATTCATGGTTAGTGGTATTGCTTTGTGGTTGTGGTTATGAATGAGGTTACAGTGTGGTTGGGAAGAGCTATTTGATATTTCTTTATCATTATACCACGTGATGTCAAATGGATGCTTAACCATCCGTAGTTTAATTAATTGTTAAACAGTTTGCTTACTAAGATTTTATCTCACCCTTGTTTTTCCTCTTCCATGTGAGCCTTGAGCATGTGTGGGAAGGGTAGAGAAGCATGGCACCATTAATCAAGTCTTATTGGGCAGGTGCTGCCGGATTTCCTCTTAATCTAGCTAGTGTTATGTGTGGTTTAGTAGCATCCCAGGGTAATGTGGACCTGGGGTGTTACAGTTGGTATCAGAGCAGGTATTAGGTCCATGGTAATTGAATTATTAATTTGACACACTGGTGTACAGTAGGATGGGATGGGTCAATCATTGCATTTATGCTTCCAATACGTTGTATTGATGATTTATGTTATAAGATGATCTTTTGTGCCTATGATTCGATTATATGATTGTTATGTGCGGTGATAGTTGATGTCGAGATATAGAGATCGTGGTGTGGCCATAGGCATAGCCAGGTTACATCACTATTCATGGTATTGAAATAGTGAAAGATTTTTCCTTGAGAAACTTAGTTTCGGAGGTTAGGAATAAGTTCTTTAGAAAAGTTTTTCTTTTCCTTGTGTTGGATCGAAATCGGCGACAGAGGGGGGGGGGGAGGGGGTGAATGTCGCTTCTTTAAATTTCCCCCAAAAGTAACCACTTAAGTCTCTTCTTCACCAATAGCTATACGAACTATGATGAGAAAAACCTAAGTCCAATGGAAACCTTACTGGACAACTACCAGAAAGAAGTGAAAGCAAAAGGGAGCACACAGAAAAAGAACACCAGAGAATCACAGCACCTAAGCAAGCAGGGGCGGTCAGACCGCAGTTACTGGACCGGTCTGACCGCTCCCATGTTGCCGGTCTGACTGGTGTGGTCTGGCTAGTCTGACCGCCATGAGCCGACTGGTCAGACCGGTCTGAACCCTAGCTTCGGTCAGTCGACTGAAAACCGAGTAGAAGTTTTGCAAAACTTCAGAAAACAGAGAAAAAGATGGGTTTCTGTGATTCCTTTTAAGCCTAGAGAGAGGAACTTTAAGCTAAATAGCAGGTGCGCCTTAGGGATTAAGCCGTTCAATCAGAAAAGGAAGAATTTGAGATTTGGGCAAGAAATCTGAAAACTATATAGAGCATCAACAAAAACTCAAATTGCCATCTAATCTCTGATCCTTTGACCATGAGACTTTGAGAATGGCTAATAAATAGCCTCAGGACTCAAGATACCAAGTTTCATGCTATCTCATGAAGGGAAACAAAGGGGACCAAGAAACCCTAGAAATGAAAAGAAGAACAAAGGAGGCCAAGATGCAAAATCTGAATTTAAAAGTGGTTTGCTCTTAGGATTGACTAGCCAAATGGCTTTGGAGCATCTCCTAGATCACAACAACCCATTTTGCTAGCCCTCAGCAAGAAAGAACACAAAAACAAAAACTTGAGAAATCCAACAGAGAGGGTAACGAAGAACAGGAATAACAGAAGGGGCTCAAGAACTCAATCAAACTCAAATAAAACCATCTCAGATTGATATTGAGGATGAGAGATACGCGATTACAAAGGATTCCAATCTCTAAGTCCCCATACGCGATTGGAATGAGGAGAACAAGCTACATGCTCCACACTTGAGCACTTCCTCACTCTGTCTCTCAAGAACACATGAAGAGGAGATACATATAACGAAGGAGACAAACTCTGCCTCTCTCAACCACTAAAGCGTAAAGCAAAACAACCTCACCAAAGGCCATTTTGACTAAAACAAACCCTAACAACTCCTTGAATCCATGGAATACGTACACAAGGAGACATCCTCTCCTATTTATAGCTTTTGGCTAACGGGTCTCCAATCCATTATGCCCACTAAATCCCAAACAGAACCGGCCTCCACTCGTGCAGCTTTGCGTTTTTACCAAAACGCCCCTCCTGCACCTTCCGGGAAGCTTTCACGTTCCTTGTCATCCAAGCCTCGCAACCACCTCGAGTCTTTGCCGTCTTCGACCCATTCGACTGTTCTGACCTCGACACCGCCTGTGCATAGTCCGGCCACCTCGTGTCTCGCCACGTCTCCGCCTCGACGTCCTGCAGCCATCACAAACAAGAAACACATCACATAGCACCGCTCAATACATGTAAGCATAAATAGCATCAACGAATCATACTTACGCATGAAAGAGCCCAACTTGTCGAATCAAGAAAATAAGCATCCTAACGCTTCGATCAAGTTTGACCAAGTCCAACCAAGCCGATTGCACCATGCAACGACATGGTCCGAACCACACAAACCAAACTCAACTTTCCTAAACCAAAGTCAATTACTCATCACACACATGGGGTCACAACCACATGGTCTCTCAATCTCCCCCTTGATGAGTATATTGACAAACCTAGCAAAAGCACAAAGTTGAGTTTGTTTGAAAATAAAGAAGTGTCAAACATGGTCCAAAGAAAATCAAGAAGCTTATGACAATGTTGACAGAAGGAGCAAAAACAGAAAGAGCAAGTTCAGAAAGAGTAAGTTTTCCTCAAATGCTCCAAGATAGATCCCAAATAGCTTTTTCTCCACTATTCTCCCCCTTTTGGCAATAAACACATCAAGATGCAAAAGAGAGAATATGAAATGGTATTGGATGAAATGGCTGAAGTTTGGTTATTTTAAGCATTTAGAGCATGAAGGTTATCCAAAATGACCATATGAGAGTTACACCAAGCTATAACACATATGCTATCAAGATCATGACAAGACATGTATAATCAAGCTAAGCCAAATAAGTCACAATCTGAAAATTAGTCAAATTTCTTAGCATGTCAAGTCAACCATGATTATAGTCTAGTTAAAGATATCCAAAGATGATGCAGGCCATGTCAATAGTCTAAGTGGAACCAAGAAGCATAGATAAGATATAGAGCTTACTATGACTCAGACTAACTCTCATCTACCCCATATGACTTTAGGACTATCAACTGATCATCTAACGCACTAAGGAGCAAACATGTACCCTTGCTAGAACCTATAAGCAGTGAGTGAGCTCGACCTAGTGAGAAGAGAAACAGCTAATAAGTAGCATCCTAGAATCAGATGATGAGAGAAAGAAGTCTAAGCAACTCGGCAAGAGAACCACTCTAACCTATGCTAGAAGGACTATCCCAAATGCACCCGTATGCAATGCAACAGAAAGGAGTAAGAGCATAATAAACAAGATAAAGCATGAAGCGCAAAAACTCCCCCTCACAGCAGTCCATAAGGACAAACCACCCCAAGCTCTCCCCGTAGAGCTGAAAACCTAGAGTTATCCAAAGGCTTGGTAAAGATATCAGCCAACTGGTGGTCACTCTCCACAAACTGGAGCACTATGTCACCCTTCTCCACATGGTCTCTAAGGAAGTGATATCGAATATCAATGTGCTTGGTCCGAGAATGCTGCACTGGGTTCCTAGCAATGTTAATAGCCGAAGTGTTATCACAGAAAAGTGGAACACTATCTATAACTAACCCAAAGTCCCGCAGGGTTGAAACCATCCAAAGCCCCTGGCTACAGCAACTGGCTGCAGCAACGTACTCGGCCTCTGCAGTGGACTGTGCAACACCGGACTGCTTCCTCGAAGATCAGGAAACGAGAGAAGTGCCAATGAACTGGCAGGTGCCAGAAGTTCTCTTCCTATCTATCCTACAGCCAGCAAAGTCTGCATCTGAGTAGGCTCTAAGGGAAAGACAGGATGAGGAAGAGTACCAGATACCATAGTCAATGGTAGCTTAAAGGTACCGAAAAATGCGCTTCACCGCCTGGCGGTGAGATACGCGAGAAGCCTGAAAGCGAGCACACAGACACACGGAGAAATGTATGTCCGACCTCGAGGTAGTGAGGTACAAGAGGGAGCCAATCATGCTGCGATACTTCTTCTGATCAACTGGCTCGCCGTCCTCATCTGGGTCAAGAGAAGCTATGGACGCCACGGGAGTTGACACGGGCTTACCATCACTCATGTTAAAGCGTCTCAGGAGGTCACGAGTGTACTTGCCCTGATGCAAGAAGGTACCCTCCCGAGTCTACCTCACAAGTCTAATGGCCTCAAGTCTACCTACAGGGGCAAAGGTCTCCTCAAAATCTAGACTTTCAACCTGGGAGAAACCCTGAGCTACCAGTCTAGCCTTGTTTCGAATGACCACCCCATCCTCACTCTGCTTGTTCTTGAACACCCACTTAGTCCCAATTACATTGTGACCTCGAGGGGGCTCAACAAGCGACCAGACCTTGTTTGTCTCGAAATTTTCTAACTCATCATGCATGGTATTGACCTAAGACTCATCAGATAGAGCATGACTAACATCTTTGGGCTCAAAGGAGGCAACAAAGGCAGAATGAAAACAGAAATATGACATGCCAGACCTTGAGCGTGTGACTCACTCAAAGAGGTCTCTAATCATCTACTCGGAAGGATGGTCTTTCTGGATATGTCGGGGAGGTCCTGGATGAGATGAAGAAGTGGCCTTTATCTCGTGAGCTGACGAGGTAGGAATAGAGCCACTAGCTCTAGAGGAAGCAGAAGGCATGGACTGATCTCCTCGAGGTGCAGTGGAAGAAGGAGGCACCTCAAGGGGAGGAGGAACTGGATCGGGTAGACAACCCTCATCTCCATCCTCCTCATCATCCACAAAGATGGGCTCGGACTGCTCTAAAGAACCTGAGATATCTGGCCTAGTCCCCGAACTAGCCTCATCGAAGGTTACCTCACAAGTCTCTACTATTTTACTAGACTCGCTGTTTCAGACCCTATAAGCCCGCGAAGAAGTTGAGTAACCTAGAAAAATACCATCACAGGAACGTGACTCAAACTTGTCTAGGTTCCCGGACTTCAGAATGAAACACTTGCAACCAAACACGCAAAAATGAGAGACACCGGGCTTTCGCCCGTATCTCAACTCATAGGAAGTGCGATGCAAGTGTGCCCTAAGAAAAACTCTGTTCGAAACATGGCACGCGGTCGCAATAGCCTCAGCCCAAAACTTCCTAGGTGTAGAGTACTCATCAAGCATCGTCCTGGCCATCTCGACCAAGGTACGGTTCTTCCTCTCCACGACGCCATTCTGCTGTGGGATGTGCGGAGAGGAGAACTGGTGCTCTACACCTGTCTCATCGCAAAACCTCTCAAAGTAGGAATTCGTGAACTCCATGCCATTGTCACTACGGATCGCTCGTAAGGCACCCGGAAGCTCAACAGAAAGCCTACTTAAAAGACTTCAGAAATGTGTAAATGTCTCATCCTTCGAGGCTAAGAAAAACACCCAATAGTACCTTGAGAAGTCAACGACCACGACAAGAACATACCACTTCCCTCCTGCTGACTGCACTTGAGTTGGTCCAACTATGTCCATGTGGAGCAGCTATCCCGGTGCATCGATCATAGTCACTGTGACCGGAGGGTGAGAAGCGGCAACCATCTTGCCGTGCCGGCATGGAGCGCAAACAAGATCTTTGACCATCTTGAGTTTCGGCAAACCACGAATGAGATCGTGGCCGCTAACCCAGGTCAAATGATCAAATCCGATATGACCAAGTCTTCTATGCCAGAAAGTAAGATCACGGGACTTAGAAGCTTACTAATCATTTAGTTGCTTCTGAGTCCCGCGACCTTTCTTTCTGGTATAGGAGACTTGGTCATATTGGATTTGACCATTTGACTCGAGTTAGCGGCCACAACCTCATTCGTGGTCTGCCGAAGCTCAAGATGTTCAAAGATCTAGTTTGTGCTCCTTGCCGGCACGACAAGATGGTTGTCGCTTCTCATCCTCCGGTCACAGTTACTATGATCGATGCATCGGGACAGCTGCTCCACATGGACACAGTTGGACCAGCTCGAGTGCAGTCAGCAGGAGGGAAGTGGTATGTTCTTGTCATGGTCGATGACTTCTCGAGGTACTCTTGGGTGTTTTTCTTAGCCTCGAAGGATGAGACGTTTACACATTTCCGAGGTCCTTTCAGTAGGCTTTCTGTTGAGCTTCCGGGTGCCTTACGAGCGATCCGCAGTGACAATGGCACGGAGTTCAATAATTTCTACTTTGAGAGGTTTTGTGATGAGACAGGTGTAGAGCACTAGTTCTCTTCTCCGCACGTCCCACAGCAGAATGGCGTCGGGGAGAGGAAGAACCGTACCTTGGTCGAGATGGCCAGGACGATGCTCGATGAGTACTCTACACCGAGGAAGTTTTGGGCTAAGGCTATTGCAACCGCGTGTCATGTTTCCAATCGAGTTTTTCTTCGAGCACACTTGCATCGCACTTCTTATGAGTTGAGATATGGGCGAAACCCCAGTTTCTCTCATTTTCGCGTGTTTGGTTGCAAGTGCTTTATTTTGAAGTCCGGGAACCTAGACAAGTTCGAGTCACGTTCTTGTGATGGTATCTTTCTAGGTTACTCGACTTCTTTGTGGGCTTATCGGGTTTGGAACTGCGAGTCTAGTAAAATGGTAGAGACCTGTGAGGTGACCTTCGATGAGGCCAGTCCGGGGACAAGGCTAGATATCTCAGGTTCTTTAGAGCAGTCCGAGCCCATCTTTGTGGATGATGAGGACGATGGAGATGAGGGTTGTCTACCTGATCCAGTCCCTCATCCACCCCTTGAGGTGCCTTCTTTCACTGCACCTCCAGGTGATCAGCCCATGCCTCGTCTTCCTCTGGAGCTAGTGGCTCTGTTCCTACCTCGTCAGCTCACGAGGTAGAGGCCACTTTTTCATCTCATTCTGGACCTCCTAGACATATTCAAAAAGACCATCCTTCTGAGCAGATTATTGGAGACCTGTTTGAGCGAGTCACTCGTTCAAAGTCTGGAATGTCTCAATTCTGTCTCTATTTTGCCTTTGTTGCCTCCTTTGAGCCCAAGGACGTTTGTCATGCTCTCTCTGATGAGACTTGGGTCAATGCCATGCATGAGGAGTTGGAAAATTTCAAGAGAAACAAGGTCTGGTCACTTGTTGAGCCCCCTCGTGGTCACAATGTCATTGGGACCAAGTGGGTGTTCAAGAACAAGCAGAGTGAGGATGGGGTGGTTGTTCGAAACAAGGCTAGACTGGTAGCTCAGGGGTTCTCCCAGGTTGAGGGTCTAGATTTCGAGGAGACCTTGCCTTTGTAGCTAGACTTGAAGCCATTAGAATCCTGCTTGCTTTTGTGGCTTCTAAGGGTTTCAAGCTTTACCAGATGGATGTCAAGAGTGCCTTCCTTAATGGCTTCATTGAGGAAGAAGTCTATGTCCGACAGCCTCCAGGTTTCGAGAACCCCAAATACCCAAACCATGTCTTCAACCTTTCCAAAGCTTTGTATGGACTTAAGCAGGCCCCTAGAGCATGGTATGAGAGGCTTAAGTCCTATCTGTTGAGTCATGGTTTCGAGATGGGTAAGGTAGACAAGACCTTGTTCATCCGCCGGCATGGCATAGATCTTCTGCTCGTTTAGATCTACGTGGATGATATCATCTTTGGCGGCTCTTCACATGCTCTCGTTTCCCAGTTTTCCGATGTCATGAGCTCGGAGTTTAAGATGAGCATGATGGGCGAGTTGAGCTTCTTCCTTGGCTTCCAAATTAAGCAGACTCGGGAGGGTACTTTCTTGCATCAGGGCAAGTACACTCGAGACGTCCTGAAGCACTTCGATATGAGTGATGGTAAGCCGGTATCCACTCCTATGGCTACATCAGCTACACTCGACCCAGATGAGGATGGCGAGCCAGTTGATCAGAAGGAGTATAGGAGTATGATCGGCTCTCTCTTGTAACTCACTGCCTCGAGACCAGATATACACTTTGCTGTGTGTCTGTGTGCTCTCTTTCAGGCTTCTCCTCATGTTTCTCACTGCCAGGCGGTGAAACATATTTTTCGGTACCTTCGAGCTACCATAGACTATGGTATCTGGTACTCTTCCTCATCCTGTCTTTCCTTAAGAGCCTACTCGGACGCAGACTTTGCTGGCTGTAGGATAGATAGGAAGAGCACTTCGGGCATCTGCCAGTTCATTGGCACTTCTCTTGTTTCCTGGTCTTCGAGGAAGCAGTCCGGTGTTGCACAGTCCACCGCAGAGGCCGAGTACGTTGCTGCAGCCAGTTGCTGTAGCCAGGTGCTTTAGATGGCTTCAACCCTACGGGACTTTGGGTTAGTTATCGACAGTGTTCCACTTTTTTGTGATAACACTTCGGCGATTAACATTGCTAAGAACCCAGTGCAGCATTCTCGGACCAAGCATATTGATATCCGATATCATTTCCTTAGAGACCATGTGGAGAAGGGTGACATTGTGCTCAAGTTTGTGGAGAGTGACCACCAGTTGGTTGATATCTTTACCAAGCCATTGGATAGCTCTAGGTTTTCAGCTCTACGGGGAGAGCTTGGGGTGGTCTGCCCTTATGGACTGTTGTGAGGGGGAGCTTTGTGCTTTACTGCTTTATCTCATTTATTATGCTCTTACTCCTTTCTGATTGCATTGCATACGGGTGCATGGGGTTTAGTCCTTCTAGCATAGGTTAGAGTGGTTCTCTTGTCGAGTTGCTTAGTCTTCTTCTTCTCATCTTGTGATTCTAGGATGCTGCTTATTAGCTGTTTCTCTTCTCACTAGGTTGAGCTCACTCACTGCTTATAGGTTCTAGCGAGGGTTGGGCCACTCTCGAGTAGACAGGGTACGTATTTGCTCCTTAGTGTGTTAGATGGGTGTAACATCCCAAATTTTGGGAAGTTCGAAAATTTTGAAGAATTTAAAAATTCTATTTGCATCTTATTAGCATTTGACGTTTTTGTCGAAACTTTAATTGGATTTTCACAAGTGTTGTGCTAAACAAAATAATAACTGGAAATATTCTCAAATACAAATAAGAGTTGTGATAATAAAAGATACAAATTAGTTTAAAAGTGAGTTAAAAATACTAAGAACCAAAATGTAGAAAATCAAATTAAATAAAAATTCACCCTAAATCAAATTGACCCAAGCAATCAGACTCAGGTTCAACTTTAAGGTTTTCAAACTTGAAATTCAAAACTCAATCATAAACTTAAGTCAAAAAAATAAATAAATAAATACTCAAAGTGCAAATTAAAATTCAAAAAAATTAAAGTCTGAGGGCAAACTAAATGAAATAGATTTTGTACCTAGATATTTGAAACAGGATTTGAATCAAATTGTGATCAATGATCTTAAACATAAATATAAATTTAGGTTAACAATTCACTCCCTATCTCTTCCCTCCCTTTCTCACTATGCCATGTGGGCCCCCTCTTTCTCTCTCTCTCTCTCTCTCTCTCTCTCTCTTTCCTCTCTCCCGGTCTTCTTTCTCTGGCCGCTGGGCCCTCTTCCTCCCGGACCCTGCCGCTCCTTCCTTTCCTTCTTCTTTCCCCGTGCGCACGCTTCCCATTTCTTTTTCCCTTCCCCCCCCCTTCTTCCATGGCTGCGAGCTCTCCACGTCGCCATATTCCCTGCCTCCCCCTGCGCCCAACCCGTCCCCTCCGCGCAGCACTGCCGCCTGCCACTGCTCTGCTCGGCGCCGCACACCGAGCCCTGTGCCCTCACGCCGAGTCCGCCGCCCGGTCCTTGCCCACCGGTTCTCCACCCCGCCGCCCAGTCTGCTGCCTCCACCCGGTCCTCCGCTCCTCCCCCCGCCCTCAGCGGCCACAAGAAGCCCCGCGCTTTCCCCTCTTCTTCCCACCTTCTCTTCCTTCTCCTCCCCCATCTTTTCCCCCTTTGCTACATCATGCGTAGCCGCCGCCGCCATTTTCAACACCGCCTCCTTCTCGGTCACACTGCCTCCGATTCCTCCCGGGAGGAGCAACCTCGCAGCCCCCCTAAGCTCCCCCGACGGTCACCGGAGCCCCTCCCCCACTCCAAGCCGCCGGCTCCGTGCGCCTCCGCCGCCCGACCCCGGCCTCCGCCGCCAGCTCTCCTCGGCGCATTTTCCTCCCCGCAAACACACTGGTGAGCTTCCTCGTTATCCCCTAATGCTCACGCCCAAGCCAATTTGCCCCTCTCCAACGCCGGCGCCACCGCCCCATTTCACCTCGCCGCCGGACGCACAAAACAGCCGCCCGCCCACCTCGGCGCCACTCCGAGCAGCGCGCCGCCACCTTTAGGTCCACCCACCCTCCGAGCAACCCATTTTCTGAGTCGCCATCTCCTCCCCGGCTGCTCACCGCCGGCGGCGCCGCCGTTCCCTCCGTGTGCCCCCATCCCCTGTTTCGGCTGGTTGGGAGCTCTGCCTTGGGCTGGACTCCAGTAGTCGCCTTATTAATTTAACCTCCCCCACAACATCACAAAGTGAACAACGCCTGGTTGGCTAGCCCGAGCATGCGCTACCCCTTCCACGCTACGTCCCGGGTTCGATTCCCATATCCCTCATTTCCCACTCTTTTCACTCCTAGTTTTTGGTGTTTTGTTTCTT
Organism: Dendrocalamus latiflorus; assembly: GCA_017311315.1. NCBI lineage: Eukaryota > Viridiplantae > Streptophyta > Magnoliopsida > Poales > Poaceae > Dendrocalamus > Dendrocalamus latiflorus. Next base: position 33,170,994 of record CM029655.1, on the reverse strand, counting down.
TAGTTCATGGTAGTTAAAGAAAAGTTTGGAGAACTAGAGATTAGTCTGTGGTAGCTTGCATATTTTACTAGAATGTGAATGACAATATTTAAGATTAATGTTTGTTTAGTTACCATACATGAATAATTAGTGTGCCTCTATTAACTGTTTTAAATCTGAAAATTGATAATAGAACATTAATAAGAAATGGTTCTATCATAAACATCAATGCATCGTAGGAACCTTAGTTAGACTAAAATAGCAATTAAGCTCACATCAAAGTAATTAGCCAACAAAACATATTAGGCTGCAAATGCAAATGCTTAAGATTTAATATTGATTAATTACCATATGTGCATAATTAATGTGCCTTTGTTAATTATCTCAAACTACTTATTAGTTAAAGGTATTAGTAAAAATGGCTGTGGTTAAATGTTGGAAGTTAATGAGAATCCTAATTAAATATATATACCTGTGTATATATATACATCCAAGTTAAGTTAAGGGAAATAATTTAGGAAGGCCAAAGATAATGGGAGTATGCACAAATAGAATTTCAATATACATCCGAGTATAGAGCTAAATGTAAATAGTCAAGTGGCTAATGGAAAATAATTTAGTAACACATAAAACAAGATGCAATATTAATTGTGCCTTTAGAACCTGAGTTTATGAACATCCAAAAATGTCTAAAGCCCAAATCCAGACTAGCTACTTGTAAGGAAGGATTTAGGTACGATAATCATAATAACAACCTCAAGTATGACCAATTATTCACAAGCAATACTAGCATGTTATATTGACTTAAAATAGTTAGGGAATGATTTAATACGAGAGCCCTAACCTTTTGCCATAAGTATTAACATGAGAATTGAAGATTTCATGGTGAGTAATTAAATAAATCATATATGTATACATATACATATAATTCACCAGCCGTTAATATTTCCCCAGACTCAAATTTTAATTGAAGACAACCTTAGCATACTGTTGATAAATAAATCTTAGCAGATGATTATTTAAATATTATAATTAGATACAACCAACCAGACCTCATATAAATGGATTTATTTCTAGAATTAAATAGCACTGAATGATAACTAGGGATACGTAGGATAATAATGAGGGATAAGTCAAAGAGCGTCGTTAACTAAAAATTATGTTGGCATATCTAATAAAAACCCTTTTGGGTCATCAGTCATTAAAATAGTCTTGCTAAGTTGCATTTTAATGAACAAGGTGAGAATAAATATAAAAATACTAAAATAAGTTATTAAATAAAAGGTCGACCCACGATATTCTAATATCGGCTATACCTAGCCATCCTTGACCCGAAAGAGAAATATTTCCGTGGATGTCCCTTCACTATAAACCCTTCTTGATATCTATCTCGATGGATTTCTCTTAGCCATTTATCCCTTCGTTCCAACCCTTTTTGATTCCATCAATACTCTACACCTCACCAACCTTGCCTCAAATCACCCGAATCACTCATTAACTTATAATAAAACTAAATTAAGTTTATTTGGATTTATTTGGATCTTTTAGTTATTTGCTTTTATTTGGATTTAGTCGTTTACCACGTAATTAGAAACTGGAGTCCTGAAGATTTCACGGATCAAGCGAGATCAAGCTCGAAGTGAAGAGGAAGAATAGAAGCTCAAAGAGAAAGCATCGTGTGAGCTCAAGACCGCGTAAACCGCGTAGGCGAGTCAATACTTTGATCATGTTGAACCTACATTTGCAGCAAATTATTTTGTTTTAAATTATCAAATTGCATGCTGTTATTTTATATGCAAATACATGCTTAATTTGAGATTCTAGTTGTGTGCCCATTGCTACCTTTGTTAATATTACACCTTCTTTGGAATACTTGATTACGTGAACCTTGTCACCCTAGTAAAATTATAGTAGTAACTTTTGAAAATAAGTCCGTAAAATTATACGCCATGCTTAGTACTGCATATATACTTGGGGCGCTGAAATGCCCCAAGCATCATTATCTTTTAAATTGTGAGAAACTGGCTTGGGCAGTCATGGTGGGAATGACTGTTATATTTTGACATGATTATTTTACACTTCCAAAATCCCCAGCTTGCTTAAATATCTGGGCGGATTGGTTCGAGGGTGTGTATGTGTGGTGCAGTGGATGCACAAAGTGGGTTAGTGGTAGACCGCCCAGATACCAATAAGGACTGAATCTTGTCATGACCTCCTGTGTAAAACAGTACAACCACAAGTCTGTAAAATACAACTTGGCTAAGTAAATTTATCGAAATCCCTGGACTCATCTCACTGGTAGGGGATTGATGGGGCTACGCTATGGCAAGGGGGCCTGAAGGGACACCAGTGGGGGGTGAAGTTTCCCAGCTGTCCTACGTTGCGGGAAGTAGAAGCCCGAGCTGCGTAGTGGCTGTGGGAAACATCCCGCGCATAGATGGGACCCACCGCAAGTGGGAGAAGCCCATAAGGTGAGATGATAAAAGGGACTAGATACTTTGAAAAGTCACTGTGATGGTCTGCTCAACCACACCTCTAAGGAATCGTGTGGGGGCAATGAGTTGATTGTCTCTTGTGGTGAAAGTGTACAAACTCTGCATAGTCAAAACTATTCGAATAGTCGTGCCCACGGTCATGGGCGGACATGGGAACTTAACTAGATATAGTTCTATTTAAAAATGTTTGAAAAATGGGAATGGAAAAGTGGAGGGCAGTGAAAGGCCCTGATTTGAGTTGTCCTGGGTGTCGTCCCAGTGGTAAGTTAAGCGGCTATAACGCTGAAAGATGTTATACGGTGTGATGCCGTATGTATGGAGAAACTATGGTGATATTAGGCATATGGTGTGATGCCATATGTATGGAAAATCATGTTAATATTCTTTGAACATTATGTTTTGTTCCAAAGCTGCTAGGTCTCAGGAAATTTTATGTATCGTAGTTCAATTAGTGGCATTTCTATTCTTACAAATTTAAATATAGAAAGGGTAAATAGAGTCGTGAGTAAAGGAGATGGATGTATATAGTTAAGATATTGGTGGAATCATGTCAATCATAAATAGGAAATGATAGTGAGAATTGTGGGAGAAATAAATAGGTGGAGTCAAAAATGAATATATATAGGTCATATAGATGATTTAAATGATTGTTGGAGAATTAGGGAGTGAAAAGATAGTTGCTAGATTAATTCCTGGGAGTGGTTGGCGATAATGGGATTAATAGGCTTTGATCAGATACTGGATGGATGAATCGGATTTTTAAGAATTTGAAGGTAAGGTAATAATGCTTGGAGTATAAACTTGGTCAATGATAATCTTGGTGGATGTATACTAGTGAATTAGTAGAGATAGATAATGGAAGATGAAGTTGAATATTGGAAAAGCAAATTAAGGTTGTGGATCAATAATAAAAGGATTGGATTGTTAGGAATTTAGAATACAAAAGATATTGGTGGATTAAATAAGTGATATTAGATAAATAATGTCACTAGCTGCTTGGAGTTTTAGGCAGTAATATTAGATAAATAATGTCACTAGCTGCTTGGAGTTTTAGGCAGTAATTGCTCGGTGGATTATATAGATTATGATACGCGCTGTTTGAGGATTAGGCAACATTTGATTGGTGGATTGAATAATTGATGATATTCGCTGTTTGGAGTTTTAGACAGCAACCAATACAGAAAGAATATGATCGGTGGATTGAGTAGAGGATGACACATGTTGTTTGGAGTTTAGAGAGCACTCAATAAAGGGAGTGTAATCTCGGTGGATTAAATCAATTATGGCAATCGCTGTTGGGAGTCTTAGACAACAGTTAATAAAGAGCGTGAGTATTTGGTGGATTAAGTCGATGATGTTATTTGCGGTGAGGAGTCTTTAGGTCACAAAAACAACAATATGATATAATAATAGAAATGCTACTAGACGCATTTTATGGCAAATAAAACAACCCGAGCCTCTCCTTTGTTAAGCCATGCATACTATTTATTTGCATTCTGTGTATTGGCTCGCGGAGCACGGGGTTGGAGTGCTCATACTCGCTTTTGCGACAAAATTTAGAATCAGGAGTCAAATCACCTCGCCTCAGCAACAAGATTGGACCAGCTGGCCGAGAAGATGAAGATGTCAACGGCTAGGTCGCGAACCTCCAGTTGGCTGCCTGTGGGCATGTCCTGAAGGTCCCACCTGTGTGCTTCGTTCTTCCGCTGCTGCAATTTAATGATTTCGGCCTCATCGGCCCATGAGTAAGTTTACTATTATATTTACGCTTCCGCATGATATGTATTTTGATGTCCATAACTGTAACTGTGTGCACTATCTACTGATCCAGGGAATAGTGCAGCTAAACACAGTAGAATCCGGATTATAAAATCTGGGTACTACAATGGGCAGTTGATAGTCCTAGAGTCATATGGGGTAGATGAGAGTCAGTCTGAGCCGTAGTTGACTCTATATCTTGTCTATGCTTTAAGGACTGCCTGTTCTGATTTTCTTGCCAGTTTCTCGATTTTATTGCTTTGGTTCAAGGGGAGTTCATTTGGGAGCTTCTGGAGCTTAATATTGATATAACTCAACTTGAACTAAAAGTTGCATCACATGTTGAAGAGAAGCTGGATTTTCTTGCATTTTAGCATTTCGCATTGTAATATAACTACATTGAGCCCTGATTATTATCCTGTTATGACATGTTTAAAATGCTTTACACCTTGCCATGACTTGTGTTTACTTGCTAGATTTATCATGACTTTATATGAGTAGACTAGCTTTTGCCATGATAAGTTAATTAAAATTGCTCAACTTGAATTAAAACTTGTCATGCTAGCATTTGAGTCTAGTCTATCTTTAGTTATCCTTTTATGATTCATGCCATGTCAAATAGGCTGAGTTGAGTCTTGAATCTTGGTTGAGCGTTAGATTGAGCTATGCTAGTTCTTGATGTAGCATGAGTTAGTACAATCATTAAGAATGCAAACAAATCTCTTTTGTGCGAAAAAACTGATCTCACCAATCCTCTCCTATGAGACTGCTTGCCATTGCACTTGGCATGAACTTAGGGGGAGTTTTGGATGACCAAGATCATTGTCTTAAGCTTCTTGCTTGGCATGATCGCATAAGGCTTGAGATCTAGCACATGACTAAACAAAAATCTGGTTGGCAACGACCTTGAATTTCAAAAGAAAATATGTCACTTGTGCTGCATTTGCTTAATCTACAAAAAGAACCAGGTACTTCAACAAATGTTTCACTCTTGAGCTTGTAGCACTCTAATATGACTCAATACTAGCTTCTTGGTTCCGCTTAGCTTATTGACATGGTTTGCATCATCCTTGGATACCTCTAGCTAGACTTTGATCGTGGATGACTTGACATGCTCACAAATTGTACTAAAATTCAGATTGTCATCTATTTGGTTTAGCTGTCTTATATATATCTTGTCATGATCTAGATAGCATTCTATTGAGTTATGGCTTGATGTAATACTAAATAGTCATTTTGGATAATTCTCATGGCTCTAAATGCTTAGAATAATCAAACTTCAGCCATTTCATCCATTTCCATGACTTGTTCTCTTCCTTGCATCCTTGATGTGTCTATTGCCAAAAGGGGGAGAATAGTGGTAGAAAAAGTCATTTTGGGAGCTTTGAGGAAAACTTGTTCTTTCTTTTGCTCCTTGTGTCGACTTGGTCATTAGCATCATTTCCATCCTTTGGACCATGTTTGATTTCTTTCTTGCATTTCAAACTCAACTTTGTGCTTTTTTCGGGGTTTGTCAATATACTCATCAAGGGGGCGATTGAGAGACCATGTGGTCATGATCCCATGTTTGTGATGAGTAATTGACAAGTGGTTTGGATAGCTTGAGTTTGATGTGAGTGGTTCGAGCCGAGTTGTCGCGTGATGCGGTTTTGTTTCGGTCGAATCTGGTCAAACCTAGTCAATCATGTTTAGGATGGGTATTCCTTTGATTCGACAGGTTTGTGCTTTATCATGCTAATTTTGATTACATGTATCGAGCGGTGCTATTTGATGTATTTCTTGTCTGTGTTGGCTGCAGGACATCGAGGCGGAGTCGTGGCGAGGCACGGGTGACCGGACTAGGCGCAGGTGGCGCTGAGGTCAGAATGGTCGAGGTGTGCCGAAGACGGCGAGGACTTGAGGACGTCGAGGCGGAGTCATGGCGAGACACGGTGGACCGGACTAGGCGCAGGTGGCGCTGAAGTCAGAACGGCCGGGAGGTGTCGAAGATGGCGAGGGCTCGAGGTGGCTGCAAGGCTTGCAAGGCAAGAAAGGAGAAAGCTTCCTGGAAGGTGCGCGAGGGGCGTTTCGGTAAAAACGCAAAGCTGCACTAAAGGAAGCGGGTTTGGATAAAGCATCGAGTAGGTGGTGACCTAATGGGTAAAGCATGTGCAAACCCATTAGTGGTAGGCTATAAAAGGAGAGGGAGAGGTTGTGTTGAAATTGAGAGAGTGGGTGTAAGAGTTAGGGTTTTATTTTGTTCTCTCCATTCATGGAAGATGAGAGTAATTTTTAGAGAGGTAGCTTGAGGGATGGATTAGGGTTTGTTTTTAGTCCTTGCTTGAGAAAGAGAGAAAGAGAGAAGGTGTGAGTTTCTCCCTATGCTCTCCATGCGTATGGGGATGTAGGGTTTGATGTGTGAGATGAAGTGGATGTAATCTCCTGATTACATAATCTTTCATCTCCTTGAATCTCTTTGTGAAATCATTGTTTAAGTTGTTCTGAGTCTTGTTGTCTCTTTTCAGTGGTTGTGTGTAGTTTCTTGTCTCAGTTTCTTTGCCTATATGGTGACCTATCTCTTCTTGCTTTGGTTTTTGTTTTGTAATCGGCTGCAGTCTAATCTCATTGTTTGCTCTTTGGCCGAAAGGATTTAGTGATTTGAATTTTCTCTTTCTAAGTGCATCTAGCTTCAGCCGAGTCCTGCTATGCAGATGGCTGTTCGGATTGAGCAAACAAATTAAAAAAAAACTGCAGCACTGGGTTAGCTCTTTGTCTCTCTTGGTTTTTCGGTTCTAGCTGATTTCATTTGCAGCAAACTGAGCTTTCGGCGGCCTTGAATTTGCAGCAGCAAAGCTGCTCACGGCAGCCTCTTTATTTGCTGTCCTGGACAGCAAAACAACTTCATGCTTTTCAGTTTCCTTTTGATTTCCTTTTATGCTTTTGGCAGCACACTTTGTTTGCTTTTTCAGCCTAGCAAATTGCAGCCGAACAGCCCTTTTGGGTTCCAAGAGCTTCCATGCATTTCGGTCAAGTTGTTACCTCTTTTTGTTGGTTGTAGACTACAGTATTAACTCTTTGTTCAGCAGTATTTCTCTGCACTTCTACTCGGTTTTCTCTGCCGTGGCAGCATTTTACTGTTGTTTCTTTGCCGTGGCAGTCATCTTCTGTTGTTTTCGTGCCGTGACTGCAGCGTCTTGCCGTGGCATTGTTTTAAGCTGTTTCCCTGCCGTGGCAGCCATGGTAGCCGATTTGCTTTGCCGTGGTAGCCGATTCCTCAGTATCCACTGCAGTGACAATGCTTCGAGCACAGTTTCTGCCGTGACTTTGTTTTGAGCTTAGTTGTCTTAATCTTGTTAGCGCTCGTTCTTTTTCAACTTCATAGCTACCATAACTATCGGAGTTGAGTTTTCCATGGATGCTTTAGGGGTCGATTTTTAAGAGGCTCCATTCACCCCCCCCCCCTCTGTCGCCGATTTTGATCCAACAAAAATAAAAGTCTCATTAACGCGCACAGTACCTTTCGCGATGATGCGCCCAGACGAAGCGTCTCCAAAGGTGATAGTCTCATCACCTGGAGCACGGGCTAGGGAAGAGAACCAACGGGAGTCTCCGGTCATGTGACGAGAACAACTGGAGTCTACAAGGCAAACCTTTCCCTTCCCAGCCCGGCGAACCTGAGTCAAACAGAGAGTAAAGGCTCAGTACTGAGATAAATCAAGAGTGATTTTGGCACCCAATACTGAGTAACACGTCGAGAAGTAGTCAAACACGACTGACCTCTAACTACCCTACGCTCTGTGTCGCTCAAAGAAGCAGAAGGCCTGTGTGCAGACCTGAAGCTGTTGTTGGGTCCGACTGCTACAGAGGAGCGAGTCATGACACCAGTAACATGCTGATCACGCCGCGGGTAGCTATCTCGACGGGGAAAACGAGATCTACCCTCAGGATGGCGGAAGTCACGACCAGGAGTAGTACGAGGACGAAAACCAGATAACTCAGAAAATCCAAGTCCTCGATGTTGCCCAAAACCATCACCAGAAGCAAGCCTAGACCCCGTGTTGGTCTTAGGTGCACTCAAGGTCTGGGGCTGACCCTGAATACGCCTAAGAGACTAAACACGGTCTATACGCGCAATCTTGGTGCGCCTAAAGCATCACTCGATCAAGTGTCCATCCTTCTGACAGAAGGTGCAATGATACTTCACCTTCTGAGAGGTAGAAGTAGCACGAAGAGGCTTCGCCTTCTGAGAGGCCGAAGCAGCAGGTGGACTCACCTTGCTGTCAGAAATCCTCTGGACAAAGCCCGCTGACTTGAATTGAACTTTCTCAGTTCTGGGCTCAATCTTGATCACAGCTGCGGCTATGGGTCTGAGCACGGCAGGTGGATGCATCCTAATGTCCTCATAGAAATCGTATCCTAGACCTTGATTAAATCTGCAAATCTTAAATTGGTCTAGAATAAGATTTAGCTTCTTCTTGCCTCCTACAAATCTCTCGAGAGTGTTCATAAGATACTGGCACTCCCGAAAGAGAGAGGTGTAAGAAGAGCAGGGGGAAAAAGAGACAGCAGAAGGTAAGGGAGCAGAAGAAGAACCAACAGCAGAAGAGCAAATGGCTTGTGCATGCACAACCGACTCAGAAGGGACAGTCCTACTGCTAGCTAGTTGGTTCACGTCTCTAAGCGTCTCCACCTTACCCTTGGGTTTCTCCCCCACACCGGCAATCACATCACAATAAGATTGTGGCTTCTCTAGTTGGTCCTTAGTTAGCTTCACATATTTTTCATTCAGATCAACGAGTTCAAGTTTTAGTTTTTCACAACTCATGCATGGTGAACTAATGGGATCCTTAGTCGCATAGTGAGCCAATTTGTTGTTATGATCAACCATTTCTTGGAAATGCTTAGAAACCGACTCAAGCTCAAGTGTTAATTTTGAACAGTTGGTGCACAACACAACAGGCTCAAGTAGGGAGGCGTGCAACTCAGCAATTTTATGATCTGCCCGTTTTAAGTTCAATTTCAAATTATTGCAATTTTCACTGGACTCGGGCAGATCAAGGAGCATGGTATAAAGACCTCTAAAAGCAGTATCCTTATCCTCACATGAGGTGTAAGAAATAGCCTCAACAGGAGTAGATGAAGGAGGTGCTACCCTACTCATCTCTAGTTCAGCAAGAAGGCTAATGTTCTCCACTTTAATCATGTCAAGCTCAGAGGACAGACTATCATGAGAGGTCCTTAACTTCTCCATATCACCAATCAAAGCAAAGCATGTATCACAATCGTCACGGGAGGGAGTAGATATAAGTGAAGTAAGCTCCCGTGACAGTCTATCTACTTTCTTCTCCAACTCGCTACACCTAGCTCTAGATCTAGCATGGAATTTCCCTAACTTAAGAAAAGCATCATTAAGCTGGTCGTAGGAGGAGAATACCTCGTCGGAGTACAGCTCGATGTCGCTCACTTCGCCCTCAAGGGCCATGAAGCACATGCCGAAGAAGTCGTCGCCATCCTTGGGTTCTTGATCACCCGTCTCGTCGTCGTCGCTCCATCCCTCCACCTCGCTGAGGTCGAGGTCGTCGAAGGCGGTGAGGACACGGTGGAAGAGCTTTTTGGCTTTGCCAAGGTTGCAGAACTTCTTCTTGCCTTGAGCATGAACTGGAGGCTTCTTGTTGCGGTTCTTGTCGATGTAGTCGTTCTTGTTCACGCCGCTGTAGTCGCTCTTGCCCTTCTCCAGCTTGGGGCAATTTGCCCGAATGTGGTTGGGGCCACCACACTCGAAGAAAATGATCGGGCCACTCCTCTTCCGATCTCTCACTCTCTTGTATGCGTGGGAACATTTTCTAGCCAAAAGAGCGAGTTGATTTTCTGGAAGCTGCTCTAGTTGATCATCGAAAATTTCACACAAAGCAGCAAGAGAAAATCCAGAAGAAAAGTCGGAAGATCCAGAAGCAGAGCCGAGATTGGTGACTAAGGCCATCGACTGCGACTTCGACCTACGAGAGACTATGTCAATCTCGGGAGTCTTGAGGCGTGAGTACAACGCGTCAAGAGTCAAAGTCGTGAGTACGTTGCCAGGTAAGGGTGCAATGGATCATTTGCATACATATGCATTTCATGAGGACGAGTCTTATTATGAGATCTTAAGAGGAATTGGCTCGTGAAAGTTATTTGTGGAGTGGGATATTTTTTCTTGTGGTATAGTGTAGATGATGAGAATCATATTTATGCATCCCATGAGGATAAATCTTAATCTAAGAACTTAAGAGGTTTTAGCTCATTAGAGTCTCTTGTGGAATGTGGTGTTATCTGATAGCGGAAACCATTCGTGGTTTGTGATAGTGCCTTGTGGTTTGTGGTATTGCCTTATGGTGAAAATCATTTGTGGTTTGTGGTATTGCCTCATGGTTTGTGGTATTATCTTGTGGTGAAAATCATTTGTGGATTGTGGTATTGTCTCGTGGTTTGTGGTATTATCTTGTGGTGAAAATCATTTGTGGTTTGTGGTATTGCCTCGTGGTATGTGGTATTATCTTATGGTGGAAATCATTCATGGTTAGTGGTATTGCTTTGTGGTTGTGGTTGTGGTTATGAATGAGGTTACAGTGTGGTTGAGAAGAGCTATTTGATATTTCTTTATCATTATACCACGCGATGTCAAATGGATGCTTAACCATCCGTAGTTTAATTAATTGTTAAACAGTTTGCTTACTGAGATTTTATCTCACCCTTGTTTTTCCTCTTCCAGGTGAACCTTGAGCATGTGTGGGAAGGGTAGAGTAGCACGGCACTATTAATCAAGTCTTCATGAATTTTGTTGTATATCTTAGAGATTGAACAATTCAAAATTTGGTTGATAAGTGTTGTTTTACCATTCCCATTATTTGTTATGTTGTCATGCTTCCGTGTAGTTTTAATATTTACTGGGAAAGTGCTGCCGGATTTCCTTTTAATCTAGCAAGTGTTAAGTTGTCGGGCATTGTCAAGCGGTGAAGGAGCGGCCCCCTTTGTTCTCTGGAGACCTCAAGACGACTGGTCTTTTAATGACCGATATGTTCCAGTTCTACAATAGACCATGTTGTTACCCATAACAAGGATGACACACATTGGGTGGTTGTTCGCGCTGGACTCGCCACTTCGATTGGCGCTCGTTGATCGTGGAGGCTGGAGACCCACACATTTTTACTTTCAGTGGGGGATATGACCATCACCCTGCAGGATATTACGTGCCTCACCGATCTACCAATACGGTGTCGTCCTGTGGTTCCACCCACTAGATCACCCGACTGGAAGGCACGTATGCTGCACCAGTTTGGTCACCTTAAGTGACCTCAGAATCCAGTTTCTGATCATGGACTGATTCAGAGGTCCTAATAAATTTTATGAATTAACTCATAATAATGAAAGTGGTAGATAATATCTAGAACTAGCTTCTGGTACAATTTTATAATTTGTGGAGCAGTGGGCTTTCAGTGGTGGTCTGTGGAAGATGCTGGACAGAACTCGGAAGTAGAGTCAGTTCTCTGTTTTACATTGCGATTTACACCCTTAAAACAACATAAAAAAATTATGGTGTCTTCGTGAAATTTGTATGTTTTGTTCTGTAGATTTCAAATATGTTAGTTTTGCTGTGGTTTGTTTAGTAGATTAAAAGATACAAAAAGACAAGTAGTGCTACTGCAGGGAACCGAGTGTGGGAACAGCAGTTTGAGAGGGAGTTGCGGGTTTTGGGTGTAGAGGCGTTTTCTTCTCAATCGTGAATGTTGTATTATGGTTTTGTGCTGAGTGGTGCCTTGTGTACAGGTGGCTTCGCTCCTGACCATGCTTGATCCCTTCGCGCCTTCAGTAGAGGCAAGTAAACGTAGCGGTTGTTGCTACAGTTTAATTTATTAATTTTATTGCATTCACCATAATTGCTGAGGTTTGGTAAATAATCTACCTTTAAACAAAGATGTCATGCTGCGCTTTATGCCTTGTTATATATATTGTGGTTCCTGTGGTTATAATCCTAAGGAATCAATTGTGGGCATATCATGCATGTCATTTGCATTGTGGATGTCGCCGCACTCAGCTGCGATCGTACTGGTACCGCATCGTACATTGCCGTAGGACGATGCACACTCTTACGTTGCCAGGTAAGGGTGCAGTGGATCATTTCCATACATATGCATTTCATGAGGATGAGTCTTGTTATGAGATCTTAAGAGGAATTGGCTCGTGAAAGTTATTTGTGGAGTGGGATATTTTTTCTTGTGGTATAGTGTAGATGATGAGAATCATATTTATGCATCCCATGAGGATAAATCTTAATCTAAGAACTTAAGAGGTTGTAGCTCATTAGAGTCACTTGTGGAATGTGGTGTTATCTGATAGCGGAAACCATTCGTGGTTTGTGATAGTGCCTTGTGGTTTGTGGTATTGCCTTATGGTGAAAATAATTTGTGGTTTGTGGTATTGCATCGTGGTTTGTGGTATTATATTGTGGTGAAAATCATTGTGGTTTGTGGTATTGCCTTGTGGTATGTGGTATTATCTTATGGTGGAAATCATTCATGGTTAGTGGTATTGCTTTGTGGTTGTGGTTATGAATGAGGTTACAGTGTGGTTGAGAAGAGCTATTTGATATTTCTTTATCATTATACCACGTGATGTCAAATAGATGCTTAACCATCCGTAGTTTAATTAATTGTTAAACAGTTTGCTTACTGATATTTTATCTCACCCTTGTTTTTCCTCTTCCATGTGAACCTTGAGCATGTGTGGGAAGGGTAGAGAAGCATGGCACCATTAATCAAGTCTTCGTAAATTTTGTTATATATCTTAGAGGTTGAACAATTCAAAATTTGGCTGATAAGTGTTGTTTTATCATTCCCATTATTTGTTATGTTGTTATGCTTCCGTGTAGTTTTAATATTTATTGGGCAGGTGCTGCCGGATTTCCTCTTAATCTAGCTAGTGTTATGTGTGGTTTAGTAGCATCCCAGGGTAATGTGGACCTGGGGTGTTACAGTTGGTATCAGAGCAGGTATTAGGTCCATGGTAATTGAATTATTAATTTGACACACTGGTGTACAGTAGGATGGGATGGGTCAATCATTGCATTTATGCTTCCAATATGTTGTATTGATGATTTATGTTATGAGATGATCTTTTGTGCCTATGATTCGATTATATGATTGTCATGTGCGGTGATAGTTGATGTCGAGATATAGAGATCGTGGTGTGGCCATAGGCATAGCCAAGTTACATCACTATTCATGGTATTGAAATAGTGAAAGATTTTTCCTTGGGAAACTTAGTTTCGGAGGTTAGGAATGAGTTCTTTAGAAAAGTTTTTCTTTTCCTTGTGTTGGATTGAAATCGACGACAGAGGGGGGGTGAATGTTGCTTCTTTAAATTTCCCCCAAAAGTAACCACTTAAGTCTCTTCTTCACCAATAGCTATAAGAACTATGATGAGAAAAACCTAAGTCCAATGGAAACCTTACTGGACAACTACCAGAAAGAAGTGAAAGCAAAAGGGAGCACACAGAAAAAAGAACATCAGGGAATCACAGCACCTAAGCAAGCAGGGGCGGTCAGACCGCAGTTACTGGACCGGTCTGACTACTCCCATGTTGCCGGTTTGACCGATGTGGTCTAGCCGGTCTGACCGCCATGAGCCGACCGGTCAGACCGGTCTAAACCCTAGCTTCGGTCAGTCGACTGAAAACCGAGCAGAAGTTTTGCAAAACTTCATAAAACAGAGAAAAAGATGGGTTTCTGTGATTCCTTTTAAGCCTAGAGAGAGGAACTTTAAGCTAAATAGCAGCTGCACCTCAGGGATCAAGCCATTCAATCATAAAAGGAAGAATTTGAGATTTGGGCAAGAAATCTGAAAACTACAGAGAGCAGCAACAAAAACTCAAATTGCCATCTAATCTCTGATCCTTTGACCATGAGACTTTGAGAATGGCTAATAAATAGCCTCAGGACTCAAGATACCAAGATTCATGCCATCTCATGATGGGAAACAAAGGGGATCAAGAAACCCTAGAAATGAAAAGAAGAATAGAGGAGGCCAAGATGCAAAATCTGAATTTAAAAATGGTTTGCTCTTAGGATTTACTAGCCAAATGGCATTGGAGCATCTCCTAGATCACAGCAACCCATTTTGCTACCCCTCAGCAAGAAAGAACACAAAAACAAAAACTTGAGAAATCCAACAGAGAGGGTAACGAAGAACAGGAATAACAGAAGGGCCTCATGAACTCAATCAAACTCAAATAAAACCATCTCAGATTGATATTGAGGACGAGAGATACGCGATTACAAAGGATTCCAATCTCTAGGTCCCCATACGCGATTGGAATGAGGAGAACAAGCTACATGCTCCACACTTGAGCACTTCCTCACTCTGTCTCTCAAGAACACATGAAGAGGAGATACAGATAATGAAGGAGACACACTCTGCCTCTCTCAACCACTAAAGCCTAAAGCAAAACAACATCTCCAAAGGCCATTTTGACTAAAGTAAACCCTAACAACTCCTTGAATCCATGGAATACATACACACGGAGACATCCTCTCCTATTTATAGCCTTTGGCTAATGGGTCTCCAACCCGTTATGCCCGCTAAATCCCGAACGGAACCGGCCTCCACTCGTGCAGCTTGCGTTTTTACCGAAACGCCCCTCCTGCACCTTCCGAGAAGCTTCCGCGTTCCTTGTCATCCAAGCCTCGCAACCACCTCGAGTCTCCGCCGTCTTCGACACATCCGACCGTTCTGACCTCGACACCGCCTGTACCTAGTCCGATCACCTCGTGCCTCGCCACGACTCCGCCTCGACGTCCTGCAGCCATCACAGACAAGAAACACATCGCATAGCACCGCTCGATACATGTAAGCATAAATAGCATCAACGAACCATACTTACGCATGAAAGATCCCAAACCTATCGAATCAAGAAAATAAGCATCCTAACACTTCGACCAAGTTTGACCAAGTCCAACCAAGCCAATTGCACCATGCAACGACATGGTCCGAACCACACAAACCAAACTCGACTTTCCTAAACCGAAGTCAATTACTCATCACACACATGGGGTCACAACCACATGGTCTCTCACCTTGAGTTGAATTTAGTCAATTCTTATCTTGAGGTGGTGGATGAATTTATCTTGGGTTCGTGGTTCATTGTAGTTGTGGGTTTGCAATTGGTCTCTACCTGTTCTTTGAAGCAATTATTATTTTTCGGACTATTGAGACACTTTTGCTATTTGTGAACATTGTTGACTTGCAAGGTTGGTCCTTTCGTGGGAGTTTTTGTCTTGATGTGAATCATGACTCATTGGTTCGCTTGGTATTTTTATTAATGAAAGTTTTATGTTGCAAATTCATTAACATGTGAAAGCCTTGGACCTATGTATTTCTTTTGGACTATTTTGAGTGTTGAAGTTGTAGGACCGAAATGGCGACAGAGGGGGGTGAATGTCGATCTTTAAAAATCGCCCCCAACACGCATCTTCTTCTCCAATAGCTATGGGAGCTATGAAGGTAGAAGACCAGTGCTCACAAGACACCCCAGCAGCAGGAAAAACACAAATACAGAGACCAGCAAGCGAGAAAAATCAAATCGAGAAAATTCTGGCTTCAAGCGGTAGTACCTCTCCCGGAGCGGTAGTACCTCTGAGCGGTAGTACCGCTATGCCGAGCGGTAGTACCTCTTACCGTTCGGACCGTCCGAACGTCTCATCGCTCCCGATCGGACTGGTCCGAATATGAGCGGTAGTACCGCTGAGCCGAGCGGTAGTACCTCTTACCGTTCGGACCGTCCGAACGTCTCATCGCTCCCGATCGGACTGGTCCGAATATGAGCGGTAGTACCGCTGAGCCGAGCGGTAGTACCTCTGAGAAAAACAGCAAACAGAAATTTCAGAAAATTGAGAGATTCGCAACGAATCTTGGATTCTTGGCTTGGGAAACTTTGAGGAAAGCTAGAGAACACTCCCAGAAGAGCTAAGCCAAGAGCCAATAACAAGAAATCCACTCCAAGAATCAAGAATTTCAGATTTGGGTAAAAATCTGAAATCTTGCAAGAACCGAGCCAAAAACCAAATAACTCTCCAACCGTTGATCCTTTGGCTATGAAATTTTGAGGGAAGCTAAATAATAGCCTCTGGACTCTTCATATCAAATTTCAAGCCATCTTAACAAGGGAGTCAAAAACTGGACCCAAACCTAGAAACGAAGAACAAGAACAGAGGAGGCCAAAACTGAAATATGAGAATCAAACTCGGTTTGCTCTTGGGATTAAATAGCCAAATGGCTTTTGAGCATCACCCATGTCATAGCAACCCATTTTGGCACTCTCCAGCAAGCAAGAACTCAGAACCACGAAAATCAAGAAATCTTGCAAAAAGGAAACTGAAGAACAGAAGCTACGAACAGGGAAAACCAAACTTCAGATTTCATTTCTTGAATCACAGGGAATACAGAGGAGTTCCGATACCCCGACTTGATACAAAAGGAAAGATTACAAACTCCTCAATCCATCCTCTCCCTCTCTACTCAAGAACACCACTCAAGAACACATGAGGGAGGAAGAACACACCTCTGTTCTATCACCTAGAACACATCGTAGGGGACAGAGGGAGCACCAGACTCTGCCTCTCCAACCACTAAAGACTAAAGGAAAACCAACTCCTAAAGCCTCTTTTGACTAGAGCTAACCCTAATTCCCACAAAAATGCTCAAGGAGGGCATGCAGCCCCTCCTCTCCTTTTATAGCGCCTGGCTAACGGGTCTCCGCCCCGTTACGCCCGCTACGTCCAACGGAGCCCGCTCCCGCTTGTGCAGCCTTGTGAATTTCCCAATTCGCCCCTTCTGCACCTTCCGGGAAGCTTCCGCGCTCCTTGCCTCGCACGCCTCGCAACCACCTCGAGTCCACGTCGTCTTCGACACATCCCGACCGTTCTGACCTCAGCGCCACCTGCGCCTAGTCCGGTCCACCGTGTCTCGCCACGACTCCAACTCGACGTCCTGCAGTCACACAGACAAGAAACACGTCAAATAGCACCGCTCGACACATGAAAGCGTAAATACCATCACACTTACCACAGACGAAGTCCAAACCTGTCGAAACATTAGAATATACATCCTAAGCCCAAATGACCAAGTTTGACCAAAGTCCGACCGAGCCCGATTGCGCCACGCAACGGCTCGACTCCGAACCACTCAAACCAAACTCGACTATCCTAAACCTTTGTCAATTACTCATCATTCACATGGAGTCACGACCACCTGGTCTCTCAATCTCCCCCTTGATGAGTATATTGACAAACTCAGAAAAAGCATGAAGTTGAGTTTGATTTTGAAGAATCCAACATGGTCCAAAGAAGAGAATGAAGCTAATGACCATGTTGACAGAATGAACACTAGAGCAACTACTGAAAGAGCAAATTGATCTCCAAAGCTCTAAACTGTTCCCAAACGACTTTTTCTTCTCTATTCTCCCCCTTTTGGCAATAAACACATCAAGATGCAATAGAGAGAATATGAGCCATGAGAATTATCCATAATGACCATAATGTAATACACCAAGCCATAACAAAAAAAACGCTATCTAGATCATGACAACATATATATAAACCAGCTAGAGCACAAAGATGACAATCTGAAATGTAATGCATTTTGTGAGCAAGTCAAGTCATCAATGAGTAAAATCTAGCTAGAGACATCCAAGGATGATGCAGGCCATGTCAATAAGCTAAGCGGAACAAAGAAGCTAACATTGAGTCCAAATAGAGTGCTATAAGCTCAAGATTGAAACATTGGTTAAGGTACTTGGTTCTGATTGTAGATTAAGCAAATTGAGCACATTAAACATTGTCTTTTGAAAGCATATGGTTGTTTTCAACCCAATTTTTTGTTTATGTGCTAGATCTCAAGCCTTATGCGACTACTCCAAGCAATAAGCTTAAGAAGATAGTCTAGGTCATCCAAAACTCCCCCTGAGTTCATGCCTAGTGCAATGGCAAGCTGTCTCATGAGAAGGAATTGGTGAAATCAGTTTTTTCGCACAAATATGGTGGTTGTCAACCAACATTTTGTTTTATCATGTGCTAGATCTCAAGCCTTATGCGACTACTCCAAGCAAGAAGCTTAAGAAGATAGTCTAGGTCATCCAAAACTCCCCCTAAGTTCATGCCAAGTGCAATGGCAAGCCGTCTCATAGGAAAGAATTGGTGAGATCAGTTTTTTCGCACAAAAGAGATCTTTTTGCTTTTTAACACATTGTACTAACTCATGTATCATCAGGAGACTAAAACAGCTCAAACTAAGGCTCAATATAGATTCAACGCTCTACTCAGCCTATTTGACATGGCATGAATCATAAAAGGATAGCTCAAGAAAGACTAAACTCAAATGCTAGCATGACAAGTTTAATTTAAGTTGATCAATTTTACTTAACTTATCAGGGCAAACGCTAGTCTACACATATGAAGTCATGATAAATCTAGCAAGCTAAGCACAAGTCATGGCAAGGTGTAAAGCATTGTAAACATGTCATAGCAGGATAATAATCAAGGCTCAATGTAGTTATATATTACAATGCTAAATGCTAAAATGCAGAAAAATCCAGCTCCCCCTCAACATGACATGCAACTTTTAGTTCAAGTTGAGTTAAGTCACAATTAAGCTCCGGAAGCTCCCAAATGAACTCTCCTTGAACCAAAGCAATAAATCGAGAAGCTGGCAAATAAAACCAAAACAGGCAGTCCTTAAAGCATAGAAAAGATATAGAAGCAACTATGGCTTAAACTGACTCTCATCTACCCCAAATGACTCCAGGACTAACAGCTGATCGTCGAACACACACTAGAGAGCAAACACGAACCCTGTCTACCCGAGGGTGGCCCAACCCTCGCTAGAACCTACAAGAAGTGAGTGAGCTCAACCTAGTGAGATAAGAAATAGCTAGTCCTGGAAGCACAAGATAAGAGTAAGAAGTCTAAGCAACTCAACACGAGAAACACTCTAACCTATGCTAGAAGGACTTAACCCAATGCACCCGCAAATGCAATGCAACAGAAATGAGACAGAAGCATAATTAATAAAGCAGTAAAGCCCAAGCTCCCCCTCACTACAGTCCGTAAGGACAAACCACCCCAAGCTCTCCCCGTAGAGCTGAAAACCTCGAACAGTCCAAAGGCTTGGTGAAGATATCAGCCAACTGGTGGTCACTCTCCACAAACTGGAGCACTATGTCACCTTTCTCTACATGGTCTCTAAGGAAGTGGAAGCGAATATCAATATGCTTGGTCCGAGAGTGCTGTACTGGGTTCTTAGCAATGTTGATAGCAGACGTGTTATCACAAAAGAGTGGAACACTGTCTAAGGCTAACCCAAAGTCCCGCAGGGTCGAAACCATCCAAAGTACCTGGCTGCAGCAACTGGCAGCAGCAACGTACTCGGCCTCTGCAGTGGACTGTGCAACACCGGACTGCTTCCTCGAAGACCAGGAAACGAGAGAAGTGCCAATGAATTGGCAGGTGCCGGAAGTGCTCTTCCTATCTATCCTACAGCCAGCGAAGTCTGCATCCGAAAAGGCTCTCAAGGAAAGACAGGATGAGGAAGAGTACCAGATACCATAGTCAATGGTAGCTCGAAGGTACCGAAAGATGCGCTTCACCGCCTGGCGGTGAGATACGCGAGGAGAAGCCTGAAAACGAGCACACAGACACACGGAGAAGTGTATGTCTGGTCTCGAGGCAGTGAGGTAAAGAAGGGAGCCGATCATACTTCTGAACTCTTTCTGATCAACTGGCTCGCCGTCCTCATCTGGGTCAAGATAGGCTGTCGAAGCCATGGGAGTTGACACCGGCTTACCATCACTCATATCGAAGCGCTTCAGGAGGTCACGAGTATACTTTGCTTGATGAAGAAATGTACCCTCCCGAGTCTGCTTAATTTGGAAGCCAAGGAAGAAGGTCAACTCACCCATCATACTCATTTCAAACTCGGTGCTCATGACATCCGAGAACTGTGAAACCAGAGTATGGGAAGAGCCGCCAATGATAATGTCATCGACATAGATCTGGACGAGCAGAAGGTCAGCGCCAAGCCGGCGGATGAACAAGGTCTTATCAACTTTACCCATTTCAAACCCATGACTCAACAAGTAGGACTTAAGCCTCTCATACCAAGCCCTAGGGGCCTGCTTAAGTCCATACAACGCTTTGGAAAGCTTGAAGACATGGTTTGGGTATTTGGGGTTTTCGAAACCAGGAGGCTGTCGGACGTAGACCTCTTCCTCAATAAGGCCATTGAGAAAGGCACTCTTGACGTCCATCTGGTAAAGCTTGAAACCCTTAGAAGCTGCAAAGGCAAGCAGGATTCTAATGGCTTCAAGTCTAGCTACAGGGGCAAAGGTCTCCTCGAAATCTAGACCTTCAACCTGGGAGAACCCCTGAGCAACCAGTCTAGCCTTGTTTCGAATAACCACTCCATCCTCGCTCTGCTTGTTCTTGAACACCCACTTAGTCCCAATAATATTGTGACCTCGCGGGGGCTCGACAAGCGACCAGACCTTGTTCCTCTCGAAATTTTCTAGCTCCTCATGCATGGCATTGACCCAAGACTCATCAGATAAAGCATGAGAGACATCTTTGGGCTCAAAGGAGGCAATGAAAGCAGAATGGAGACAGAATTGAGATAAGCCAGATTTTGAGCGGGTAACACGCTCGAAAAGGTCTCCAATGATCTGCTCTGAAGGATGAGCTTTCTGGATATGTCTAGGAGGTCCAGGATGAGATGAAGAAGTGGCCTCTACCTCGTGAGCTGACGAGGTAGGAACAGAGCCACCAGCTCCAGAAGAAGCAGAAGGCATGGGCTGATCGCCTCGAGGTGCGGTGGAAGACGGCACCTCAAGGGGTGGATGAGGGACAGGATCAGGTAGACAACCGTCGTCTCCATCATCCTCATCATCCACAAAGATGGTCTCGGACTGCTCTAAAGAACCTGAGATATCGGGCCTAGTCCCCGGACTGGCCTCGTCAAAGGTCACCTCACAGGTCTCTACCATTTTACTAGACTCGCAGTTCCAGACCCTATAAGCCCGCGAAGAAGGCGAGTAACCTAGAAAGATTCCATCACAAGAACGTGACTCGAACTTATCTAGGTTCTCGGACTTCAAAACAAAGCACTTGCAACCAAACACACGAAAATGAGAGACACTAGGCTTTCGCCCATATCTCAGCTCATAAGAAGTGCGATGCAAGTGTGCCCGAAGAAAAACTCGATTTGAGACATGGCACGCGGTGGCTATAGCTTCAGCCCAAAACTTCCGCGGTGTAGAGTACTCATCAAACATCGTCCTGGCCATCTCGACCAAGGTACGGTTCTTCCTCTCCACAACGCCATTCTGCTGAGGGACGTATGGAGAAGAGAACTGATGCTCTACACCTGTCTCACCACAGAAACTCTCGAAGTAGGAATTCTTGAACTCCGTGCCATTGTCACTGCGGATCGCTCGTAAGGCACCCGGGAGCTCAACAGAAAGCCTACCGAAAAGACCTCGGAAATGTGAAAACGTCTCATCCTTCGAGGCTAAGAAAAACACCCAAGAATACCTCGAGAAGTCATCGACCACAACAAGAACATACCACTTCCCTCCTGCTGACTGCACTCGAGCTGGTCCAACTGTGTCCATGTGGAGCAGCTGTCCCGGTGCATCGGTCATAGTAACTGTGACCGGAGGATGAGAAGCGGCAACCATCTTGCCGTGCCGGCATGGAGCGCAAACAAGATCTTTGACCATCTTGAGTTTCGGCAGACCACGAATGAGATCGTGGCCGCTAACTCGGGACAAATGATCAAAGCCTATATGACCAAGTCTCCTATGCCAGAAAGAAAGGTCGCGGGACTCAGAAGCAACTAAACACCTGAGAGGATCGCCAGAAGACTCAGAAAAATCAGCACGAAAGATCCTCCCATAACGAGAAATCCCGCAAACCAGACTACCCGAAGAATCAAGAATTTTACAAGCATTTTTCTTAAAGCTCACCTCGAAACCGTCATCGGTAAGCTGAGAAATTGAAAGCAAATTGTACTGCAGCTTACTAACCAAGGCTACATCTTTCAAAATGAAAGAATCATTAATGCGCACAGTACCTTTGGCGATGACGCGCCCAGATGAAGCATCTCCGAAGGTGATCGTCTCATCACCTGGAGCACGGGCAAGGGAAGAAAACCAACGGGAGTCTCCGGTCATGTGTCGTGAACACCCGGAATCTACGAGCCAAACCTTTCCCTTCCCTGCCCAGCGAACCTGAGTCAAGCAGAGAGTAAAGTATCAGTACTGGGGTAAATCAAGAGTGATTTTGGCACCCAATACTGAACAACACGTCGAGCAGATGAAGTCGTCAAGCACGACTGACCTCTATCTACCCTACGCTCTCTGAGACTCAAAGAAGCAGAAGATCTGTGAGCAGACCTGAAGCTGTTGCGGGGTCCAACTGCTACGGGAGAGCGAGTCGGAACACCGGCAACACGCTGATCACGCCGCGGGTAGCTATCTCGATGGGGAAAACGAGATCTACCCTCAGGACGGCGGAAGACACGATCAGAGGCAGCATGAGGACAAAAAACAGAAGACTTAGAAAAACCAAGTCCTCGATGCTGCCCAAACCCATCAACAGCAGTAAACCTAGACCTCGTGCTGGTCCTAGGTGCACTCAGGATCTGGGGCTGACCCTGAATACGCCTAGGAGACTCAGCACGGTCTCTACGCGCGATCTTGGCGCTGCCTGAAGCATCGATCAACCGTGTGTCCATCCTTCTGACAGAAGGTGCAGTGATACTTCATCCTCTGAGAGGTAGAAGTAGCACGGTCAGGCTTCGCCTTCTGAGAGGCCGAAGCAGCAGGTGCAATCACCTTGCTGTCAGAAATCCCCTGGACATAGCCCGCTGACTTAAATTGGACTTTCTCAGTCCTGGGCTCGGTCTCGATCACACCTGGTGCTATGGGTCTGAGCACAGCAGGTGGATGCTTCCTCATATCCTCATAATAGTCATATCCTAGACCCTGATTAAATCTGCAAATCTTGGACTGGTCTAGAATAAGATTAAGCTTCTTCTTGCCGCCTACAAATCTCTCGAGAGTGTTCATAAGGTACTGACACTCCCGAAAGAGAGAGGTGCAAGAGGAGCAGGGGGAAGAAGAGACAGCAGAAGGTAAGGGAGCAGAAGGAGAACCAACAGTAGAGGGAAGAATGGCTTGTGAACGCACAGCCGACCCTGGAGGAACAATCCTACTACTAGCCAGTTGGTTTACGTTCCTAGGCGTCTCCACCTTACCCTGGGGCTTCTCCCCCTTCTCAGCACAAACAATACAAGCTGATGGTTGCTTCTCTAGTAAGTCCTTAGTTAGCTTCACACATTTCTCATCCAATGCAATCAAGTCAGATTTTAGTTTGTTACAATTAATGCATGGTGAGCTAACAGGGTCCTTAGAAGCAAACTGAGCCAACTTCCTATCATGATCAATCATTTCTTGAAACTGTTTGGAGACAGCTTCAAGTTCAGCAGTTAACTTAGGACAGTTCAAGCATGAATCAATCGGCTCAAGTAAAGAAGCTTGCAGTTCAGCAATTTTATGATCTGCCCATTTTAAGTTCATCTTCAAGTTAGTGCAATTTTTACAAGAATCGGGCAGATCAAGGAGCATGGCATAAGGCCCTCTAGCAGCAATGTCCTTATCCTCACATGAGGTAGGAGAAGTAGTCTCATCAGTAGTAAGTAGGGTAACAGCCATCCTACTCAACTCTAACTCAGCAAGCAGACTAACATTCTCCACCTTAACAATATCAAGCTCAGAGGACACACTATCATGCGAGGTCCTTAATTTCTCCATATCAACCAGTAAAGCAGAGCATGTATCACAGTCGTCACGGGGGGAGCAGTTGTAAGTGAAGTAAGCTCCCGTGACAGTCTATCTACTTCCTTCTCCAACTCGCTACATCTAGCTCTAGATCTAGCATGAAATCCTCCTAGCTTAAGGAAAGCTTCATTAAGTTGGTCATAGGAGGGACATACCTCGTCCGAGTCGGAGTACAGCTCGCTGTCGCTGAGTTCGCCCTCGAGGGCCATGAAGCACATGCCGGAGAAGTCGTCGCCGCCATCCTTGGGCTCTTGGTCACCCGTCCCGTCGTCGTCGCTCCATCCCTCCACCTCGCTGAGGTCGAGGTCGTCGAACGCGGTGAGGACGCGGTGGAAGAGCTTCTTGGCCTTCCCGAAGTTGCGGAACTTCTTCTTTCCCGGCATCGGAGCTGGAGGCTTCTTGTTGCGGTTCTTGTCGGTGTAGTCGATCTTGCTCGAACCGCCGTAGTCGTTCTTGCCCTTCTCCAGCTTGGGGCAGTTTGCCCGAATGTGGTTGGGGCCACCACACTCGAAGCAAATCACGGGTCCTCCTCTCTTTTTGTCTCTCCTACCCTTGTAGGCATGTGAAAACCTTCGGGCTAGGAGGGCCAGCTGATCATCCGCAAGCTGCTCTAACTGATCATCAGTTATGTCACAGAGAGCAGCAAGGGAGAAACCGCAAGAAGACTCAGAAGAGAGACCAGAAGCTGAACTGGGATCGGTGACCAAAGCCATCGACTGTGACTTCGACCTACGAGAGACAACGTCAATCTCGTGAGTCTTGAGGCGCGAGTACAGCGCGTCAAGAGTCAAGGTCGAGAGGTCTGTCGTGTCTTTGATGGTGGTCACTTTCATCTCCCACACTCGCAGATCGAGTGCCGCAAGCATCTGACGAGCGTTGTCCGAGTCGGGGTATGTGAGACCGACCGCTCGGAGGTTGCTCAAGATCTTGTGAAAACGTGCGAAGCACTCATCTAGGGACTCACCAGCAAGCATCTCGAATTTGTTGTATTCGCGCTTGAACTGGTCCTGTCGAACCGTCTTGATCTGGGGGTGCCCTCATGGTAAGCATCGAGGGTCTCCCAAATATCGAAGGCGGACGAAAGATGAGAGATGCGGTCAAACTCGCTACGACTCAGGCCCTGGATAATGATGTTCCTTGCCTTAGCGTTTGCCTCAACATCATGCATATTCCCAGCATTGATGTTCTCATCGGCAGGAACAACAAACCGGACCTTGACCTTGCGCCAGATAGCGTACCCCTGAGCCTGGATGTATGTCTCCATTCGGCTCTTCCAGAAGGGGTAATCAATGCCATCGAAAACGGGCGGCTTGGTCGAGTACTTGTCCGTCGCCATGACTCTTGAGACCGGTTAAGATCTATTGAAAAGAGCTAACCGGCTCTGATACCAATTGTAGGACCGAAATGGCGATAGAGGGGGGTGAATGTCGATCTTTAAAAATCGCCCCAACACGCATCTTCTTCTCCAATAGCTATGGGAGCTATGAAGGTAGAAGACCAGTGCTCACAAGACACCCCAGCAGCAGGAAAAACACAAATACAGAGACCAGCAAGCGAGAAAAATCAAATCGGGAAAATTCTGGCCTCAAGCGGTAGTACCTCTCCCGGAGCGGTAGTACCTCTGAGCGGTAGTACCGCTATGCCGAGCGGTAGTACCTCTTACCGTTCGGACCGTCCGAACGTCTCATCGCTCCCGATCGGACTGGTCCGAATATGAGCGGTAGTACCGCTGAGCCGAGCGGTAGTACCTCTTACCGTTCGGACCGTCCGAATGTCTCATCGCTCCCGATCGGACTGGTCCGAATATGAGCGGTAGTACCGCTGAGCCGAGCGGTAGTACCTCTGAGAAAAACAGCAAACAGAAATTTCAGAAAATTGAGAGATTCGCAACGAATCTTGGATTCTTGGCTTGGGAAACTTTGAGGAAAGCTAGAGAACACTCCCAGAAGACTAAGCCAAGAGCCAATAACAAGAAATCCACTCCAAGAATCAAGAATTTCAGATTTGGGTAAAAATCTGAAATCTTGCAAGAACCGAGCCAAAAACCAAATAACTCTCCAACCGTTGATCCTTTGGCTATGAAATTTTGAGGGAAGCTAAATAATAGCCTCTGGACTCTTCATATCAAATTTCAAGCCATCTTAACAAGGGAGTCAAAAACTGGACCCAAACCTAGAAACGAAGAACAAGAACAGAGGAGGCCAAAACTGAAATATGAGAATCAAACTCGGTTTGCTCTTGGGATTAAATAGCCAAATGGCTTTTGAGCATCACCCATGTCATAGCAACCCATTTTGGCACTCTCCAGCAAGCAAGAACTCAGAACCACGAAAATCAAGAAATCTTGCAAAAAGGAAACTGAAGAACAGAAGCTACGAACAGGGAAAACCAAACTTCAGATTTCATTTCTTGAATCACAGGGAATACAGAGGAGTTCCGATACCCCGACTTGATACAAAAGGAAAGATTACAAACTCCTCAATCCATCCTCTCCCTCTCTACTCAAGAACACCACTCAAGAACACATGAGGGAGGAAGAACACACCTCTGTTCTATCACCTAGAACACATCGTAGGGGACAGTGGGAGCACCAGACTCTGCCTCTCCAACCACTAAAGACTAAAGGAAAACCAACTCCTAAAGCCTCTTTTGACTAGAGCTAACCCTAATTCCCACAAAAATGCTCAAGGAGGGCATGCAGCCCCTCCTCTCCTTTTATAGCGCCTGGCTAACGGGTCTCCGCCCCGTTACGCCCGCTACGTCCAACGGAGCCCGCTCCCGCTTGTGCAGCCTTGCGAATTTCCCGATTCGCCCCTTCTGCACCTTCCGGGAAGCTTCCGCGCTCCTTGCCTCGCACGCCTCGCAACCACCTCGAGTCCACGTCGTCTTCGACACATCCCGACCGTTCTGACCTCAGCGCCACCTGCGCCTAGTCCGGTCCACCGTGTCTCGCCACGACTCCAACTCGACGTCCTGCAGTCACACAGACAAGAAACACGTCAAATAGCACCGCTCGACACATGAAAGCATAAATACCATCACACTTACCACAGACGAAGTCCAAACCTGTCGAAACATTAGAATATACATCCTAAGCCCAAATGACCAAGTTTGACCAAAGTCCGACCGAGCCCGATTGCGCCACGCAACGGCTCGACTCCGAACCACTCAAACCAAACTCGACTATCCTAAACCTTTGTCAATTACTCATCATTCACATGGAGTCACGACCACCTGGTCTCTCAGAAGTTTAATTCCTCTCCTTTCTGAAAGAGTGTTAAAACCATTTGTGGTGTTTTGCTGTGCTTAAGTGGGAGGTGGTAATCATATAAATGAATTTATAAGGTATGAATTATGAAGTTGAGATTTTATCGTGAGAGACCATGTGGAGGTGACCCCATGAGCGTGATGAGTAATTGACTTGTTTTAGAAAGTTTGAGTTTGATTTGTGTGTTTTGTGCCAAGTCGTAGCCTAGCACAGTCGGTTGCAGTCCGACCTGGTCAAACGTGGTCGGATGTGCTTAGAACGCAGTCATAACCACTAGGAATTCATATGTCTTGTTCTATTATTTCGACCGGTCGTAGGCTAATTACGACATTGTAGGAATATGTTTTGAGTACTTTCTACTGATGCAAATGTATGATTACAATGTTTCGAGCGGTGCTATGTGATGGTTGCAGGACTTTGAGGCTAAGTCGTGGCGAGGCATGGGATGGCTGGGCTAGGCACAGGCGGTGTTGAGGTCGAAGCGGTTCGGAGATGTCGAAGACGGCGAGGGTTCAAGGTGGTTGCAAGGCTTGGACAGCAAGGCAAGATGAGGAAGCTTCTAGGAAGAAGCGTGAGGGGAAATTTGGTAAAATTGACTCAGACTTGAGGAAGTGGAATCGTTTGGAGTTAATGGGTAAAGTGTTGAGTTTGTTGG
This sequence comes from Dendrocalamus latiflorus, assembly GCA_017311315.1. NCBI lineage: Eukaryota > Viridiplantae > Streptophyta > Magnoliopsida > Poales > Poaceae > Dendrocalamus > Dendrocalamus latiflorus. Next base: position 33,142,939 of record CM029655.1, on the reverse strand, counting down.
AGCTAATGGGTAAAGCAAGTTGTAAACCCGGTAACTTGAAGCTATAAATAGAAGGGTTGTGCCCTAGTTGTGAAGTTTTTTTTGCTTTTGTCCCATTTCTGCGTGAGAGGTGTTCAGCAGTTGCTGTTTTCCGTTTGGGTTGTAGCTCTCAGATTGAGAGAAGGTTGTAATGGCTGTGGACAATTACATTATGTAATCATTTATCTCTCTAAATCCATTTTAGAAGTCTTGTGTTTGAGATGTTTTGATTTCTTGCTTATCTCTATGTTTCGCTTTCGTCTTCGGGTGCCTCTGTTCTGCTCTCTGAACTTTTCTATTGTTTTTGTTCTGAGTTGAGTCCCTGTTTGAGAAGCTGCAAAATTATTTCGCTCTGAACTGGGAATCTTCTCAAAGCCCCTTGGCTAGCTTATTCCCGAGAGCAAAGGTCTCAATAGCAGTGTCCCTTTTCGAGAATTTGTTCGCTTCAGACTTCCTCTATTTTCTAGGGTTTACTGTTCATCATTGGTTGAGGAGTTTTGTGTTCTTGGTTCCTGTTGATCAGAGGATGAATTCTGGATGTGCTTAAGTTCCCATGACCAAAAGATGCAAGAATCTCAAGTTATGCAGAAATCAGACTTTTCAGTGACGAGCAGTTTCGCTGCAGATTTCCTCTGTTTTTCTAGGGTTTACTATTTTCGTTGGTAGAGGAATCTTGTGTTCTTGATGTCTCAGTGAAAAGTTGCTTTAGCTTTGTGTTTTCTCGATCTGAGGACATCTCTCTATTGATTTGGTCTCATTTTCTGTTTTCGGTTCAACAACATAGTAATTTATGTGCTTTTTGTTTTTAGCTGCTTCGGTTCTCTGTTTTCCTGCCAAGTTGTTCTTTTGATCTGAACTTTCTCTCCCTGAAGTCAGTTGGAAGTTTAGGTTGAAGTCCTGTTTAGTTGATTTGAGAAGCACAGCAACTGTTCAATCATTTTTCTGTTCTTGCCTCTTCTTCATTATTTACTGTTCTGTCATTTTCATTAGCTGTTTTTTTGCCTGCTTCTTGTCACTGCTCTCTAGACTGCATTAGTTCCCTATCTTGTTCTCTTCTCTATTTTCAGTTAGTCTGCAACTTATGGTCTTCTCAGCTTTCGGCCAAATCTGAGCTTGTAGTTTCCTGTCAGATTTTTTGGTTCTTCAGTGAAGTCTCTGTTGGTTAGTCTTTGTTTCTCCAGTAAACATCTTCGGTTCTATTTTGTAGCTTCTGAATTTCTCTATCTTTGCTTTGGCGGTCAGACCGCTAATACTCTTGCGGTCAGACCGCTAATACTCTTGCGGTCAGACTGGCTTTGCTTCGGCGGACAGATAGCTGGTACCCTTGCGGTTAGACCGGCTTCAATGTAGTGGTCATGCAATGATTTTCTGCTTTCACTTCATCATCACAGAAGCTTTTGTGCTGTCTGTTTTCAGTTGGTTCTTCTAGGCTCTTCAGTTTTCGGTCAAGACTGTTTTGGTAGCTTCTAGTCTTTTTGTTTCGGCAAAGACTATTTCTGTTCTTTTCTTCAGTTTCAGTGAGCATTTATCCTCTTGCTTCATAGCTTTTATAGCTTTTATACTTGGGGCGGATTGAAGGCACCATTCACCCCCCTCTGTTGCCATTTCGATCCTACATATCGTGGTGCGTAATTAATTTCAACTAGCATCCTTGGAAGTGTGCTCAATTAATTTGAAGAATTGTGATTAAGAATTTACTTGTACATGATTGAAACTCGTGGAGTTATTGAGGAGTGTGCAAAAATAATTGGAATGATTATTATGATTGTTTAAATTTCTATCCTGTTGGATAAATTGAATTATTTTTGTCTTCAGTAATTAATCTGGCTGTTTACGATGATTAAGTAAGGAGGTGCTGGAATATTGCCTTGGTAATATTAACCTTTAATCTGTCCTTTATTTAGATGCTTTATGAGCATGTACAATTGCTAGGTTCATCTATCTTTCACCATGCTAAATTGTTGAAATATGTATAAAGAAATAGAGGAAGGATGATGTATTGACTTGTGAAACCTTGTCTTATAGCGCTTATATTATTGAAGTTTGAAGATATTTCATGCTAATTGCTGAACATAAGGTGGAATGTTGAATCTATGCTCATAATGGTTTTTGAGATTGCCGTGTTCTAGTACCAACTTGTTGAAAGAGTTTTGTTTCAATATTGTGGCTTGTGCACTAGGCTTTCCCTAGATCAAGTAGTTGCAATCTTATTTAGATAATAGAAACATGATGAAGTGATTTATTGTGTTCCTTTTGGAAAAGCTTATGAAGGGATATGAGGATATGATGATTCTTGTTAAGAGTGTATTAGTTTGATGTTAGTATGATTGTCAGCATGTGGTTGTGATGATAATGTTGAATATTTTATAAATAAAAGAATTGATAACTTCCATGATACTATTTAAATGAAAAGTTTTGAGATTTGCGTACATGATCTTTTGGACCTCATGACTAATGTGGTAGCCGAAATTGTTTTGAGCAAAGTGACGCGTTGAGAGGTTTTATTAGTTCTTAACGGATTAATGTGTTGTGGTCTTCAAATCTCTTTTGTTGGAATTGTCAAGGTAATACTGTAATCAAAGAAAGTTGTTCTCTTTGTTAAAGAAAAAACCGTGGCAAAAGTATTTGAGGTTGGAGTCAAGTTATGTAACTTATAGAGGTGTGCTTGACTTTTTATTTTCGCTGCATAAGAGTTTCTTGAGTTTAAATGGCAATATTGTATTCTTATTGGTTGAGATTTGATATTTTCTTCTTAAGGGGCATGTGCCTTCAACTGTGACCCTATCTTTTGTTTTCCAAGATCGTTGCTATTTCCCTTGGTCTGGTGTCTATTGCGAATGGTAACATCTTCCCATGTGCTGAAATTTACTTCTTTTTGCCTAACCGATTTGGGTTGTAAAGTCGTTTAGGATGTGTATGGCACCGCATTGTGTGGTCATGTGATTGATTTTGGTGAGATCGAAGGCACCATTCACCCCCCTCTGTTGCCATTTCGATCCTACAAGTAGTATCAGAGCCGGTTAGCTCTTCCCTGTAGATCTTAACCGATTTGTAGAGCCATGGCGACAGACAAGTATTCCACCAAATCCCCTATCTTCGATGGGATCGACTATCCCTTCTGGAAGAGTAGGATGGAGACCTACATACAAGCTCAGGGCTATGCCATCTGGAGAAAGGTCAAGACCCGATATGTGGTTCCTGCCGATGAGAACATCACAGCAGCAAACATGCCGGATGTTGAGGCGAATGCTAAGGTGAGGAACATCATAATCCAAGGTCTGAGCCGAAGCGAATTCGATCGCATCTCTCATCCCACGTCGGCCTTCGATATTTGGGTGACCCTCGATGCTTACCATGAGGGAACTACTCAAATTAAGACGGTACAACAGGACCAATACAAGCGAGATTACAACAAGTTTGAAATGCTCGCTAGAGAGTACCTTGATGAGTGTTTTGCGAGGTT